>WNWU01013721.1:4649556-4660967 GCA_012654045.1 Ptyas mucosa
ACGCTACACTCTATTCTATTCTCTACTCTACTCTATTCTTCTCTACTCAACTCTTCTCTACTCTTCTCTACAATACACTACACTCTATTCTGTTCTTATATATAACAATATTTGTAGCTCAGGTTTGAAATGAAGGGTCCTTGATGCTCTGTGATCTTCCTTGTTTTCTTGCCAACGTTTCATTACCTGACTAGGTAATATCATCAGTGCTAGCTAGTTAGGGTAATGAAATGTCTGCAAGAAAACAAGGAAGATCAGAGAGCACTAAGGACCCTATAATAGATATATTCCTCGACTTAATATCACAATTGAGCCTGAAATGAAAGAGGAAATTTAAGAGACATATATACATGCGGAGACGTGTGTGTTGTGTGTGTGTGTGTGTGTGTGTTAGCTGGGAAATACAAGCCTAAACTGGGAAATACAAGCCTAAGAGATCCACAGGATTCTTCTGGAAACAGACTAATGAATGTGATAATGCAGAAAATGGATGGGTTGATATTAGGTAGACATTAGTCACCCTCCCAGATCAGGAAATGTCATTTCCTTGAGATTAAACTCATGTCACCCGGTAGCTAGTTCTCTAATTTTATTCACAGTTGAATACAGCATAGAATAACAGATTGATAGAGTTGGAAAAGGGACCGTGAAGGTCTTCTAGTCCAACCCCCTGCTCAAGCAGGAGACCCTAGAGCAGAGGTCTTCAAACTTGACAGCTTTAAGACTTGTGGACTTCAATTCCCAGCTGGCTGGAGAATTCTGGGAGTTGAAGTCCACAAGTCTTAAAGCTGCCAAGTTTGAAGACCTCTGCCCTAGAGTCTATTTCAGACAAATAGTTGTCCAGTCTCTTCTTTAAATCCTCCAGTGATGGAGCACCCAGAAGTTCTGGAGGCAATACAGCTTGTTCATCTTGATTTTCCTCAACGTACAACTCAGAATTTGCACTGGCAATGAGAGATATCCCTGGCACAGCACTTGAAATGGTCTTACCTATCATTTTTCTCCAGATACTGATTTAAAAACCCTGGACAGAATTTGCCTGCATAGGCCTCACCCCAAACAAGATAAAGAAGAGATGAACACGTCCCATCGTTCCTACCTCTTCTTGCAGAAGGGCAAAACTGGCACAGGATACTCTTCCGAACAAAAATTAGATCTTCAAAAATATCTGAAGTCGAGCGTGACCTTTGTTTCAGACTGTAAATATCTAAAAGAGCTTTTGACGAGAGGGAATCTCAATCAAAGTGATCCTGCCAAATGCTTCCAACTCCTCAGAAGCACACTTCTCTTTATTAGGGGAAATAAGTTTGACATTTCTCCAGAAAAAGGTCAGCCACGAACAATTTACAAAAATGAAATAAATTTCTTTGAGGGAAAATGCACCTTTCTGGGGAGACTTTGCCGTAGCTCTTGCTGGAAGTCCAGCGATGGTGGACAGGCTGAAGAAGGAGCTGCAACTAAGTGGTCCTATTTTTCTCAACTTGGACAACCTTTTAAGACGTGTGGACTTCAACTCCCAGAATTCCACCCATCCTGGCTAGGGAATTGAAGTCTAAACATCTTAAAGCTGCCAAGTTTGAGATACACTGAAATAGTCTAATTCAGGGGTCTCCAAGCTTGGCAACTTTAAGATGTGTGGATTTCAACTCCCAGAGTTCCACCCATCCTGGCTAGGGAATTGTGGGAATTGAAGTCTAAACATCTTAAAGGTCCCAAGGCTGAGATACACTGAAGTAGTCTAATCCAGGGATGTCCAAGGTTGGCAACTTTAAGACGTGTGGACTTCAACTTCCAGAGTTCCTCAGCCAGCTTTGCTGGCTGAGGAACTCTGGGAGTTGAAGTCCACACGTCTTAAAGTTGCCAACCTTGGATACCCCTGGTCTAATCTAGCTCTTTGACATGAACCAACTTCTTTGAAAAATCCATAAGGTTTTAGGTTTTAGGTTTTATTTGATTTATATACCGCCCTACTCCCGAAGGACTCAGGGCGGTGAACAGCCACAAGATAAAACACATAAATGCAAATTTTAAAAACAAAATAAAACCGTATTAAACAATTTGGCCAAAGACAGATTTAAAACACCCCATAAATACGTTCTGTAAAACGTATTTTGACAAGCTCCTGGGTTCGAAAACATTATTTACCAGACATACACAAGGACAATCTATCGTAAACCTTCCTAATCTGATGGGCATCTCCCTTCCTTAACAAAGATAATTTATAGGCTAATGCTGCTGATGGCAGCTGTGTCACGTGGTACAAATGCCTGGTCTTATTCTTAGTAATTTCTACAATGGTTTTGTCCGTTAATATCTCATAAATTATTAACTAGGAAGGAAGGAGGCCATGACAAACCACTTCTGAAGAACCTGGCCAAGAAAACTGTAGGGAGTTCTCCAGGGAATCTCTAAGAATCGGACACGATGGAAGGGAAGAATTCTTTTTTTTTAGCATAATCAACACAGAGACAACGTGTGGGAGGCACAACATTAGAAATCGGCATGCCTTAAACCTATTTTCCGATTATTGTTTTTTACTCATTGCTATTAAACCATTTAAGATCCCATTTTCCTTTGGCTGATTGAGCTTCTCCAGTTACAAGCATTCCTCGACCTATGAGCACAATCGAGCCCAAACCTTCTGCTGGTAAGCGAGACAGTTGTTAAGTGAGGTTTTTGCCCCCATTTTTCAAGCCGCCTTGCCACATTTGTTAAGTGAATCGCCAAAGTCATAAAGTCGGAAACACGGTTGTTAAGGGAATCTGTTGTCCCCACTGACTCTGCTTGTCAGAAGATGGCAAAGGGGGAATCCCGTGATCCTGGGACGTTGCAACTGACATAAGTACATGCCAGTTGCCAAGCCTCTGAATTTGGATCACGCGACCCCCAGTGGGGAATGCTGCAACAGTCGTTAAGTATGGAAAACGGTCATAAGTCAGTTTTTTCAGCACCATTGGAAGGGTCACTAAACGAACTGTTGTAAGTCGAGGACTCCCTGTGGAAAACTAGCTTGGAGAATCAAAAGTGTTCTGCTATAATAGAAGTCACTTGGAAATTGCAATTCATAATTAGGGATTATTTTTCCCCGGATGGAGCAAACTCATTATCCAGGGAAGATGATGTTAGCCATCTTCAAAAACAGGCCGAGTTTTTCCCAAAGCAGGCAGGGCAGTTTTATAGGAAACAGGGTTACTCTGGAGTAGACCAATGGTGCGTTGCTACCGGTTCTCCCCGGTTCTTGCGAACCGGTAATGGAAATTTTGAGTAGTTCGGAGAACCGGAAAATACCACCTCTGCCTGGCCCCGCCCCCAATCTATTGGCTGCCTCCTGACTCCCAGCTGATCGGCTAGAAGGAAAAAAATCAGGGCTCACTTGACAAAGAAGAGGAAGAAAAACAAACAAGACACCGTAGCTTTAAATTGAGAAGCCAAGAAGCCTCCCAACTGATCGGCTAGAACCGATCCACTCCTTGGAAACGGCTCGGTGGTGATAGATTGGCAATTGAGCCTAAGCTGCCTGAAAGCGGTTTCTGATGCTCTCGGTGGTGGCAGAGTGGCAAAAAACTGTTTAAAGCAGTGTTTCTCAACCTTGGTAGCTTGAAGATGGGTGGACTTCAACTCCCAGAATCCCCCAGCCAGCAGCGCTCCACCCATCTTCAAGCTACCAAGGTTGAGAAACACTGCTTTAAACTCTTGCCGTGGCGCTTCAAATGGCCGTCCTACAGCTGATCAGCGGTAAAAGGCCGTGTGGTGGTAGACCAGCGCGCTCCAAAAACAAATGGGTAGACCGGTACAGCTCTGCAAGCACTTAAAAGCCTGGTAGACCAGTACCTCTGCTCAATCCTAAAGAATAGTTTGTCACATGACCATCAAACCACGCCCACAAAATAAGCCACACCCACAGAGCCGGTAGTAAAAACAAACAAAAGTCCTGAGCGCAGGTGGAAAGGCATTGTGTGCGTTTAGCAGAGTTTCCAGATTTACCTTTTCGTGAATCTCCTGGGTGGACTGAGCATCACAGAAGGCCACGGTGGCCACGTCTTTCAGGATCGGCATCTCTACCGTACAGTCCCGGCCATCCAGCAATGCAACCAGGGGACGTGGATGCATAGGGCCATTCATGATCGGAGGTCGAATGCCTGAGGTTTAAAAGGGGAAAGAAGGAAGACATTTTAGCAGAATCACGGAGTTGGAAGGGACCTCGGAGGTCTTCTAGTCCAGCCCCCTGCTCAAGCAGGAGACCTGATATTATTTCAGACAAATGGCTGTCCAGTCTCTTCTTAAAAAGCTCCAGTGTTGGAAAATTCACAACTTCTGAAGACAAGTCATTCCACTGATCAACTGCTCTCACGGTCAGAAAATTCCTCCTTATTTCCAGGTTGAATCTCTCCTTGGTCAGTTTCCATCCATTATTCCTTGTCTGGCCTTCAGGTGCCTTGGAAAACAGCTTGACCCCCTTCCTCTCTGTGACAACCCCTCAAATATTGGAAGATGCTATCATGACTCCCCTGGTCCTTCTTTTCATCAAACTAGACATACCCAGTTCCAGCAACCGTTCTTCATATTGTTTATTGATTGATTGGTTCGATTTATATGCCGCCCTTCTCCGGAGACTCAGGGCGGCTTACAAGGCGTTAAGCAATAGCCTTCATACTTTTGTATATACCTGCTTAGTAGGGCTTTCGGCCCCCCCTAAGCGGTGATCTTTTTTATACAAAAGTTCAAATCTCACCAGGCTCAAGGTTGACTCAGCCTTCCATCCTTTCTAAGGTAGGTAAAATGAGGAGCCAGTTTGTAGGGGCAATAAGCTGATTTTGTATAAATATACAAAAGTATGAAGGCTATTGCTTAACACATTGTAAGCCACCCTGAGTCTCCGGAGTAGGGCGGCATATAAATCAAATTAAAAAAATATATACAAAGTCAGCTTATTGCCCCACAATCTGGGTCCTCATTTTACCTACCTCGAAAGGATGGAAGGCTGAGTCAACCTTGAGCCTGGTGAGAGTTGAACTTGCAGTAATTGCAGGCAGCTGGTGCTACTAAAAAGCACTTTAGTCTGCTGCGCCATCACGGATCTTCATATGTTTTAGATTCCAGTCCCCTAATCATCCTTGTTCCCCTTCTCTGTACATCTTGTTTTTATTTATTTTTATTTGTTTTTATTTGTTTTTATTTACATTCAGTTCAATTGGAAAATGGGATAATGTATCCTAGGGAGAATATTCAGACAATATATATAAGGAGAATGCAATCAGAATGATGAGGGAAATCCTAAACTGAACTGTTTGGTGAATTTTGGCACCATCCTGGTAGAAAATAGAGACTCCAGAAATGCCTCCCAGATCATAAAGACGCTAAAAACAGTCGCATGACAAGAAAATGGATTGAGGATTCTCTCACATTGTTCTGATGAGAAAGCCATTTGCAACAGACCACATCCTGTTTGCCTGCAGACAGAATAGGCAGACCACCGAAATTACAGTTTTCAAAAGAATCAAAACTGGGGAGCTTCACGTAACAGCAGTGACATCCACAACTGCAACAAAGCAATGAAACACAATTTCCAGCGTCTGCCCTGCATCCAGCCAAGTTGGAAAGGAAGAGCTAAAGCTTTGCACAAGTCCTATTCCTCCCCGCTTTTCATTTAAACCCCCTGCCTGTTCTCAACTTTGCACGTAATCCTGAGAAAAGGTACGGCTGCTTTAAAAAAAAAAAACTTCATGATGTTCCTTTGAAAGCAGCCGCAACTTTGGTTAAGCCGCTTTAATGAGCAGCAAAGTGGTGTTGTATTCATGGGACGTTTGAATCGACTCTTCCAAGTTATTTTCAAAACTTACCCAGCCCAACAACTTCGGTTACGAATGGTGGGGTTAAACCTGGCAAGATGGCAACCATGGCATTACACAACCCGAGGCCTCTTACTCCTTGAGTATTTGTCAACTTTGATTATAATTCCCATAGCTGCCATCCTGGCCCATTAGTATACACTAAGATACTGTAAATCTTAATTCTAAATCTCTTTGTTTTAGCAGCAGCTCTGAAGAAATAGCTCTGTGGTTAAAAAAGAAACACACACATACACACACAGAGAGAGACACACACAACAATTAACTGGCCAGCCCCAGGCCAAGCTAAGAAAATCAAAGTGACAGATGGGGTGTGCTAATTGCTAATTATTTTAAGAGGGTTAAAGCCCAGGGAGCAACAGCAAAACCAGAGAAATATAAGATCGCGATCAAAGGATGATAGAATCCTAGGGCTGGGGGGGGGGGGGGAACCTGGAGGTCTTCTAGTCCAACCCCTCCACTCAAGGCAGGAGTCCTTAAACCATCCCAAAAGATTATCTAAACTTTTCTTGAAAATCTCCAGTGATGGAGCACCCACAACTCTGGGGGGCAAAGTCACTAAGGCCAGATATACTTCATTCCCTTTAGTCAGTCAACATATGTTTCAGCCTCCAGTCCCTTTATCATCTTGGTTGCTCTTCTCTGCACTCCTTCTAGGGTCTCAGAGACTTCTTTTAATATTGTGGTGACCAAACTGGACTCCGTTATTCTAAACGGGGCCTCACCACTGCAGTATAAGTTTGAGTTTGAGTTTGAATTTGAGTTTATTTAGATTTATATACCGCCCTACTCCCAAAGGACTCAGGGCGGTGAACAGCCAATACAGCGATATTATCACTTCTCATGATCTTGATGCTGTCCCTCTGTTGATGTAACCTGGGACTGCATTGGCCGTGTGAGCCAGGCTGCAGCACACGCCTGGCTCACACGCTTAAGTGGTTGTTCACTAGGATTCTCAGATCCCTCGGACAGGCACTACTGTTGAGCCAGGTGCTACTTCTTCTATACCTGTGTCTTTGGTTTTTCCCTGCCTTGCTTTTCTCACCACTAAACTGCATCTTATTGGATAGAACGACAGCGAGAACAATTAATCAGTGGAACAGCTGGCCACCAGAAGTTGTGGCTGCTCCAACACTGGAGGATTTTAAGAAGAGATTGGACAACTATTTCTCTGAAGTGGTACAGGGTTTCCTGCTTGAGCAAGGGGTTGGACTAGAAGACCTCCAAGGTCCCTTCCAGCTCTGTGACTCTATAATTGTGTAAGGGGTTCCTGCTTGAGCAAGGGGTTGGATTAGAAGACCTCCAAGGTCTCTTCCAGCTCTGTTATTCTATTATTCTAGATACAGTAGATCATCATCAACAAAATAGGATCCTGGACCACACTGATAGCAATAGTCATGTTCAAGCCATCATGTTTAGGTGGACACCTAGAATGTACACCATCATTGACCAAGTTTAGAAGTCCTCGTGTTCTTCCAATGAATGCCAGAAAGGGGACCTTATTTGACGAATATGCCCATGGGGGACTGTAGATACATACATAATCTGTCAGTCAAAATTGAAGACGGCAGTCGATCAGAGTCAACACTGAGAAGCAGTGCAGTATTAATGGTGTTCAGTCTTTTCAGATTCCAGGGTAGACTTCAAAACACAGCTTTAACTTCCTATATTGATCATGCATTGCATGTCAGTTCCTGTCCCAAAGGTGCTTTTTCAAGAGGCAACTAGACTTTCTGGTTTTTCTTTGAAAATGTTTCGCTTCTCATCCAAGAAGCTTCTTCAGCTTTGGTTGGATGATGGTGAAATGGAAGGATTTATAAAGAGTTGAAGAAGCTGAAAAAAGCCAAGAAAATCCAGTTGCCTCTTGAAAAAGCACTTTTGGGACGACCGTGACCTGGATGACGGAGAATCTTCAGTTCTGAAGAAGAAGAATTGAAGAAGCTTCTTGGACGAGAAGCAAAACGTCTTCAAAGAAAACGAAGAAAGTCCAGGTGCCTCTTGAAAAAAGCACCTTTGGGACAACCATGAATGGATGACTGAGAACCTCCATAGACGTGTCAGCTATTAAACACCAGTTCGGCCTTTCTGATCCTCCCCCAACTCCAGATTTTGCTACTCTTTTCTCCAATCTTTTATTCTTTTCTGCTTACGACATTCTCTTCCCCAAGAACTGGAGCCCCACCGAATGAATTGTTGGCCAAAAACTGAAGGTAGAACTCCTAGACCATGGGTTGAGGGAAAAGAAAACCACTGGGCACTCTGTCCATTGTAACAAACTTGATCTGATCCCTTCTTCTGTTCTATCAGCTCAGATCTCTTAATGGGCATCAAACTACTATCCAGATTCATCCTGCTGACCATGGATGAGTCATCGTCCCTGGGGTGGCCAAAGGGATCAGGAGGAACTTATAGGATCTGGCTCCCAGCTCCTCTTCCGTCAGATTTGCAAAGAGCCCCTTGCTGATGGCGATACGAATCACCTCCCATTAAAGGAAGCATCTCAGCGTTCACCAACAGGAAGCAAGCTGGCCTTTCTCTTTCGGCTTTCTGAGCTCAGGGGGTCCTCCATGTACGACCACAATAGAGCCTAACACTTCCGTTGCTAAGCGCGATGTTGGTTCAGTGAGTTTTGCCCCATTTCAGGACTTTCCTTGCCACCCGTGGTTAAGAGAAGCACTGCAGTTGTTAAATCAGTAATGCGGGCGTTAAGCAAATCTGCCCTCCCCGTTGGATTTTGATGGTCAAGAGGTCGCAAAAAGGGAGCAAGTGTCCTCAGGAGGCTGTGACCATCACAAATTGATTCAGTTGCCAAATATCTGAATTTTCATCACCTGACCAGGGGAATGTTACAATGGTCCTAAGTCACTTTTTTTAATGCCATAGTAACTTCAAATGGTCACTAAATGAATGTTGTAAGTTGAAAACTACATACATAACTAATATAGGTAGTCCCTGACTTACAACAGTTCATTTAGTGACCATTCGAAGTCGCGACAGTACTGAAAAAAGTGACTTATGACCGTTTTTCACACTTACAACCATTGCAACATTCCTGTGGTCACGTGAGCAAAATTCAAAATTAAATATGCTTGGAAACCAACTCATATTTATGACGGTCGCAGTGTCCTGGGGTCATATGCTCCCCTTTTCTGACAAGCAAGCTCAATGGGGGAAGCCAGATTCCCTTAACAACCGGGTTACTAACCTAACAACTGCTTAAGTGATCCACTTAAGAACGGTGGCAGGAAAAGTCATAAAATGGGCAAAACTCACTTAACAAACGTTTCACTTAGCAGCAGAAATTTTGGGTTCAATTGTGGTCGTAAGCCGAGAACTATTAGTACATTCAATCTAGAAGAGTCACTAATCTCTAGTTAGCCATCCAGAGTCACTTGCCAGAGTTGAGGGCCTATAGAAGTTGAATAAATAAATAATAACTAAATGACCCAGTTTCCTGCATTCACACACACAAAAAGGAACCCTGGTCAGTTTAGCTGTGCCCTCAAAAATGTTTAAAAATTAAACATTGATTAAAAAAAAAACAATCTTATTTTCAACAAAACAGTGTGTAAGACTCAAGATAAATATGCCCTCTTAGCTATAACTGCAAATTAAATCAATGCACATTTTGACAAGCATTTGATTATAACCTAAGCTTGGTTAAAAAGAGTTGCAATTCCAGGAACTCCTACCAATCTGCTCCTTCTTAAACTGGATTTTAGTTCCAAAATCATCAATTCCACTTTTCAGCTATTTACAGTCTCCAGTCCTGGAAGACAACCTGCCTTTGAGCCTCTTTCTTCATATCTTTTAGCTTTTTGTTCCGCCTCCTAAACTTTTTAAACTTCTTATTCACTGCAGTCTCTCTTTCTTGGACAAATGCACTTTTTTTTTCTTTAAAAATAAAACCCACAAAAAAATACAGAAAGCAACATTAAGGTTTGAAAAAAATGCAAAAGATGGGAAATTCATCATTTGTTAAGTCCTCACTGAATCTTGTTAAAGCCAGGCTGCCATCTTCATTAATGTCCTGCTGGCTTCAGTTGAAGGTAAATAATAAATACTGATATATCAAATATGTCAACCATTTTGTTGTCCCTGATGCCTAGGAATAAATTAACACTTATCAGTGGCTGTGGAAGAGTTACAAAATGCTGGAACAAAAACTCTACAAATGTCTTAAAACTTGCCCTGGAGGCCATTGTCCAAAGAATATTTATTATTTATTTGTTTTATGTATTTTATTTCATTTATGTGCCGCCCTTCTCCCAAAGGACTCAGGGCAGCGAACACAAATTAAGAACATATAACAATAGAGGAAAATCCCAATTAAAAACCAATTAAAACAGGACGAATAAATAATAATAAAACCCAGGAATCAGACTCAGCCCATTTGTTGAAATAGCCAAGTCTTTAGGTCTTGACGGAAGGAGTGGAGATCAGACGCCGTTCGGAGCTCGGTGGGTATCTCATTCCAGAGGGCAGGGGTGCCCACAGAGAATGCTCTACCCCTGGACGTCGCCAGCCGACATTGTCTGGTTGACGGTATCCTGAGGAGGGCAGTCCTGTGTGAGCGGACAGGACAATGGGAGGCGGGTAGGAGATGGTCCTGCAAATACCCCGGATCTAAGCCATATAGGGCTTTAAAGGTAAGTACCCTGAAGTGGATCCGGAGGACCACTGGTAGCCAGTGCAGCTCGCGTAGGAGAATAGGTTTGGCTAGTCTAAAGAAAAGAAGAATTAGGGGTAATATGATAGCTGTCTTTCAATATTTGAGGGGCTGCCACAAAGAAGAGGGGGTCAGGCTATTCTCCAAAGCACCCAGAAGGCAAGACAAGAAACAATGGATGGAAACTACTCAAGGAGAGAAGCAAACTAGAACTAAGGAGAAGCCTCCTAACAGTGAGGACAATTAACCCGTGGAACAGAGATTGTCTTCAGAAGTTGTAGGTGCTCCATCACTGGAGGTTTTTAAGAAGAGACTGGGCAGCCATTTGACTGAGATGGTATAGAATCTACTGCTTGAGCAAAGGGTTGGACTAGAAGACCTCCAAGGTCCCTTCCAGCTCTATTCTATTCTTTAAAAAGAACAGTGCTAGAGGCTAAGCTTTTTTTGAGAACATACTCAACAATCAACTCAGCAGAACTGAGATGTGATTATCGCAACGAGGGCATTAAGTATACATTACTTGAAGCTATAAGCTTTATGGATTTAGTGGGACCTCAAAACAATGACGAAGAACCTTCAGCAATCCCAAAGATATAGATAGTATCATAGGGGCTGAAAGGGACCGTGGAGGTCTTCTAGTCCAACTCTCTGGCCAAGATAGGAGATCTTATTGAATCCCGGACAAATGGCTATCCTATCTTTTCTTCAAGACCTCCAGCAATGGAGCAACCAAGACTCTGGGAGGACCACACACAAACATCACAATACGCCACAAACTTTCTAAAATGTAGTTTAGGGCAGGGGTCTCCAACCTTGGCAACTTTAAGCCTGGAGGACTTCAACTCCCAGAATTCCCCAGCCAGCTTTGCTGGCTGGGGAATTCTGGGAGTTGA
>WNWU01013721.1:4666089-4695067 GCA_012654045.1 Ptyas mucosa
ATAGATAGATAGATAGATAGATAGATAGATAGATAGATAGATAGATATGGATGGATAGATAGATAGATAAATAGATAGAGATGGACGGACGGACGGATGGACAGACAGATATGGATGGATGGATAGATAGATAGATAGATAGATAGACAGAGAGAGATGAGAGAGCTAGCTAAAGACAGACAGACAGATAAATGAAAGATGGTAGCTAGATAGCTAGACATATAAATATATAGATGTATATATATATATAGACATAGATATAAATAAACACACACATACATATACCAGTACATATATACACACACACATTCTTACAGGGGTGTGTGTGTGTGTGTGTGTGTGTACACAAAACACAGCAAGACACCCAAGCTATCCTATCAACATTTTTCTCTCCCTCCTTTCGTACGAGACCATTCAAAGCTGGCAGGGCTCCGTTTCTCTTTCATCAGCAGAACTCGGGAGCAGGTCTACCTGATTCGCTGGAGACCCAGCACAAGAGGAGAATATCCCCATCCCTTTCAACTCAGCAGAAGGCAAACGCAATGTTCTTTTCTTTTTTTTTAATTTGGCAGGACGAGGCCTGCCAAACCCAGAGGCTGATGCTGCTGGATACAGGAAGGAGCCACGAAGGGTCATTTCCTTGAAATGCAACGGACTGGCCCCTCCCTTGGATGTAAAGGAGAGCAGAACAAATATCTCTATTTCCCAGGAAAGGTCTGACTCACCTCTACCTAGACAAAAACCACACACATTGTTTGGGGAAGGAACATTTTCATCCAACTGGAAACCCATCATAAACTTCAGCTCCGCAGCAACGGTTTTTAAATCCTCAAAAGAGAAAGCAAACGATTTCAGAAAGCACCTGTGAAATCCATCCACTGAGGTTTCTTACGGGATGGATCATCAAGATGGGCCATAACAATACGGAAATCCGGCATCTTGAGAGAATATTAAAATATCCAGATGTGCTTGAACCAAAACTATATTAATAGGCGTGTCGAATAAAAGCATTGATTCCACTTGTCCTAGTCCTCGACTTACCACCACAATTGAGCCCAATATTTTTGTTGCCAAGTGAAGCATTTGTTGAGTGAATTTACTTTCTTGCTGCATTTGTTCAGTGAATCACTGCAGTTGTTAAGGTTAAATGAATCTGGCTCCCCCCATTGTCAGAATCACAGGTCTCCAGGATATTGCAACCGTCGTAAGTACATGCCACTTGCCAAGCTTCTGAATTTTGGTCATGTGACCATGGGGAATGCCACAATGGTCGTAAAGTATGAAAAGTGGACATAAAGTCATTTTTGTCCGTGGGGGTGTAACTTTGAATGGTCACTAAGTGAATTATTGTAAAGCAAGGACTACCTGTATTACAACTGATAAAACATGTCAATTTTAAGCCAAATAATTTTACCATGTGAAATATAAGCTTCCTGTAAAGAAATAGGACATTAATGATTTCAGATTCCCTCCATAGGCCACTGAATTTTCACTGTATTTAGGATTACGGCTTTTATTGCTTCCAGCTCCCTGGCTCCACTTTCTTTATTGGTCTTTTAATCAGAATCCTTCGGGGTCCTTTGGGAGCTGCTTATGGCATCCAGGATGAACCGCGCATTGATCGGAGTTGCAGGTTGTTATACAACCTCACAACAATGGCATGCCTTCGCTGTACTCTGGTTAACTGCATCAAAATTATGGTCTGTTGTCTTACTGCACCAGCTCCAAAATGCAAGTGAATTGGCCCACTCAAGCAGAATATTTGGCAGCAGGGGTAAACAACGAGTAAACTCGGATTTTCTTATAAGCTACGTGATGACTAGGCAAAACTCTTAGAGGAGTCTTTTTTTAAAAAAAAAAATCCTCTGCAGCTTGCTCCCTTCGACAGGAAGCTCTTAGAAAAACCAATTCGCGATGCTTCAAATATAGAATTGTTGTTTGCATATTTTCTGGTCAGCCATCCCAAAGTATTATTTATATGCAATAGCAACTGATTTTGCCCCAAGATATTACTTTACATCTAATCCTCTTGGTGAAACTCACAAAGCTAGCTAGCTTTCTTTCTTTCTTTCTTTTTCTTTCTTTCTTTCTTTCTTTCTTTCTTTCTTTCTTTCTTTCTTTCTTTCTTTCTTTCTCTCTCTCTCTCTTTTTCTCTCTCTCTCTTTTTCTTTCTTTCTTTCTTTCTTTCTCTCTCTCTTTCTTTCTCTCTCTCTTTTTCTTTCTTTCTTTCTTTCTGGAATGAAGATACTTACATCCTCTCTCATCCAACAAAATCCAAAACTGAGTTATAGATAAAACTAGAGGCAGTCCTGGACTTAAAACAGTTCGTTTAGAGACTGCTCAAAATTACATCATCATCATCATCATCTTTTAACAGCCCCATAATCCCTTGCGGGGTGGAGTCTGGGCAACTGAATGAAGTGGAGTGATTACTGGCCGGATGCCCTTCCTGTCACCAATGAGGAGTTCTATTCAGCAGACATATTCTCATTGTGCCCAGAGAGAGAAATCATCTTCCTGATTGTGAGGTGAGAGCTCCACCTCTAGGCCACCATACCACTCTGTTCAAAATTACAATGGCACTAAAAATATATACATCATTTTTCACACTTATGACAGTTGCAGCATCCTCACAGTCCCGTGATCAAAATTTGGATGCTTGGTATAAGTACATGCTTGGCATGTACTTATGAAGGTAGCCGTGTCCTGACTCTCTTTTGCAACTTTCTGACAAGCAAAGATAATGGGGAAGCCGGATTCACTTAACAACAGTCTGACACTTAACAATTGAGGCAAGAAGGGTCGTAAAAGAGGGCAAAACTCACTTAACAAATGTCTAACTTAGCAACAGAAATTTTTGCTCTTAAGTCAAAGGCTACAAGAATGTACAAGAATGTGCAAAGGTATATTTTCTTTGTTTTTGCATCCAAATGTCACCCTGGACTAGAAGGAGGGGGGGGGGGGAAGGACACCGAAGCCTAACATTCACACAATCATCTAACCAGCCTCACAGGGACAGTTTCTCTCTGCTGCTGATTGACCCTGATCTACTGCTAATCCTACCACATCAAGAGTATTCAGAACAGCTCAGGTTCTGCAAACAACCGGACAGATTGACATGTTAGTACTTTCCTCAGGAGTCAATCAGCCTTCTGATGGGTTGGACCTCTGTTGATGGAGGATTTCCTGCTACTAAAACCATTTAAATGTTTTTTTAGGCAGGTCCTTCCCTTTTATTCACGCATGGAAAACAAAAATTTGGCATTCTGCAAATGACTATTTCAAATGGCAAGGACCGTGCTGTAGGGTCAGACCGCATTCCACATTGCAAACGATAGTATCTTATTTATAAAATGCCTGTCACTCCTTTCAGCAGTGCGTCCTATTTTCTTTACAAAAAAAAGAAAAAACTAGCTGGGTGGGTAGGAAGGAAAACAAAATGTGAGATAGAATTATCCTTCAAGACTGTAAGGAACACACTCGGTGGGTGAGAACAGCATTCTAGACTAGAATGTGATTGTAATAAGGGTTGCAAAACTTTAGGTTAGGAAGTTGTGGGAAGGCAGACATTTAAAAACCTGGGATTTAAAAAAAAAAAAGGAATTTGGATGTCCCTAAAATTAACTTGATATATTTCTCTCTCTCTCCCTCTGGGATCAGGGCAGTTCTAAGAATCTGGGGAGAACTGGAGGACAATAAATAATATGCAGGAAAGAAATGATCTCAATGCAAGAAAAGCTCCTTTGGGAAGAAGTACAAGATGGCAGAAGTCATTAAAAGATAAGCATCCAGCTCAGAAATGGAAAGATAAAGCTTGACACTTCGAAACTTCAGTTTGAAAACTGACAAGGGATCCTACAGACAACAGAGGGTAAAACCAGTTAAATCCCTTTGTTAATCTTTTTTTAAATTATTAAAATGAGGTATGATGAGTGAAAGGTAGGGCTTTCCTCCCCCCCCCCGCCCCCGCCTCTTCTTAGAGCCCAATGCTGTGCATGTTTACTTGGGTGCCAACCCAACACAAGTCATGTATGACTTTTAAATAAGAGGAAACACAAGACCGCCTCAAAATAACCGAATCTGCACAGGGATACATTTCACGATGCAGAAATACCTCACATCTGGACTGCTGAGGTCACAGACCTTGGACTATGATGACCCTCTACATTCAGAATAGACGTTCTTCTCTAGATGCAGTCTCTGCCTCTCCAAATTGCACCAAAAGCAGAATAACAGAGCAGAATTATCAATTATTCTAACTATCAAGACATTTCTCCTTCGTTCTAGGCTGCTTCTCTCCTTGGTTAGTTTCCTTATTATTGTTTCTTGCCCTGCCTTTTAGAGAGTAGCGAGACCCCCTCTTCTCTGTGGCAGCCCCAGTGGTGGGTTGTCCCCGGTTCGCACCAGTTCTATAGAACCAGTAGTAAAACCAGCGGGAGGCTCCGCCCACTGACCCTGATGTCATCAGAACACTTCTGTGCATGTGCAGAAGAGCGTGAGCAAAGCAAGCGCGTGCGTGCGGCCCCATTGCAAACCAGTAGTAAAGGTAAGTAGTACCCACCCCTGGGCAGCCCCACAAATATTGGAAGACTGCTGTCATGTCACCCCTCATCCTTCTTTTCATTAAACTAGACAAACCCAATTCCTGCAACCGTCCTTCATAGAGAACCCCCAGTTCCCTAATCATCATGCTGGAACGTGTTTCTCCACTGAGGACATCACGTGTCCCATTCTGGCTTCAGCCAAGGTGCCGATTGTTTCTCAGCAAAATATAGGAGACAAAAATATCATTCACAACAACAAAAGACGAAGAACAATTTCCAAAGATCAGCTAAAATGTCTTGGCAACAGCTCCAGGCTGGATCAATAGTTTTCTGCTGTCCTGATGGAAGTAATAAGTAAGAGGGCGAGTTCTGGCCCAAGGTCTCCGTTGCAACAACTACTTTCTTGTCTGTCACAAGTAAGAGAAGGGCCAAAAAGTTCTCGATTTAGGGCATTCTGCTTCAAAGGAAAAGTCTAAACAAAGGAAGCCTTATTCCGTGTTGCAACCGCCCCGATAAAGAAGGCACCGCAGACTCAAATCCACATCTGTGGCTACACTCCCAGACGCAGAGGTCCATCAAAGACCTCAAGGGTTCATGGACAGATTAAGCGGCTTCACCTTAGTCAACTCAGATAAACTGCAGAATTGAAAGGAAAAGGAACAGGAAAGGAAGCACGGAATCTTTTATAAAGGGCTCCGCTGAACTCTGTCCGATTTATGAATGTTATTTACAAAGGTATAAGGTCAAGAATAATTAGCAATTCCACTTCCAAGCCTACCTCCTATCCAATTAATGATTTCCTACCCAAACGGCACAAAGGAGCTATTGTACGGTTCTTCCTCTGGAATTCGTGCACGCTGCCGGTCCCTTTATCTGCACAGTTAAGTTTAAAACACAGCCTATTCTTCCCCAGACAAAAGGTGATTTTTCTTCCATACGGCTGGGGCTTATAATAGAAACCGATGCCTACCTGTATCTGCTTTAAAGATTGCATGGACAAGAAGAGACAAGCGAGCTACTAACCAGGAACCTCACCGGCCAAAACAAAACAAAACAAAAAAGCAAATTTATATGCATAATTAAGGGGGGAAGCAGGATCAGCCCCCCCCAATGAATCCCACAACTGAACAGCCTCGAATTAAGAACAAAGACCCCAGAGGGAGGGCAGATCAGCAGGGAGTCCTTGAGGGCTCCTTGGGCCACCCTTAAATTTAGGAAAACTGATTTGTGGATGCGACTGTGTGCATTTGTGCGACTTCCTTGAAATGGGTGTTAGCAACCTGGGACACAGGATCGGGAACAAAAGGAACCAGGAAAAGTCTGGGAGCACCTTTCCTGATTTACGGATTTTCTTCAGAGGCCCAGAAAAAGGCAGCTCACCTCTCTAGATACGCATCAGATCGAGGCAGATCTGGAATTGATCTGCAATTCACGAAAACCCGCGTCTTTTAATAAAAATCTGTTGGTTGGGAAAGGCACCCACAGCCCCGTAGTTTTCTGCAGCCAAAGAGTAGCAGGTCTCTGCTCCTACACAGCCACGAGGGTTGACTGGTCAATCCTTTCATGGCCAAGATCCAACATGGTGCCACTGTTGCTGGCATGCTAGGAGTTCTCCCCTCTTTCTGGAAAAGCTCTGGCGGTTGGTCTTAAGCTGAGCACCCTGTGCCAGGAGAGCTTTCTGCCTTGAGAAGAAAATAAAGCCACAAGGTCAGGGTGGATCGTCTTGACCCATTAACACGCAGTCCCCGACTTACGAGTCACAATGTTGCCCAAAATTTCCATTGCTAAACGATTGTTAAAACCATTGACAATTGTTAGAGAAAACTATGCCCAATCTTTCTGGCTTGAATCACTGCACTTCTTAAGTTAGCAACATGGTTGTTAAGTGAATTTGGTTTCCTGCATTCAGTTTGCTTGTCAGAAAGTCACAAAAAGGGGGTGGGTGGGTTGATCCCCGAGACTCTGCGACCATTCATAAATGTGAATCGGTTGCCAAGCATCTGAATTTCTGACCGCGGGGAAGGGGATGCTGCAATGCTGTAAGTGGATGCTGTAAGTGTGAAAAACGGTTATACATCACTTTTTCAGTGCCGCTGTTACTTTGATTGGTCACTAAACGAACTGTTGTAGGTCAAGGACAAGCTGTAGCCTGAAATAAAGTCAATGAATAAACAAACCAGGGAAAGCTTTTTTGGCTCATCGTTCAAGATCACAGTGAGGGCATCCTCTCCTCCCGGATGGTGGAAATGCAAACCCATTTAGACAATTTTTAATGAATGAAACACAGCACTCCAGAATTTGGGGGGGCTGCCACAAAGAAGAGGGGGGGACGGTCAAATTATTCTCCAAAGCACCAGATAGCAAGACAAGAAACAACGGATGGAAATGGATCAAGGAGCGAAGCAACCTGGAACTAAGGAGAAACTTCCTGACAGTGAGGACAATTAACCAGTGGAACAGCCTGCCACTAGAAGTTGTGGGTGCTCCATCACGGAGAAGAGACTAAACAGTCGCTTATCTGAAATGGTATAAATTCTCCTGCTTCAGCAGGGGGCTGGACTAGAAGACCTCCAAGGCCCCTTCCAGATTATTCTATTCTATTCTAAAACCATGCAGGCATTTTTTTTAATTCAGGGAAGATTCTGAAAGCAGAATTCCTTTACAAGCTATCAGAGCTGGCTTCCCGAGCTCAGCTCTGGCACTTGGGAACAGACCACCCTGACTTCAACCGTAACCCCCAACTCAGGATTAAAGAAAAAGGGGAGTTTAGGAGCTCTTTCCTAAATTCACCTTGCGATTTTCCAAAGTTCCCTTGGCAGGAATTGAGTGCTTTCATCCTGCCTTCTGCTTCCCTGTTCAAAACTTCCCTGTAGCATCAACCAATTATCACAACGGGGGGGGGGGGGGGGGGCGACCCCGCGTGCGGCGGGGAAGGGATATTTTGGAGAAAAGAGGGGGGGGGGGAAATATGGAGGAAGATAAAGGTAGCTGGACATCTTTGCTGTCTTAGGGAACGTGAGGTCCAGGGAGAAGATTTGTCACCAGATACGGCTCAGGAAAGAAGATGTTGGCCACACATTAGCTCCTGGTTTTTTAATACAGTTCGTCCTCGAGTTACGACCGCAACTGAGCTCAAAATTTAGGTTGCTAAGTGAAACATTTGTCAAGCGAGTGTTGCCCCGTTTTACGACCTTTGTTGCCACGGTTGTGAACTGAACCTGGCTTTTTCCCCTTGTCATAAGTTTTGCAAAAGAGAATCATATGACTCTAGTGCAGTGTTTCTCAACCTTGGAAGCTTGAAGATGGCTGGACTTCAACTCCCAGAATCCCCCAGCCAGCAGCGCTGGCTGGGGGATTCTGGGAGTTGAAGTCCATCCATCTTCAAGCTTCCAAGGTTGAGAAACACTGCACTAGGGCATTGTCTGGGAAGACATGGTAACAAGGTCGTCCAATGAACAGGCATAGCAACTAAGTCAGCCAATTGGGAGCTGAGACAACCTGGAGCCAGGGCGTGCCTTAGTCTGCAGCTTCTGAGTCTGTGCAGAGAAACTGAAAGTGAAACCAGAGCGCGCGTGAGCTTGTCTGCTGATCCGAGCTGAAACAAAACTGTGAACCTGCTGTTGGTATCGTAAATTTACTTCATGTGTTATTGTGTATATAAAAAAAGTGAATGAATCCTGCGGCATCCGTTTATCTGTGCGTGCTTCTGGATTTGTTTCCTGCAACAAACTCTGACAGGCATTGCAACCGTCATAAATATGAACCTGTTGCCAAGTATTTTGGTTTCGATCATGTGATCAAGAGGACACTGAAAGCCGTAAGTGTGAAAAACGGATACAAGCCTCTTTTTCTTGAAATTTGGAATGGCCGCTAAACGAATTGTTGTAAGTTGAGAGTTACCTGTATTTCCATGGTGGTTCTCTATTTTACAGAAGACTCTCTATTGCTGATTATATAATTCATCATCCAGGACCTCCATGGACTGGTGAAGTGGGGGCCAAGAGAGTCTGAGAATAAACGGCAAGGAAGGTTTGCAAAAAAAATTTATATTTTTGAGGCTTGTGCTACGTCCGTCTGGTAAAAAGGGGAAAGAGACACGTTGCGGCACGTCCTGCCCTGGAGGTAAAACTATCTAAATTTAGCCAAGTGGTTTTGTTGAAGAAGAAAAGGAGTAAAAAAAAAGGAGATTGAAAGCGGTACAGGAAATGCAGGGAACAAAAAAATATTTATTTATTTTTTTGCTCTAAAAATACATTTACTTTAATCTCTTAGGAACAGAGAGAGAGGCAGGGAAGGAAGAAGCCATTATGAGGATGGTGGTGCGAACTTAAGAAGTCCTTATGGAGCCTGGAAACAGAGATGAATTTGTGGTCCTCCTGATGCGGAGACCGGATGGCCAGGGACCCCCGGGTGAGACCCCCATGGGGGGAACGAGATCTTCTTAAAGGTTTTTCACCCTTACTAATGGCAGCAGAGCCTCCCTGCCTGGGGGGGAACTGGGAAGAGTCCTAATAATGGCCAAAGATCAAAGTTACAAGCTTAGTAAAGGGGCTTGTTCTGAGCACTTAAGAGTTACTTTGTCCTTTCATCAGATTCCCTCCTGGCTACAGCCTTGTTTTTCAGATGGGGCACCTCACTCCAAATAAAGACGGTCCCCGACTTAGGACCCCAAGGGAGCGCCAAAATTTCCGTTGCTAAGCGAGACGGTTGTTGAGCGAGTTCTGTTTTGCGACCTTTCTTGCCCCAATCTCTAAGTTAGGTTCTTAAGTGAACCTGGCTTCCCCCTTGACTTTGCTCGTCCAAAGGTTGCAAGAGGGGATCGCGTGACTCTAAGCAACCTCAACCGTCGTAAGTACATGTCAGTTGCCAAGAGTCTGATTTTTTTTTTTAATTTTCAACTATTACATTTATTTAGTGCTTAATAAACATCAGGTTGTCTGGGTTATTTTGTTTGCTTAACAATACATATTATATTCCTAATCTTTACCCCTTTTTTCCACTGATGCACTGATGGGGGCATTGAATTATGGGTGTGGGCACACGAGTGCATGACCCCCCCGTGCTCCCCCCATTTTTGGCACGTGACGGCAAAAAGGTTAGCCATCACTGAGCTATAGTATCAGAAAAATTAGATAAACAAAGTGTACATGTAATACTGCACATATTAACAGCAGGGAGGATTGTGTTTGCTCAGTGTTGGAAAAATCGAAGAAATACCATCAGATGAAGAGATAATTAAGAAGATACTGGACTCTGCAGAAATGGACAGACTTACCCCGAAGATTAAGCAGAAAGAAGATACAGAATACTGCCAAGTGTGTGGATTTTGATCGCGTGGCCGCAGAGATGCGCCAATCGTGGTAAGGGTGAAAAACGGTTGTAAGTCACTTTTCTCAGTGATGCTGCAGCTTTAAATCATCACTAAATGAATGTTTGGACTATCCGTATTAGATGTTTCTTCTTAATTGCTTTAGTTTATGGTGCAAAAATACAGGCCATGCTCAACCTACGGCCACCATCGAGCCCAAACTTTCTCTTGCTAAGTGAGACATTTAAATTAACTGACTTTTGCTCTCTGGTACGACTTTTCTCACCACTTTTGTTAAGTGAATCACTGCAGTTGTTAAATCAGTCGCATGGTTGTTAAGCGAATCTGGCTCCCCCCCCCCCCACACACACTGACTTTGCTTGGTCAAATGGGGATCACGTGACCTCGTCATAAATGTGAGTCAGCTGACACACAGCATCCGAATGTAAATCACTAACCGCATGGAGGCCGCAACGGTCATAAATGTGAAAAATGGTCATGTCCCTTTTTTCAGTGCCGTCACAGCTTCCTTCGGTCACTAAGCGAACTGTTGTAACTCGAGGACTCCTGAAGTTCAAGGAAACCAAAGGTTTCAGATCCGGAAAAAAATGGGAGGAAGATGATCATCCAGAATAAAGCAATGCCAATCAGACCTTCTTCAGTTGACTTTAGTTCTCATGGCATTATAGCTTTTGCTCCTACTGGCTGAGGAATATGGGTTTTGGAGTCTAATTGCAGTAATGAATAGTAATGAGGATCCATCCTGCATCCAGTTTTGGTCACCACACTATAAACAGATGTTGAGACTCTAGAAAGAGTGCAGAGAAGAGCAACCAGGATGATTAGGGGACTGGAGGCCGAAAAATATGATGAACGGTTGCAGGAACTGGGCCTGGCTAATCTACAGAAAAGAAGGACCAGGGGAGACATGACAGCAATGTTCCAATATTGGAGGGGGCTGCCACAGAGAGGAGGAAGGGAGTCAAACTATTCTCCAAAGCACCCGAAGGCCAGACAAGGAATAATGGATGGAAACTGATCAAGGAGAGATTCAACCTGGAAATAAGGAGAAACTTTCTGACAGGGAGAACAAATCAACCAGTGGAACAGAAGTTTCCTTCAGAAGTTGTGGGAGCTTCACCACTGGAAGCTTTCAAGAAGAGACTGGACTGCCTTCTGTCAGAAATGGTGCAGGGTCTCCTGCTTGGGCAGTGGGTTGGACTAGATGTCCCGAAAGCTCCCTTCCAGCTCTGTTCATCTGTGAATGTGTATGCTTAGATAGAGGCTTCTGTCAATTTTCTCTGGGTGCTTAAATAGGCTACTTGGCCCTGTGCCCATCACATAATGAAGGGGGCATGAGAACTCCACAGATGGCCAGGCATAAAGAAGGAACAATTGGTACCTCTGTCAAAAGGAAGCCAACGGTGATTCCAGAACCAAACATCCAACTTCAACAGCAAGCAGAGATAATAATGCTCAGCTTTAACAAGTCAGATACAGACCAGATAGAGTTTAAAGATTTAGGGGGCTGGAGGCTAAAACATACAGAAGAAGAAGAACAGTTATAGGAATTGGGCATGTCTAGTCTAATGAAAAGAAGGACTAGGGGAGACATGATAGCATCTTCCAATCATTGAGGGGCTCCTACAAGGAAGACGGGGTCAAACTATTTTCCAAAGCATCGAAAAGCAAAACAATGATTGGAAACTAACCAAGGAGAGAAGCAACCTGGAATTAAGGAGAAATTTCCTGACAGTGAGGACAATTAATCAGTGGAACAGCCTGCCATCAGAAGTTGTGGGGGCTCCATCATGGGAGGCTTTTAAGAAGAAACAGGACAACCATTTATCTGAAATGATGCAGAATTTCCCGCTCGAGCAGGGAGCTGGACTAGAAGACCTCCAAGGTCCCTTCCAACTCTAAATTATTCTGTGTTCTATGATTTAAATCCCTCCCCTTTGACCAATGCAACATGCATATGAGCAATTACTAAAAATATAAAGTGGGATCTGTAATTTTGCTCTACTCGCAACAGTTCCATGAGAATAAATTTCCTTTTCATGCGCGTTATTTACACATTTTTTCAAATAATTCTCTGACTGGTAACTGATAAAAAAGCCAGGAGAGATTATCAGGGTTCCTGGGCCTTCTGGGAAAACATTCACAGGCTGTTTTTTCAAGGTTCCAAGCAGTTGATGATAAAGGATTGTATTCATTTAAAAAAAAAACAATAAGCTGAACAACTACAACCAATAATATAACAGCATTCAAGATGCTCGGCTCAACTTTTCCAGTTCTTAAACAAACATCTTGCAACTTTTTCCAACCGTCAAGATGGGAAATGCCACGTCTGTTCATCACTTCCCAAGCCCTGCTCCAATCGGCCAAGAATGTAAAAGTTGATAAAAGTTATGATTTTAAAAGATCTGATTTTAAAAGTCCAGGAATACAGCAGCTCATCTGGTTAAACACAGTCTCTAAATAATACAGGTAAATTGTACTTATTGCCATGTATTTTAAAGGTTATCATCTTTGCTTTGCATGAGAAGATCGAGAAGAAAGAGAAGCTCAGACATCCAATGAGAAGTCCGTATTTTTCGGAGTATAAGATGCACCTTTTCCCACCCTAAAAGGGGGTGAAAATTTAGGTGCGTCTTATACACCGAATGTAGCCCCGCCCACCCACTGGCCTCCACCCTTTGGCCTCTGCCTCCCAACAATTTACCTCCTTGCAGCAAGAAGAAACAGCCCATTTCAGCTTCAGCACAGCCTAATTAGCACAAGTTGATTGTCCCTTGGATCGGCCTCCCGACTCTCAGCTGTTTCAGGCTGCAGGGATTGTCATGGCCTATTGCTGTGTGGGCCTCTGCTGCTTGCTGCAAGGAGGTAAATTGCTGGGAGCAGATTTTTTTTCTTGTGCTAAGCAAGCTAGGCTGAAAACGAAAAAAGCAGGCTGCTTGCTGTTTGCTGCAATGAGGCAAAATTTTCTCTCTTTCTCTTCTCTTCTCTTTTTTTAATTTGTATACTGCCCTTCTCCCAGAGGGACTCAGGGCGGTGAACAGCCATCAATAAAACATATAAATACAACAATTAAAACATTTAAGAATATATTAAAATCCCAATTAGATAAATTTGGCCGTAAAAAATATAAAACCCGAAAATTTAAAACGAATTAAAATTTAAATTTTGTTTTAAAAGGAGAATCAGGCCAGGCCTGCCTGGGGAAATAAAAAGGTCTTAAGAGCGTGGCGGAAGGTGCGTAAGTCCGGGATCCTCCAAATCTCCGGGGGGAGCTCATTCCAGATCATAGGTGCCCCCACAAAGAAGGGAGGCAGAGGCAGATTGCTTTTTCTTGTTTTCCTCGCCAAAAAAGATAGGTGCGTCTTATAGGCCGGAGCATCTTATTCTCCGAAAAATACGGTACATACCAAAAAATGGTTTCCATTCCTAAAATTCCAGAGACGGGTTCAAGGACAGTTCCATGCTGTCAAACCAAGTACAGAAAACATCTGTCTGCTCCTAAAGATGACACTCTCAAGCAAATACAAAAACATCTGCCTGCTAATCAGGGTTAGGACCACTGCGTACAGGGTGCAAAAATCCAGAACAATTGTGGCTTTTTCTGTCCTCTATTTTGTGTCACCTGCTGATGCTCTGGATTTTAATAGCTTCTACATGGTAATCGCCCACATCAAAATTGCTTTTATCCAAGAGGTAACTGGACTTAACGAAACAATTGCACTACTGAAAATTCCAACCATCTTTGTAGGGTTCACACAATTTGCTAAGCAATTGCGTCTTCAGCTGTGGTTTATTACATAAAGAGGAGTGGACACGGGTCAACATGCATAGCCATAAACTCTGATTTATAAATCACAGTGAGTAGGTTCATTTAATATGCTGAAACAAAGAAAGTCCATTAAAGCTTCATTTAGGTGTAAAGCAACTGTAGGCTCCGTTTCTATTCACTTTAGGATAGTTATTTCCTCTGCTATAAAAAGTGCACCCTCATTCAGGGTTCCAGGCCTAAAGAATCAAACTTATCCTGAAATTAATACCGGCAATTCACAGAAATAGGCCTCAATAATGCCACTCCAATCTCTGAAAAATGTTTTGCAAGAGGACGAAAGAAAGCTGGTATGACTCATCTATTATTATACGTGGTTATCAGTTTGAAAATGAATCAACTGTTGAGAGACACTGAACTGTAAGGAAGACCTTCTCAAAATACAGGAAGTCCTCGAGATACGACCACAATTGGGCTCCAGACTTGTGTTGCTAAATGAGATGTTTGTTACCGGTAAGTGAGTTTTGTCCTGTTTTTATGACCTTTCTTGCCACCGTTGTTAAGTGAATCACTGCAGTTGTTAAATTAGTAACACGGTTGTTAAGTGAATCGGGCTTCCCCCAGAAGGTCGTAAAAGGGGGAACCACAGGACCCGGGGACATGGCAACCCGTCATAAGTACATGCCAGTTGCCAAGCCTCTGAGTTTTGATCATGTGACCATGAGGGGGAGGGGGATCGTAACGGTCGTAAGTCCCCTTTTTCAGTGCTGTTGTAACTTCGAACAGTCGCTAAATAAACTGTTGTATGTCGAGGACCACCCGTAACTGGATCGTGGGAAAAAACCTTGTCTTCTTTAGGCAACACTTTGGCACAACGGACTGCAAACAGACAGGAAGTTTTCAGAGCTCTGTGCAAAAGCTGATTTCAGGGTTCCAGGCCTGCAGCCCAACCCTCAATTCTCCCCCCCAAAAAGAAGAGTGACAGATGCCTTCCTGTTGCCTTGTTTCTAGCCAAACTGCAGGCTGGATACGGACCCACAAAAATGAGTCACATCACGTCTGATACGCGTTGTTGCTGTCGCCCGGGGCCATCT
Organism: Ptyas mucosa; assembly: GCA_012654045.1. Taxonomy (NCBI): domain Eukaryota; kingdom Metazoa; phylum Chordata; class Lepidosauria; order Squamata; family Colubridae; genus Ptyas; species Ptyas mucosa. The sequence goes on from WNWU01013721.1 coordinate 4,680,823, forward strand.
TTGCTTCTCTGGGTCAGCCGGATTTTGGGGGGGGGGGGAAATAGCTGTCAGTCTCTAATCTTCACGCCAGGGAACAAAGAATTGACGAATAGATATAGAGATTTCTATTTTATTTAACTAGGTAGCAACAGAAGGAGTTTCAGCACAGGTTTTCCTCCACGTACAAGTTCACTTAGTGACCATTCGAAGTTCCGACAGCAGCGGAAAAAATGACTTATGACCATTTTTCACACTTACGACCGTGATCAAAATTCATACGCTTGGCAACTGGCATGTACTTATGACGGTTGCAATGTCCCGGGGCCACGCAACCCCCTTTGGCAACCTTCTGACAAGCAAAGTCAACGGGGAAACCAAAGGTTCACTTAACAAACGTGTTACCAATTTAACGACTGCCGTGATCCACTTAACAACGGTGGCAAGAAAGATTGTAAAATGAGGAAAAACTTGCTCGACAAATTTCTCGAACTCGACTGTGCTATTTCTCCATGTCACGTACGTACGTGTGTGTGTGTGTGTGTGTGTGTGTGTGTGTATGCATAATGGTTATCCTTTGAGAGCTGACTGCAATGAAATTTCATTTTAATGTAGGCTGATTAAGCGTACATTTAAAGTGGCAATAAACTTTTACTCTATTTCTATTCTCACTTAGCAACAGAAATTTTGGGCTCGATTGAGGTTGTACGGGGAGGGCTTACCTGTATTTGGCCCCAATAATTGCTCAATTTCTCCCTGTGTTTTCTTTTAGAAATTCTACCTGCATTTCTAAAATCAAATCTAAAATTACATACCCCAATAAAGAGCATTTCTAGGCTAGATTCAGAGTGCAATTTTTATGCCTTATTGGGAGGAAACCACATGGCCCTGACTAGAGATACAAAGGAGTGTGCTATGAATCTTTCCTAACCACAATTAATTCAACAAAAGCGAAGGAACTTCTTTCAAAAGAGCACTTGGGCTCTTCTGGACACGAGCTATTTAGTTAGAACAATTATTTGAATGTTCTCTCCACCTTCTTAATTTACATTATCCGGGGATTTCCTGTCACCTGAAAGATACACAACACAGACACAAAAAATCCCCACTATAATTGAAAATATCACCTTTTAAGACTGGAGACGTTTACACAACAAGGCTTGGTTGTAGCAAGTGGAGAAAACAGATCTTAATTACAAAATAAAGGACACAACAGTGTTTGCTTCATTAAACAAGAAGCGAAAATGAAACCTGAATTCACCATTGTGGATTTTTTTTTGTCCTGTCTAACTCAGTATCTCTCAACTTCAAGACGCATGGACTACAACTCCCAGAATTCCTAGAGCTGGCTGGGACATGGGAAAGGGATTTGCATTTAGTACACCAATAATCTAAAATAAACACGATTGTTTTTGGGGGGGGGTAAAGAAACTTTTGGGGGGGGTAGGGTTTAAAACACCAACAAACCACAACTATAATTTAAAACCAAATGAACCAGTGCTGTTTTATTTATTTATTTATTTATTTATTTATCCTGTTATAATAAACAGAGATATCCATGGAATTCTTTGCTAATAATTTCAGAAATCCTTGAGGCACCTCAGTGTCCATTTTTGGCAATCTGAATATACTAACAATTGAAACTTAGGGTAATAACCGTTGCAATGTTTTAATGGTGTCTATCCAGTAATTTTAGGTCCAGGAGCCACATCATATGTAAAAACATCTATGCAATGCTACTTATTCACAAAGTTCTCCAAGGCTAGCAAATAAAAAAAACAAAATATCGAGCTATTAGGATATTAGGTTATGTGTTAGGAAGGCAGAACCCTTTGTTGAAACAGGCAACTCCAGAAATTGATTAAAGAAATAACGATCTTCCAAACAATCATAGGAAAAACTTCCAGAACCTAAGAAATCCTGACAATCGCATTTTTTTTTTGCATTAGATCTTTATCGCTGATGTCCTACAATTTACCCACAAATATTACCAATCGCGATTCTTACTAAAAACGAAACCCTCTAAGCGGAAAACGGCAATGCTGGGAAAGGCTACAATCAATCTGCATTTCAAAGAATAAAAGCCTCAGAAAAGAGCAGGAAAAGAGCGGCCTCCCTTTTGCAAAGCAGTGAAAATAAAAGTTAAAACAATAAAAATAAAAATGATGAATATGAGACCCAAACGTAGCCTCTTTGGTAGGAAAACCCAGGAAATGAACCGGGCTCCGAAGATTTTCACCGCTCGGCCGATTGATGAATTCACCCCCATCGGAGACCGCCGGGCGTCGTTCCCATCCTCCGAGCCCCCAGCCCCAAAAAAGTCTCTCTCTCTTTCTTTTAAAGGAAACTTTTCCTTCCTAACCTCGGAATTGACACTTCGGGCGGCCCCTCAGAGCAACATTCGGCCGTCGTTAAACGGGGCAGCTCTCCAAAAGGCCCATCCACGCGACGCCTCGGCCTTTTCATTTTTCCCTGGCCGCTTTCTGACATTCCCAAGCCCAGGCCCCCTTCCCCCGACTCCCAGGTCCCATCATCCACGGCCGAAAGACCCAGGCCCGGCCAACTTCACCCACTCGAGCCCGGATCCTTCCAAAGGGGCCCCGGGAGCAAGCTTGGCTGAGGGTCTCCGAGCCCCCCAATGAGATCCCTCCTGGAGGAACCCTCCCCCCGAGAGATCCCAGAGTGGAAGGGAAGGGGATCCGGGCGGGGGTCTCCATCTCGGGGGGATCCACCCAAGATCGGCTGCTCGCTTTTCCCCCCCTCCACGCCCAACCCAGGGAAGGGAAGGGAGGCCTGCAGGGCGCCCTTCCCGCGGAAAGACCCCCCACCTTCCCAGGCCGCCCCCCACCCTCCTGGGCCTCCGCTGGCGGGCGAGGCCGGCCGTCCCTGGCTGCCAGCCCGGGCGGAGGCGGCGGCGCGGGCCCTGCCCTTCCCCGGGGAAAGAGGCCCCGCGGCCTCCCCAGGAAGCGCGGGCGGAGCGGCGGGGCCCGCAGAGAGGAGAAACCCCCCCTCCCCTCCCCTGCCCAGCCCGTCCCGCCTGAGCCCCTGCCCCGGCCGGCACAAAGAGGCGGCGGCAGCGGCGGCCGCCTTGCAACATTGTCTCGGGCGGGCGGGCTTGCAACAATGTAGCCCAGCGGCTTGCAACAATGTCTCCGAGGGCGGCTGGGGCCGCAAAGGCGGGCGGGCGGGCGGGCGCCGGGGCTGCTTACCCAGCGGCAAGGCCTTGTTGAGCAAGTGGGAGCTGCCCATTGAAGCGCGGGGCAGGGCGGGCAGGGCTCCGGCGGGCTGCTGGGCGCGAGGAGGCGAAGCAGATGGCGGCCCCGACGGTCCCCCCCCGCCGCCCGCCCCGACGCTGCGCCCAGCCAGGCAGCAGGGAGGGGGAGGAGGAGGGGGAGGAGGGAGGAGGGAGGGAGGGAGGGGCGGCCCAGCCCCGGGACCGCCAGCCCACCCTCCCCCCCTCCCGGTTCAATCTCCCGGTTGCTGCCGAGCCCAGGCCCGGAAAGGCGAGCGGGCGGGCGAGGAAGGAAGGCAGAGCGAACGGGGAGCCGCGTCTCTTACCCGAGGGACCCGCCGGCCTGGCGAAGGCGCTGAGCCCGGATTGCTGCTGCTGCTGCTGCTGCTGCTGCTGCTTCTCTTCCTCCGGCGCGGCGCCGCCGCCGCCGCTGCTCAAACTCGGCCGCCCCTTCCGTCCTCCGCTGGCCGGGCGCGACGGGCCAGATGCGGCCGGGCGGGGGGTCGCGGCCGCTCGGGCCGACCAGCCGGGGTAGATCTTCCTGACGGTGGACGGTTTCAGGTTGAGGTCTGCAAAGACGGATGGGGGGGGGTGTCAGAGGGAAGCTGGGGGGGCTAAGAGGCGGCCAGGATCCGTGGGAATTGAAGAGGAGAAACAAAAGTTGGGAAGAGACTTGAAGAATTGGGACCAGTCGCCAGGAGATGGGGACTTCTAGTTCCGCCTTAGACATGACAAACGGCTGGGTGACCTTGAGCCATTCCCCAGGAGACCGGGAGTTCTAGCCCTGCCTTGGATCTGAAAGCTGGGTATCTTTGGCACAATCACCAGGGGAAAGTGAGTTTTAGTCCCACCTTAGCCATGAAACCCAGCTGGGCGACCTTGGCCCAAATATCAGAGATGGGGAGTTCTAGTCCGTCTTAGCCCTGAATTCCAGCCGGGTGACTTTGGGCCAATCACCTTGAGCTACGCTGGCTGGGGAATTCTGGGAACTGAAGTCCACGCATCTTAATGCTGCTAAACTTGAGATTTAAGGGACAGCATCTTTTCCTGCTTGACTTAATTTACTTTATTAAACAGAAGCACAAATTTTGCTATTTGCCACGATCATCTTACACGGATGACATGGTTGGCTGGCCGGCCTAGACTAGGGGTCCAATTCATAATTGGGTAATCTTTTTTTTCTTGCATGCAGTCTGCATTTTTTTATTATTATTAATCCATGATCCCTTGATTGCAACAGGAATCGACCAATCGGCTTGTCCCCCGAGCCTGATGTTTTGGGCTGAGAAGGGACTGACTGAGTCAAAGTCACCCAGCTGGGTTTTATGGCTAGGACAGAACTAGAACTCACAGTCCCCTAGTTTCCAGCCTAGTACCTTAATTACCAGAGCAAACTGGCTCTGGAATCACCCCAGGCTGATCAGCTGGACTGAAGAATTGAAAAGCATCTGGGAGGAAGGCCCTCAGTCAGCAATTTGGAAAAAACCCCACCCCAAAAAACCTGGGTGCAAGGTGAAAGTTACCTTCATGAAATCACTAAAAGCCCAGTTCAACCTTGAAAAGTCCTCATTTTTGTCTTTTTTAAAAAAGTTAAAGAACTGGGACTTTCTTAGTTAAACTTTTTTTTTAATCAATTTGCCGAGTTGGAGAATTTTAGGGGTAGGAAGAAAAAAAAATGTAACCGATAGAGGAATCCTCAGTTTTAGAAAAGGATATTGGAATAGCAGCCGGTCCAGCTATAGAACAGGAGGTGGCCGGCCCAAAATGCCGGAGAAAGATTATTCAACTGCACAGGTGGGGGCGGGGGGGGGGTTTGCAGGGATCTGCTTTGGGGCACCACATCCAGGCAAATCAAAAATATAATCTATTTTCCTTCCAGGCGCCCTTGATTGAAAATGAAAGCAGACCAGGCATTTTTATGAGGAGGAGCGGGAAGCAAGAGAGATTTCATTTCAAAACTCTCCGTGCAAACTAAAGAGAGATGCACTTCGATCTTCGCCCTCTTTTCTTCCTTTTTCCTCCTCCTCCCCCCCTTTTTTTTAAGCCTGGGGGGGGAGGGGAAGCCGGGGCCTCCCCGAAAAACTCCTCCAAACTCCTCCGCTATCCTTGACTTGGATGCTCTCGCATCGGGAGAAACGCTCCGGAGGGAGACGTCAAACCAAGAATTGCGCGCAGGCGGCTGCCCGGCCGGGTCAGCTGACACGCATAATGCAGTACACAGAGAGCGAGCGAGCGAGGCGGCCGTACGTGGGGAAGGGGGCGGGGGGGGCACAGAATGCCCTTAAGTGGCGTAATGGCCTTGCACTTCACGGGCTGCTGCCTCACCTGCCTGCAGCTGCAGCCATGGGTTGCGCAGCCAAGACATGCCCGGCCGCCGCCGCCGCCGCCGCCAGAGCAAAGCAGGCCAGCTCCTTCCAAGAACGTGAGGACGCGCTTCTTACTCTCCTCCCTTATCCAGCGGTTGGCAACTGCACGGGAGAAGAAGAAGGGGAAGGGGAAGGGGCAGGGGAAGAAGAGGAGGAGGGGGAGGAAGAAGGGGGAGGAAGTGGAAGAAGGAGGGGAAGAGGAGGAAGGAGAAGAAGGAGAAAGGAGAAGAGAAGAGGAAGAAGGAGAAGAGGAAGAGGAAGAAGGGGAAGAGGAAGAAGAAGGAAGGAAAAGTGGAGGAAGGGAGAAGAGGAGGAAGAAGATGATTATCAGTTTTTGCAACTCACCATCATAAATCTGACCCGCTGGGGGCTCCCCTCGCCTCCCCCCTCCCTCCTTGCCATTCAGCTGAGACCTTTGAGGTTGTTTGCCTGCACAAATACACAGCCCCTCCCCCAACCAACCAACCCACCCACCCACCCCGTGGCCCCTTAGTAGTCAAGCCCACCGACCAAACCGGGGTTCACCGACTTCTCCCCTTCCCCCGATAGCCGCCCAGCTTCCAGCGGCTGATGGCTGAGGGTAAGGAGGTGGCATCAAATCCTCCAGCAATTTTCTTCCAGCAGTTGGAATACAATAATCGCAGCCCTTACAGCCCTATGAGGGATTTGGGTACAGCCTTTAAAAAAGCAAAATAAAAATACAATTTGGAGCCCTTTCAGAAAGCTGGCTGGGAATGGGGGAACCCGTGGGATTGCAAAGGAGAGCCCCGTGTCAAGTAAAGGCCGAGTGGCCTTGAATGGCATGAAGGGGGTTCAGTGAGGGGCAAAGTTGATTGGGCCCCACTGAAACCATCTGTAGCCCCAAAAGCTTCTGGGGGCCCTGATCCGAGTTCTGTCTACCTAGCATTCCCTTAAAAAGCTTAGCTATTCCGGGGAACCAAGGTTATAGTCAACTCCACTTGTCTTATTCCATTTTCTGTAAATGGAACAACCAGGATTCTCCAGCTTGAGCAGAGGGTTGGACTAGAAGACCTCGCAGGTCCCTTCCAGCTCTCTTATTCTTAAAGAGAGGACCAACCTAAATCTGAGGAGCCTTGGTGGCGCAGCGGACTAAACTGCTGCTGTTAAAGTAGCACTTAGCTGCCAGCTACCTGCAATTACTGCGAGTTCAAATCTTACCAGGCTCAAGGTTGACTCAGCCTTCCATCCTTCCGAGGTAGGTAAAATGAGGACCCGGATTGTGGGGGCAATAAGCTGACTTTGTATAAAAAAAAGAACACTGCTTAGGGGGGGCCGAAAGCCCTACTAAGCAGGTATATACAAAAGTATGAAGGCTATTGCTTAACGCATTGTAAGCCGCCCTGAATCTCCAGAGAAGGGCGGCATATAAATCAAACCAATAGATAAATAAATAAGGAGAGTTTTTTTTTCTTTTAAATGCCTCTGCCGATCAGGCAACTGAGCTGGGATCGGCAGAGCCTTTTGAAAGCATTTTTTACAACCTCTTCACCGAAGAGGTTGTAGAAAAAATGGTTTTAAAAGTAAAGAAAAAAAAATTGGCCACGCCCAGCCAGTCACATCACCCTCCCCACGAAGCCACGCCCACAGAACCAGTAGTAAAAAATTTTGAAACCCCTCACTGCTTCCAGCCCTGTCATTCCTCTCTTCCATCACCAGATGGGATAAGCATCTGAAGAAGGTGAACAGCCTTTGCCCTCAGAGAAATCGGCTGCAGAAGAAACTGGCCATTTGAATCAGACGATTGCAAAACACGCAGTCAAACTCAATATCCTTCAGGTAAGTCACTTGTAACTTTGAACAAATTGTTAAATGAACATTTGTAAGTCAAGGATTTCCCACAGCCACAATCTACCCAGATTCAACGGAAGTCCGGCACTATTTATTTAATTTGTATCCTGCTTTTATTATTTTTTTAAAAAACAACTCAAGGAAGCAAACCTATTTTAATGCTCTTTAATGCTCTTTAATTTAATTTAATTGAAGATGGAATTATTATATTAAAAAAATTTAAAAAATATTTTAAGAACCCAACCCTGTGTGGTGGGTTGGCCTGAGAGAGTGACTGGCCCAAGTCATCATCCAGCTGGCTTTTTTATGCCTGAGGCGGGACTAGAACTCACTGTTCCCTGGTGATTGGCCCAAAGTCACCCAGCTGGCTTTTATGGCTAAGGCGGGACTTGAACTCATGGCCTCCTGCTTTCTAGACTGGTGCCTTAAGCACGAGACCAAACTGGCTTTTTATATATTTACTATTATGCAACTGTAATTATTATTAAATAAGTTATTTGCAACCTAGAGATGCTAGCAATTCATTATAAAAAACAGTTTTTCATGCAAATGGTAAAAATTAAAATATATTTAACATGGCCAAAATACAGGAAGACCCCCAAATAGCACAAGGTTTCAGTCAGGAAGTCCAGCCTCGCCTCTTCCTGAGAACAAATGATGGTGAACAGCCCAACCACGAATTCTCAGAGCCCCCCCACCCCCCACCCCCCAACACCACCACAAACACAACAGAAATCTCTTCCAGCTACTGGCCATGTCTTCTCTCTCTCGCTCTCTCTCTGACTACATTTGCAGCCCTGGATTTGTATTCATTATTCTGCCTGTTAGAAGGTGCATCTCTATCCCTTACTATTCCCCTTCTCATCTTTTCTACAACGTTCTCCTATTGGTATCTTATGATTAGATAACTTTCTTGTTTGTAGGTACACTGAGAGCTTTCGGAGACAAATTCCTTGTGTGTCCAATCACACTTGGCCAATAAAGTATTCTATTCTATTCTATTCTATTCTATTCTATTCTATTCTATTCTATTCTATTCTATTTTACTCTACTCTACTCTACTCTACTCTATTCTAATTCTAGTCTATTCTACTCTATTCTAATTGTCTCCTATTCTGTTCTTCTGTTCTTTTCTATTTATTCTATTTTCTAATTCTAATTCTAACTCTACTCTACTCTTCATTCCAATATCCTCTCCTCTCCCCTCCCATCTCTTCTCATCCTCCCCCTTAGGCATGCGAGAATCCCTTCCTGTCCCTGAATATAAATGGAGTTTGGCTCTAGCACTCCACAAATGTGTCAGAAAGATCTTTTCAACTCTGAAAATCCCAGCCTCCAACTTAGATGCTCCTTCCCTCCCCACTTAGCCTCAACTTTCATTTTTTAGGAAGCGCAGAAGCTTCTCTAGAGCCACACACACTGATGGGACCTTTGAGCCCCCTTTAAATCCATGCAACTCAAGGGGGGGGGGCGGCCTCGACTGGGGCTTCCTGGGACACACCTAAGTACAAGAGAGAGAGAAATTGCATTCCTGCTTTTCCAGATGATTCTTAGCTGATAAATAGAGACAGTTGAAAAAGCAGTGGGTTTGGTTTCTTGTGTCTTTTTGGAGTGTCGAAAGTGTTCTGAAAACAACAAAGACTCCTGTTCGTGTGCCATACTTTTGCACCTGGGAAAGTTGTGTAACAACACCACCACTCTCCCAGGAACACCACCGTTTCCCTATTTCCATCCACAGGACTGCCTCCGTTTGCAATGTTACCTCTCGAGGTGGGGTGGGGTGGGGAGAGAAAGTTTGCTAAGCCAGGATGATGATTAAGCTCTTTAAAAGATGGGGTTGCAGTTTGGAAGGAAAGAAATCAGCAAAAAAAAAAAAAAATGAAAAAAAACCCCCACCAAATTACCGCTATACTAAAACAATGTTAAGAGCAGAGACTGGTTTAGGGAGATTATTTTAATCTCACACGGGGGATGATATAAACAATTTAAGTCTGAAGGTTGGCTTCCCATTGGCCACTGTTGCTGTAGGCCACATTTATGGGGGATTAGCTTCTGTCTGGACCTGTTGGAAAAACTGTTGGAACTGAACAGAGGGAGGTACTGACTCCCAAGCAGGAGCAACAATTTCACTATTTTTGGTCACTTTTAGGGGCGAATTCTCACACCAAACTCTCACCCCTCGGAACAAGAGGGCAAATCCTTCCAGCCCACACCAAAAACAGTGTCGAAATCACCAAATTTGGTAGAACAATATAATCCCATCCAAGGCAGGGGAACTCTTAGACTATTATTGGCTGGGAACATTAAGTGCAGGTAAAGTTGTAGTTTGCTACCTGTTCACATAAAACACACCAAAAGGTAACTTAACAAGACTGGAATAGTCTCCTGCCTTGAGCAGGGGGTTGGACTGGAGGACCTCGGAGGTCCCTTCCAGCCCTAGGATTCTACAACAAAGTGCAACCTTTTTGTTTCATCACTCTACTACAGGGGTCCCCAAACTTGGCAGCTTTAAGACTTGTGGACTTCAACTCCCAGAATTCTCCAGCCACCAGAGTTGAAGTCCACAAGTCTTAAAGCTGCCAAGTTTGAAGACCTCTGCTCTACTATATGGCTTCTTCCAAGACATTGGAAGCTGAGTTGGTCATACCTGGCTCAGGTGTTCCTTTTCTCTGCATAAACCCAGCCTTCTCCTTCCCCGCTCCACAACCGGCAGCAAGCACACTCACAATCCGAGGCAACGACTGCAGGGAAAGTCTCCATCCCGATAAATGAGCTGACTTCCTCCCATGAAGAAAGCTACAGCTGGGGTTTTCTCTTCCGTCTCCTTTGGAGATGATCCTGAAAGGAAAGAGAGCCTCCTGAACCTGAAGGCAGCCTTAACAAGAGGTGTGTGGAGCTCTGTGGCAGCTGAACATCGGCCCTTCGGTGCCTTCTCCGTTGCATTGACCATCCTCAACCTGGGTTTTCTTGGCCACTTCGTTTTGTGGAATTAGTTTGCTATCAACTTTTCCCACCAAGTTCCCCCTCCCCCCAGTAATTTAGTCAAACCAACAGACCTGAAATTGTGGGGTTCTCTAATCCAATAATTAGCAGGGTTAATTATTAGATTAGGTCTCAAGGGTCTGAACCCAAATAAGTTCACCTGGAGCCTGGAATTTGTAGAAGCATTCATGTCGGTATTTTATCATAAAGAGTTTTAGAATTCGTTGTGTGAATACTTATTGTTCACATGCTTCGTGTCACACTTTTCCCCATAAAACCAAGATAATTTAGGTCTCCCAAAGGTGATTTTTCAAGAGGCGATTGGGCTTCCTGGTTTTCCTTGAACCGAAGAAGCTTCTTGGATGAGAAGCGAAACATCCTCAAGGAAAAACCAAGAAAGTCCAGTTACCTCTTGAAAAAGCTCCTTTGGGACAACCAATTGCGTCCCTTTCTAGACCGGGACTCCTTACACACAGTCACTCAAGCCCTCCTCATTTCCCGACTTGACTACTGCAATGCTCTCTACATGGGGCTCCCCTTGAAGTGCACCTGGAAGCTCCAACTGGTCCAGAATGTGGCCGTGCAAGTAATTATGGGAGCAACATGGCGCTCACATGTAACACTTCTTCTACGCGAGCTGCACTGGCTTCCGGTGGCCTTCCGAGTGCGCTTGAAGGTGTTGGTTCTTACCTTTAAGGTGCTCCATGGCTTAGGACCCGAGTACTTACGAGACCACCTACTGCAACCGATAACCTCCCACCAACCAATACGCTCTCACAGAGTAGGCCTACTTATAGTACCATCACTAAAACAATGTCATCTAGTAGTTCCAAGGGAGAGAGCCGTCTCTGTGGGGGCACCTACTCTTTGGAACAAAATACCCCCTGAAATACGAATAATCCCAGATCTTCGCCCTTTCCGACGTGCCCTGAAGACCTTTCTGTTTCAACAAGCAGGGCCAGCATAAACACCTAAATTCTATGCCAAAGTCTTAGCAGATACACCAAGTTGACTCAATTTATTACTGTTTATAAAAAATAAATATTATTATATGTATATGAAATCTTAATCTGTTCACCGCCCTGAGTCCTTCGGGAGAAGGGCGGTATAGAGATTCAATAAATAAATAAAATAAATAAATAAACCGTGACCTGGATGACTGAGAAGCTCCATAGATGATAATTTAGGTAGCTATTGATCGGTTTATATGCCATCAAATCATTTCCAGAACAGAATGACAGATTTGGAAGGGTCCTTGTAAATCAGGGGTGTCAAACTCAAGGCCTCTGGGCCTAATACAGCCTGCAATGTGGTCGGAATCCGGCCTGCAAGCCGTCCTGGTCTCCCAGTGCGAAAAGGAAACAGGCCAGCAGTTTGGGGAGTGGTGTCAAGCTGGCCACGGCCTCCCAGTCAGCCCTCCCCGCGCCCCCCCCACCCAGGTCAACCACAGCCCTGATGTGGCCCTCAATGAAATTGAGTTTGACACCCCTGTTGTAGGTCATCTATTTTTTAAAAAAAGTTTTTTATTTTTATTTTTAAACAAACAATTCACCATTAATCAATCAGGGTAACATCTGGGTACAAAAAAAGTTTTGTGTCAACATGTTCAACATTTATCATCATTTTCTTAATACATATTTATCTTTCCTCTTATATTTAAATTTAATGTATTACAACGTATTTTTCCCATATTTCTTATTTTTACATTGCGTATTGTCTATATTCAGTCTCTATCCATTGATAAAATTGCCTCCATATGTTGTAATACTCAGATTCTTCCTTCCCTTTAATTGCTAATGTTAATCTACTCATTTCTGCACATTCTAATATTTTCTTAATTACCTCTGTTGTACGTCACTTAGTTCCGACTCCCAGCAACCACATAGATCTATCCACCCATCCATGGTGACCTACCTCTAACCTGTCCTTTCAAGCCTCCCAAAAGTTCACCCACGGCCACTGTGACCAAGTCCAGCCAGAGAGTTGAAATCCACGCATCTTAAAAGTGGTTGAAATTGAGAAATACTGTTCCAAGGAAGTAGGTGCATTAGAGCAGCGGTCACCAACTGGTGGTTTTGCCTCATTTTATGACCATTCTTGCCACGGTTGTTAAGTGAATCACTGTGGTTGTTAAGTGAGCAACACGGTTGTTAAGTGAATCTGGATTCCCCATGAACTTTGCTCATCGGAAGGTCACGTGATTCCGGGACACTGCAACCGTCATAAGTACATGCCAGTTGTCAAGCATCTGAATTTTGATCTCGTGACTGTGGGATTGCTGCAACGGTCGTAAGTGTGAAAAACAGGTATAAATCAGTGCCGTTGTAACTTCAAACGGTCACTAAATGAACTGTTGTAAGCCCAGGACTTCCTGTATGCAGGCTGTAATCAATAAAATAAAAAAGTCCTCTGTTTGACTTATGGAGAGATATCCTTCCTCCGTTTGCTCGTCGGAATATTTTTAAATCACAGTAAACTACACAATAATTCTCGTTTTGCCTCTCGTCTCTCTCCATGAGAACAATATTTCATAACATCTCAATTCTCGCCTAGCATCCTTATTTGCATACCTTCCGGACAAAATATTGTATTTTTAAGTTTTAGTCATTTAAGCATTGGTAATTTATTCACAGGGTGAGTGATTCATAGAGTGGGATTTCCTTTCTTGGTTGCATTATAAATGTGGTAAGGAGTTTCTCCTAGAGTTTGTTTGCTAACGGTTTGTTTGCTAACAAATACTTATTTGCATGCTTAAGATATGCTAATATGTGTTGATGAAGCTTGCATAAATTGATCTGCTTGGAAAAAACAAGGGTAGAATGCAAGAATCTCTCAGCAAATCTGGCTAGGAGGTTTAAAAAAGTCAAGATGGCAACTAAAATTATGAGATGGAATTCCTCCCCTGTTTTTACACAAAGGACACACATTAAAAAGTGGGAGAGAGTGGATGCAAACTCATTTTGCTTTTCCACCTTTGGATGCTGGACAGTGGGTCAAAATCCAAAGCTCACCTTTGAACCTGATGCCAAAAATATGATCTGGGGTTTCGTGACATATTTGAAAACGTTGCTGTAAAAAGAAGATTCTTTTTCTTTTTAAAAAAATGCTCTTCGTGTACATGGTACGAGTCATTATCTCTTAAAATTTAAAACAGGAAAAGAGCAGAGCAGACAAGCGTATTTTCCGAGTTGGCGTGTTTGTTTGTAGTTTTTACAGTCGCACTCAAAACAACCCAAGAATTGCACACTTTGTTCTGTATTAAATACAATGAAAAATCTGTCGGTCTAATTAGTTAAAAGGTAGCGGTTTAATTATTCACAGATGTTGAGTAATACTCCCTCAGCTATTTTAGAATATAATATTCCTATCTGGAAATTTTCCCACACGTCTGCTACAGCTGCTGCACCTATTTACACATGCACATAAATTTTATATTTACCAGGCCTGACTGTTACTCAGATAAGGATGAAGGGAAATTTGGATCCTTTTTAGAAGCTCTAACAGTCGGTCAAATTTAAGCTCATTGTAGCCTTATGTTCCTAAAATAGATACATTTTTCCCTATTAAGAACTTCATTATTTTTTAGATACACAGTTCTAAAAGCTTGGTAATATCTCAGTAGAATCAGCCACTGCCAGGAACTCTCTAACTTATACTTTTTGTGCCTTTTAGGCTGATTTAGATCAAACAAGTCTTAAACCCTTTGGAGAGGCAGCATAATGGGAACACCTAAATATCCACTGCAGTAATGAAATAAACTAAATACTAACTTCTTCTTCTTCTTCTTCTTCTTCTTCTTCTTCTTCTTCTTCTTCTTCTTCTTCTCCTCCTCCTCCTCCTCCTCCTCCTCCTCCTCCTGCTTCTCCCTTCTTATGCTTCT
>WNWU01013721.1:4695077-4724699 GCA_012654045.1 Ptyas mucosa
CCTTCTTCTTCTCTCCCCTACTTTTTTTTCTCTTCCTCCTCCTCCTCTGCCAGCTGAGAGCCGTGGAACAAATTGCAGTACTTTCCCATCTCTTGAGGCCTATGGTGGGAAGGGGGCAGTTGAGATCAGCTCAGGCAGTCAACCCTCTTATCTGCCCGGCTTCCTTGGGTGATATTTACCCAGCACTCTTATAAACGATCACAGACATCTCCCCAGGATTTATCCAAATCTGTCTGTACAGACACTTCCACAGCAAAATGGAAAATGTATGCCTTTGAAGGGAGAGTCTGAAAGATTACTCTTTGTACATACCTCATAAAGTCAATAAATAGTCTTTAATAATTACAACATTACTGTTTTTCAGATTAGAAACCATTCTCTGCCTCTGCCAGAACGTATTATTAATAGGTGTGTTTTCAGAGAGCCTAGTACAATTAAGAATACTTAAATAGCACCAAATAACATGGAGGCTCTCAGCGAACTCATGAAAAATTTAAAAATAACTGGTCTCCAGGGCTAAATGCAAAAATGCCAAACTATTGGGGTAAAATGCATTTCACTGATCATTAAAATCTCCCGCTCCTCCTTGAGAAATGAGGGATTAAAAAAAAACAAAAAACAGCCCTCTCCTTAGAAAAATGATCAAGAAAATCTTTTTCTGTCCGTATGTACCTTTGTAAACAGAAGTAATTTTATTGGTGCAACAGGAATAATCCTATTGCTTCTAAAAGAAAACAAATTAATATTCTAGGGGTGGGGGGAATTAAAAAGTGCATTTTGAGCTGCTATTTGAGATTCCGGCTCCAGTCATCTCCTTGCATGTTTTTTCTCTGAGTGTTAATTCAAAATTCAAAACTCAAATCCGGGGCTTAAAATCCTGATTTCATTAGAAACCCACCCGATCCTTTGTGAATAGACGGAGGTCTCTATCAGGATTTATTTGGTGAAAACTGAGCGGGGAAGAGAGAGAGAGAGAGAGAGAGACACTCTTTAAAATTACCTTAAGGTCACTTCATGGGCAAAACGATGCATTTAAAGTAAGGCGGTGACAACGTGTTTAATATTTCTCCACGGAAATGGCTGGCTTGATTACAATACATTAAAATCCTCATTGCATATTCATAGGCTTTTGACAAGGCCGGGTGACATATATGGTTAGAATTAGAAGGCAATAAAGGCCCTTCTCCTGACTCCGGTGGCTGAGGGGGAGCCAGAAGTTCCCGGAGAGTCTTTGTGTGTCCCCACAAACACAACTGCAGCTGCACAAATGCCCTCCTAGGCCTTGACTTATGACCTCGGTTGGAGCCCAAGATCTCTGTTGCTAAAGGAGACATGCGTTAAAGTGGGAGTTTTGCCCTGTTTTACAAAGCTTTCTTACCACCGTTGTTAAGCGAGTCACTGCCGTTGTTCAGTTAGCAATGTGGTTGTTGAGGGAATCTGGCTTCCCTGATGTCTTCCCTGGTGAGAAGGTCGCAAAAGAGGATCGTGTGAGCCAGTGGTGGGTTTCAAATTTTTTTACTACGGGTTCTGTGGGCATGGCTTGGTGGGCGTGGCTTGGTGGGCGTGGCTTGGTGGGCGTGGCAGGGGAAGGATACTGCAAAATCCCCATTCCCACCCCACTCCAGGGAAAGGATACTGCAAAATCCCCATTCCCACCCCCTCCAGGGAAAGAATACTGCAAAATCCCCATTCCCACCCCACTCCAGGGGAAGGATACTGCAAAATCCCCATTCCCACCCCACTCCAGGGGAAGGATATTGTAAAATCTCCATTCCCACCCCACTCCAGGGGAAGGATAATGCAAAATCCCCATTTCCTCCCGCTCAGCTGGGACTCGGGAGGCAGAGAATAGATGGGGGCGGGGCCAGTCAGAATTTTTACTACCGGTTTTCCAAAGTACTCAAAATTTCCGCTACCAGTTCTCCAGAACTGGTCAGAACCTGCTGAAACCCACCTCTGGTGTGACCCCACCCCCACCAGGACACTGCAACCATCATAAGGACAGTTCATCCTCGACTTACAACAGTTCATTTAGTGACCATTTAAAGTTACAACATCATCGAAAAAAGGGACTTATGAGTGTTTTTCACACTTATGACCGTTGCAGCATCCTAATGGTCACATGATCATAATTCAGAGGCTTGGCAACTGGCATGGACTTATGACAGTTGCAGTGTCTTAAGAGTCACGTGAAACTTCTGATGAGCAAAGCCAATGGGGGAATCCAGATTCATTTAACAACTGTGTTACTAACTTCACAACTGCCATGATTCAGTTAACAAATGTGGAAGAAAAGTCGTAAAATGGGGCAAAACCCACTTAACAAGTGTCTCATTTAGCAACATAAATGTCGGGCTCAATTGTGGTCGTAAGTTGAGGACTATCTCTCTGAGTTAGTGGCTAAGCGTCCAAATTTTGATCAGGTGAATGTTGCAACTTTTCCGTGTGAAAAATGGACACAAGGCACTTTTTTCAATGACGTCCTAATGTTCACTGAATGAACGGTTATAAGTCGAGGACTACCTGCAGGCGGAAAGAGAAACAGAAGGGCGCCTTGTGAGCAACTCGGGGAAAATAAAATAAATCCTCTAACTTCTGGGGGTGTAACACAGGGGTGAAATGCTCCCAGTTCGGACCGGATCGCCCAATCCGGTAGCAATGACGGCGGGTGGTTCGGAGAACCGGTAGCAAAAATCCCTGCCCCACCCTCCATTGCCCAGCTGAGCCACGCAATCATCAGAGGCTTTTTTAAAAAACTTTTAAAAGCATTTTTTCTACAACCTCTTTGGCCGAAAAAAATGCTTTTAAAAGTTAAAAAAAAGCCTCTAATGATCGCACGGCTCATCAGAGGCTTTTAAAAGCATTTTTTTCTACAACCTCTTCAGCCGAAGAGGTTATAGAAAAAATGGTTTTAAAAGTTTTTTTTAAAAAAAGTTGGCCACGCCCACTCAGTCATATTACCCCCCCTCCCCACCAAGCCACGCCCACAGAACCGGTAGTAACAAATTTTACATTTCACCCCTGGTGTAACAGATTTGAACCCCCCAAATCACAGCCTAAGAATCAGCAGCCCTTCTAATCCCCTAGGTGTGCTTAAGAGGAGATGGGCATATACAGGTAGATAGTCCTTGACTTACGACCGCAATGGGCACCAGAAATCCTGTTGTTAAACGAGGCGGTTGTTAAGTAAGCCACGTCTGATTTTACAGCCTTTTTTTGCCATGGGAATCCCTGCAGTTAGAACAATCAACCAGTGGAACCGAAGTTGCCTCCAGAAGTTACGGAGGCTCCATCACTGGAGGTTTTTAAGAAGAGGCTGGGCAACCGAGATGGAATAAGGTCTCCTGCTTAAGCAGAGGGTTGGGCTAGAAGACCTCCCAGGCCCCTTCCTGCCCTAGGACTCTATGCTCTTATTGTTGAAACCTCTGCAAACCTTCAAGCACTTCTAAATTAGGCACATCTTGAGCCTTGGTGGTGCAGCGGACTAAAGTGCTGTTAAGTAGCACTTAGATGCCAGCTGCCTGCAATTACTGCGAGTTCGAATCTCACCAGGCTCAAGGTTGACTCAGCCTTCCATCCTTCCGAGGTAGGTAAAATGAGGACCCGGATTGTGGGGGGGCAATAAACTGACTTTGTATATAAAAAAAGAACACCGCTTAGGGGGGGCCGAAAGCCCTACTAAGCAGGTATATACAAAAGTATGAAGGCTATTGCTTAATGCATTGTAAGCTGCCCTGAGTCTCTGGAGAAGGGCGGCATATAAATCGAACCAATAAATAAATAAATCTATTGTAGCCGGACATTTTGAAAGGCTTCTGTCACCATCATTAGTCAAGACAAAAACAATGGAGGGGAAAGACAAGTCTACGCTAAACTTACGAATAAATGCAAAAAAAAAAGTGTTTGGATAGACAAAGGGACCAGTCATTTTTTTTGCAGCCTATAATTATGCATTCCTCCAGAGAAAGTGCCAATTAAATATAGTAATAGGGCATGAGTTTATTCTCCTCTTATCCCCCACCCCAAATCAGTTAATCTCAATCATTTATCTCCTGTCTAACCTCCGTGGAATTTTACACACTTCCACCCAAGTGCCAAGGAGAAGCAGATGGCACACCTGGGTTGCAAGATGCCTATTCTGCCGTGGGCAAAATGTACCACCGATAAAATAATAGGTCAGCCATAATATTTTGCTTTGAGTCCTATTACAGGGTAGATATTCGAGCATCCCATATGAAGATCCGACGCAGAAGTAGGAGTATGGAAACCGCTTATCCTGTGTGTTATTTTACTACAGCAACCATAAGAACATCTGCTTTGGTGATTGGAATATTGGAATATTCTTTACTGGCTAAGTGTGATTGGACACACAAGGAATTTGGGTGAAGCTCTCAGTGTACAAACAAAGTGATACGTCATAGATCACAAATCATAAGACGCCATCATAAATCGTAAGATACAAACAACAAGTAGTAAATCATAAGATACCAATAGGAGAAGGAAGTAGGAAAGGTGAAAAGATGAGAAGGATAATAGCAGTACTAGCCTCAATTCTACCCTTAAAATGACGCTATAGGGCACTGCACGTCAGAACGAGACAGAAGGACAGTTTTTCCCCCCATGCCATCGCTCTGCTAAACAACTCATTCTCACAACACTGTCAAACTACCTAAAAAGCCAGTATTTTATCATCATTATTCTCATCTTCCCTATTGCCGGTCTCCTTATCTTCTTATGACGATAACTTACAGAACCCTCGCATCCTGGACATAAACTGTTTCAACTCCTACCCTCAAAACAACACTATAGCGCACTGCACACCAGAACAACTAGACACAAGAACAGTTTTTTCCCAAATGCCATCACTCTGCTAAACAAATAATTCCCTCAACACTGTCCATCTATTCACTAAGTCTGCCCTACTATTAATCTTCTCATCGTTCCTATCACCCATCTCCTCCCATTTATGACTGCATGACTGTAACGTTGTTGCTGGTATCCTTACGATTTATATTCGCTGTTTCCCTATGACTATCACTAAGTGTTGTACCTTATGATTCTTGACGAACGTATCTTTTCTTTTATGTACACTGAGAGCCTATGCACAGAAGAGAAATTCCTTGTGTGTCCAATCACACTTGGCCAATAAAGAATTCTATTCTATTCTAACTTTGTTGCTTATCATTATTGTTGTATGTACATTGAGAGTTTATGCACCGGAAACAAATTCCTCGTGTGTCCAATCACACTTGGGGTTTGGTGTCTTCTCTAGTAGGTTGTTAGCAAACAAACAACATCCACAGGACTAGAAAGAATGGATGGAATCTAATCACAGAGAGAAGCAACCTGGAATTAAGGAGAAACTTCCTAACAGTGAGAACGATTAACCAGTGGAACAGCTTGACACCAGAAATCGTGTGTGATCCATCACTGGTGGTTTTTAAGAAGAGACTGGGCAGCCACTTGTCTGAAATGGTCTAGGGCCATGATGGCGAACCTATGGCACGGGTGCCACAGGTGGCACGCGGAGCCATATTGGTGGGCACGCGAGCTCAGCTCTGGCACGCATGCGTGCGCCAGCCAGCTGATTTTCAGGCCTTCTGGGCCCACCAGAAGTCAGGAAACACACTGTTCCCGGCCTCCGGAGGGCCTCTGGGGGTGGCTTGGGAAGGCCGCTTTTGCCCTCCCCAGGCTCCTAGAAAGGCTCTGGAGCCTGGGGAGAGCAAAAAACGGACCTACCTGGTCTACCGTGCCATCATGTGCCAAAAGCAGGGGGAGGACCGGGAGGGGGGGGCGCACAGAATTATGGATATGGGCACGCGTGTGTGTGACCCCACCGCGCTCCCCCCATTTTTGGCACGCGATGGCAAAAAGGTTAGCCATCACTGGTCTAGGGTCTCCTGCCTGAGCAGGGGGTTGGACTAGAAGACCTCCAGGGTCCCTTCCCACTCTATTCTACTGTGACTCAGGCTCCTTAGTACCATTTGGTCCGTGAGTATCATGTGGACTTATCCACAAATACCTATTAAGAAACGCCGGGATATTTCTGAGGAGGATAATCCATTTAATGACTTTACTCAGAGGATTTCTAAAGATACAACTCAGCCGAGGGAAAGCATTAAGGGCAGGCCCGCAAACACCCCTAAATAGGTATTTATTTCTTTAGAAGGCTTATAAATTACGCTGTCTTATACAGGTAGTCCTCGACTTATGACCACAATGGAGGCCAGCATTTGCGTTGCTAAGCGAGACAGTTGTTCAGTGAATTTTGCTCTGTTTTATGATCTTTCTGGCCAGAGTTGTTAAGTTGAATCACTGCAGTTTTGGAGATATTAACCTGGTTGTTAAGTGAATCCAGCTTCCCCATTGACTTGGCTTGTCGGAAGGTCGCAAAAGCGGATCACGTGACCCCAGGACACTGCGACCGTCATAAATGTGAGTCGGTTGCGAAGCCTCCAAATTTTGATCCTACGATCATGGGGATGTTGCAGTGGTCATATGGATGTGGCAAACTGTCATAGGTCAGTTTTTTCAGTGACGTTGTAACTTTAAACTGTCACTAAATGAGGTGTTGTAAGTCAAGGACTACCTGTATATCATAATCCTTAAGTGGCTCACGGTGACGTTCCATAAAAACAGATTAAATATAACCAATGCAACCCTGCAACTATATTGCAGGATGCTCCCACGTTATGGAAGCAAAAAAATCAAATAAACATTGGATCTCCAATTTCAAAATGAGAAATCCCACCGGTGTCGTTTGATCTTGTGCGGGGGCAAAAAAAGAGTCCGCTTTATGGTACCAGCTCTATCTAAATCAGTTTTAGAGCTCGAATCATTAAAGAGAGATCCAACCTAGAAATAAAGAGAAATTTCCTGATAGCGAGAGCAATTCAACAGTGGAAGAATTTCCCTCCGGAGGTTGTGGCTGCCCCATCGCATTGGAGCTCTCTTTCGGGATCTTCCACCCGTGACTTCTTGTCCTGCCCTCGGGTGCTGAGGGGAATAGTTTTATCATCTCATTTTTCAGGGTTTCCCAAGCATCGGGTTTCCTGCCTGAGCAGGGGGTTGGACTAGAAGACCTCTGAGGTCCCTTCCAACTCTGTGATTCTCTTATTTTGAGGGGTTTTTTTCCCCTTCTAGGATTTTCCATCCATGGAATCCTTCCTGAAGTCTCTCTTCGTTTGTTGAAGTCAACTCTCTCACAATCTAAGACGGTACAGGTAGTCCTCGACTTACGACTACAATTGAGCCCCAGATTTCGGTTGCTAAGTGAGACAGTTGTTAAGGGAATTTTGCCCCATTTTACGGTCATGAAACATCTGCAGGAAAACAGCCAAGTTCAGAGAGCACCAAGGATCCCACAGTCCCCCCTCCCCCTCTCCACAAACTCCATTCCTCTCTAGTACTGAAGATGTTCCCTAGTTGGGTCACAAAATGTCTCCAAGAAAACAACCAAGCTCAGAGAGCACCAAGGACCCCACAGTCCTCCTTCTCCTCCTCCTTTCCACAAACCCTACTTCCTCCTGGTACTGATGATGTTCCCTAGTTGGGCCATGAAATGTCTGCAAAGAAACCAAGAAACTCTGAACCAAGGACCCCACAGTTCAACCCTGAGCTGCAAATATTATCTTTTATGGGTACTTTAACCAACTTGGTTAAAGCACTTTGTGAGATACGTTTTGTAGATGTTCTTCTGTCGATTGGCCAACTTTCTATTTTGCTGATTTATTTTGTATTGTGCTATTTAATGTTCATTCTATTTCACTTTATCATCTGCCACCCAGATTCATTTCAGAGTCAAACCATGCTAAAACCGAATCAATCAAATTTAGGGTATTATCTCTCCTTCCAGAGTTTTTTCACTGCAGGAGTCTTAATTTTAATACCGAGCGTTTATTTTTTAGTTTGAAGCTCCCTATAGTTTAAAACCTAGTAATTCATCAGTATTTTTTTTTGTTTTTGTTTTTGTAAGGAGGTTGGAGTGAATTATTCCTGAAGAATAATTTGTGTCTATAGCCTAAAGAACTAGTAGTGAGCTATTTAACAAAATCTGGAAAACAGACCAGGGATCAGATGTTACAAAGAACATTAAGACATCAACTGTAAGTTATTTAAAAGTTCAAATTGCCCCCTTTTTAAAAAAAAATTATGAGCAACTTAAAAACTAACTCTTGAGTTATACGACAGACCAGCACCATCTAATGGATAGCAGAAGAATGAGGATGAAATTATAATTCTGGCCAAGTAGCCCCCTCAAAATTAGATGCGGAGGGGGGGGGACTCCAATCTGAATGAGAAGTACTTCAAGATATTTGAAAAATAGGGAAAGAAAGCGCTATCAGAAAACAGAAGAAAAACTGATTGCTCGAGGCATCAAATAATAAGCAATTAAAATTGCAATGTATTTTTTTCTAAACAATACCTTGCAACTTTTAACTGTAGGTTTAAGACTTATCCTTTGGTTTTTTTTACTTTATTGATATTACAATCATTTGTTTAGACACTGTTTAAAGTTACAAAAGCACTGGAGAAAAAAGATTTGCTCCTCATAATTACAATCTTTTCAGCACCCTCATGGTCTCATGATCAAAATTTGGACAAAATTTGACAATTGACGTGTATTTACGACATTTCTGACCTTCCCAGCTGGCTTCTGACAAGCAAAGTCAATGGAAGAAGTCTGATTCGTTTAACAACTGTGTGATTCGCTTAATGACTTGGCAAAGAAAAGCTGTCTTGCGTATCAATGGAAATTTTGGCCTGAGTTGAGGCCTACCTGTTTATATATCTAGTATTGAATTGTAGAACATCAAAGTAGATTCAGATTGTTTGTCAGCCTATTTGTCAGGGGCTGGTATCCAACTATTTTATGTTAATTTTATTGGCTACCGACATATTTGCAAAATATAACAAATCCCAAGTAATTTGCAAGGTTTTTCAATCCAGAGAATCATAAATTCTGTCTAGATTTCATGGTTTTTTCCCCTCATGTATCACATACGTGCTCCAATCTCAGCAGAGCATACTTCCCTGGATAAAACTGTGTGCCGCAAAATCATTTTTCTACACTAATGAACACAAGGAAAGGGTTGGATTTTTTTTTTTTTAAAAAAAAACACCTTGGTCATCGTTTTATGACTTTTGATTTTGTTTTTCCTTTTCTAATTTGTAAGCTTGGCCTTGTCAGAAGAATAATTTGGGGTTCCAACTCCAAGAATAAATAAAAATGAGATCCAGGCAGAATAAATAAAAATGAGATCCAGACAGAGGAAAGACAAAATATGTATTCCTAAAAGCAAAACAATTTGCTTTTAAGAGTAGGCTGCAGAGACATGGAGTAAACTGTAGATTTTTTTAGAGGGAGCTTGTCTCGGTGTGTCTAGGGTGACACTTGAGAGGGGTGTGTGTGTGTGTATAGGTATGTTTATTCTTGTGAACATGCAGACCTAATTTAATTAACTCTGTATTTGCAGACCTTATCCTTTGATATGTGGATTAGGTCTGGGTAACTTATTTGGCGGATTAACTTGGTTTCAGCTTGACAGTCAGATATCTAGCGGAGACACCACTTCTCAAACCATTGTGGATTCTGTTAATATTTTAAGGGAAACGGTGTAAAGAATAAAATATATTTGGATGTGATGCTTCTTACCGCCTTCTGTGCTTTACATAATTACAACATCTTCCCAGTCAAAGATTGGACAACGTGGTATTGAGAGTGAGGCGTTAAACGCATCCCGTGAAAATGTCAAGAAAATAAAAGTTGACATGCCTGTCAGGACTTTCTTCTTGCCCGCTAAATATTTATGGCCGTGCTTGTATTGAGAAATCGATAATGCAATATCTTGCTTAGCATATTCATAGCGGGGAGCTCTCCAAAAGCAAGCAATTACAATGTTTTTTTACAAAGCCAGGAATGCGCTGTGTTAACCCGTGTTGAGCAACATAATTAAAATTCTTATAATTCCCATGACGCTTCCATCTATATTTGGGGTCTTGCCAAATCAGGGAAACAATTCGGTTGCCGTGGAAACTAATTTTACTCCGCAATTGTTTCGTTTCTAAACATAGCAAAAGTATTTGCAAATCTGCCTCTGCGTTCCGGCTTGAAATTCTCAATAGTTGTTCGCCATGGAAGCTTTTGAGCTGACAAAATGAGGGCAGCTAAAATGCATCCGCTTTCGATTCCTGGAAACAATTAGAAATGTTGCTGGGTTATTTGACAATTAACAATGAAATGCTTGACCTAAGGATTCAACCAAACCATTTCGAGATTATGAGAGAAGAGAAATAAGAATAATTACCTGCAAGGGACTTTAAATGTACAGAGTCCAAGCTCAGGCTAGCCAGCTGGGTTATGGCTTTCGTCCTGTGCTGGATCTTGGGTGCGGGGCTCCTTGTTCTAATCCTACCATTCTGCCTTTGTTAGCTGTCAAACTTTGCTGCAGGGAGTTTCGAAATAGCCTGTCTTGAATGGGTTTCTGCCTGCAGTATTTGCTTTGCTTGTGAATAGAGCCATCTAGACAGCTGGCTTCTTCTTTCAATAAGCTCTTTATCCCCTTAAGTGTTGGCATCAGCTGTGGGTTATTAAGAAAGACCGGGAGCTGCTTTCTGCCTCTAAAAACACGTTTCTGCATTTCTCCTTTGGGGAAATATAATATTCTGGACCTTTTAAAAAAATATTTCCCAAAATATTTCTTTCTTCTGGAGGAGAAATTCCTTTTATTCTAATCAATAAATAAGATCGAAGGACACCATGAAAGTCATTTTACCCCTGGCTCTGCCCCTCTTTCTCCTACACAAATGGTCACATCATACCATATAGTAATGGAAGGTGTAACCAGGTTGAAATCAGGATGAAATACAATTAATATGCATTAGATTTAAAGCTTGCATTTCGTTCAGGAATTTAATGCAGCCTATGTAGTGGCTCTCTTTTTCTATCTTTTCCCAGAACAACAACCTGGATTATTAAAGACATGAAATCTTCCTCAGGTTAAAAATTAAACTATTAAAAAGTTACAGTTTGGAGTAAGGCAGTTCTGTGCTAGCTATAATACTATTTACTTGGCCATGGCTTAATGAAAATTCAGCCATTGTGGTTCTTTAATCATGGTTAATGGCACAGCATGAATGATAAACTCTAAAGTGGCTTTTCAACAAGCTATTATTTAAAACACCCTGCCTAAAAGTGAGACAATTTTGTATAGATAAACTAAAAGAAAGCAGAATGTTGTGGTTTTTAAAAGAGCCATTCTGACTTTTGGGAGCCTGTAGCTCCCTCTGGTGTTCTTGTCTTGCAATATGACTTTTCAAAGTTTATGGAGAAATCAACAAAATATACACCAGGCAACGTTTTAAATCATGTACCATAGTCTGCAAATTTCTTGGAAATAGAATGGACTTTTCTAATTGTAATTTTACTGCTAAATCTGTTTTTATTTTCCAAGCTGAAAGATTTGATTCTTTATTAAAGGGATGTTTTCTCCCAATGGTGAAATTCATTTTTTTTTACTACCAGTTCTGTGGGCGTGGCTTGGTGGGCGTGGCAGGGGAAGGATATTGCAAAATCTCCATTCCCTCCCCACTCCTGGGGGAAGGATATTGCAAAATCTCCATTCTCACCCCACTCGGGGGCCAACCAGAGATGGTATTTGCCGGTTCTCCGAACGACTCAACATTTCCGCTACCGGTTCTTCAGAACCTGTCAGAACCTGCTGGATTTCACCCTGTTTTCTCCCCTACCTATTGTGCTGGGTTCTAGGAATGTAATATTGTTAGTTTTCACACACATCCAGCTAATTTATTTAGATTATGTAGATTATATAGAGTTACTAGAATCCTACTAGTAATTCACTTAACAACTGTGGCAAGAAAGAAATGGGGCAAAACTGACTTAACCACTGTCTGGCTTTGCAATGGAAATTTTAGCTAAATTGTAGTCGTAATTCGAGGACTTTCTGTGTAGGAAAGGCACCAGAGTCTGTCGGTCCATCCATTTAACGATTGCAGTGATTCACTTAATAACCCTGGTAAGAAAGGTTATCAAATAGGGGCAAAACTCACTTAACAACTGTCTCACTTAGCAAGAGAAATGTTGTGGGCGTAAAGCGAGGACTACTGATAGATCCCATGCATTTATTTCTTAGTCCACCTTGTCTCCAACAAGCTCAGAGGGGCAGGGATGTTTCTTCTTGCCTTAACTGATTCCACAAATTTACGTGGATCCCTCCATCCCTCCATCCATCCCTCCATCCATCTTAGGTTGTTAGTTTGAGGTCCGAGCTTGGCAATTTAGTTTCAAAAATTTTGTCAACATCCAAGGAGACATTGTCAGTGCGTTTTGAGTTGTGCTCGTCTGTCAGAACGCAGGTCTTTAAATACCATTCGATGAGATTCAAACACATTTCATAGGTATGGAAAGCACTGTGAAGCGGTATATAAATCTAAGTGCTGTTGCTATTACATGTAGTCCTTGACTTACAACAGTTCATTTAGTGACCTTTTGAAGTTACAATGGCACTGAAAAGTGACTTATGACTGTTTTTCACACTTACGACCATTGCAGCATCTCTACTATCACGTGATCAAGATTCAGACGCTTGGCAACTGACTCACATTTATGACGGTTGCCATGTCCCCCCGGGTTCACATGATCTCTTTTTGTGACCTCCTGACCAGCAAAGTCAACGGGGAAGCCAGATTCACTTAACAACCGGTAACTCACTTAACAACTGCAGCAAGAAAAGTCATTAAACGGGGAAAATGCACCTGTCTCACTTAACAACATAAATGTTGGGTTCAATGGTGGTCGTAAGTCGAGGGCAAGTAAAATTTTGTGTGAATGCAGTGGGGGGGGGAAGGGGGGGAACCCGCAAAGCAGGCTAAGGCAGTTGTGTGAACACAAGGGGGAAAAAAAATAAACTGGAGATGCGGGTTATGCCTGCTGGAGGAAGCCAGATTTAGGGATCTCCCTCGATCACTTTTCTTTTTTTTTTTTTGCAAAGTCGAAAAAGCCGCCTTTGCCATCCGTCCCTGAGCCACGCCCACTCTTTCCAGGCTCCGCTTCGGATTGGCCGAGAGGGGAAGACTCTCACCGCCCCCTCCCCTCCGCTCTTCGTGCAATGGTTCGGTCCGAGCTAGAGCCACGCCCCCGAAGGGGCTTTAAACCCCGCCCTTCCCTCCCTTTTTTTCCAATCACGCCTCGTTTTCTCGATCTAACGAGCCTTCCCATTGGCTCCCCAACGGAGCCCTACCATTGAGAAAGAGAGGAGGGGGGGCCTAAGAGGAGGAAGGGAAAGGACTCGGAAGCTTTCTCTGCGCCTGGGTGAGGCGTTCTCCTATCGAAGGAGGGAGGAGAGGAGAGCGCAGGCGCGGCAGGGTGAGGCGGGAGCGGCCGAGGGGGGCGGAAGCGTCTCGCGTTGTCCTGTCAAAGGAGGGAGGGAAGAGGAGAGGAGAGCGCAGGCGCGGCAGGGCGGGGCAGGAGCGGCCGAAGGGGAGGCGGGCCGGAAGCGTCTTGCGACGGCCGCGGGGGCTGCCGGGAGAGGCCGGAAGCGGCGCTGTTGCCGCGGCGGCGGCGGCGGCGGCGGGTCCAAGATGGCGGTGCAGGAATCGGCGGCGCAGCTCTCCATGACGCTGAAGGTGCAGGAGTACCCCACACTCAAGGTGGGTCGCCTCGCTTCGCCCCCCCTCAGGGGGACCCTCCCTCCCTCCCGCCCCCTCCTCAGCCCCTCCCCTCGGAGCCCCCCCCGCCCCCCTCGCCAGGCCTTTGTGGGGAAGGGAGGGCGAGGCTGCTGCTTCCTCCCCGCCGAGGAGGAGGAGGGGGAGAAAGGGGGGGTGGGGGGGTCCCCGGGAGGGGGGAAAGGAGGAGGAGGGAGCGCCGCCCTGGAGGGTCTTTTGAGGGGTCTTTCGGCTTCACCCTCCCTCCCCTCCTCTCCCCAGAGGTAACACAAAACGGGCCTCCTGATGCTCCCCCCCGCGGTTCCTCACAGCAGCAGCAGCAACAACAACAACAACCCTGTGAGGTGGGCTGAGAGGAAGAGAAAAGACCCTCCTGCTGACAGGGGCGGGGGGGCGAAAAAACCCCTCCCCCCCAGACGAGTGAGTCCTCGACCTACGACCACCAGGGAAGTAGGGACGTCTCAGCGAGACGTTTCTTCAGTGAAGGTTTTGCCCCCGTTTTTTTATGACCTTTCTGGCCACGGCTGCTAAGCGAGTCGCGGCACGACGTCACACGGTCGTTAAGTGAATCTGGTTCTCTCCTCTCTTTTTTCCCCCTCCCCCCCTTGATTTTGGTTGTCAGAAGGTGGCCAAAGGGGATGGATCACGTGACATTGTGACCGTCATAAGTAGGAGTCGGTGGCCAAGGGTGCAAACTTGGATCATGGGGCCACGGGGGGGGGGGGGGGAGAATGCTGCTGCAACGGTCCGTTAAGTGTGAAAAATGGTCGTCGCTTTCTTCAGTGCCATTGTAACTTCGAACAGTCACTAAACGAGCTGTTGTAAGTCGAGGGTTACCCGTATTCCTTTTGTTTGTGAGTTTGTTTAGTTATAAAATTTACTGGCCGCCCATCTTACCATCGGGTGGTAATAACTCTGGGAGGCTTGCAGTGACATCTGAGCCAAAACAAAAGTTAAAAATAAACATTAATGCTCATAATTATGAAATAATGAATTACAGGTAATCCTTAACATACAACAGTTCGTTCAGTGGTCATTCGAAGTTACAACGGCACTTAAGACCATTTTTCACACTTAACGACTGTTGCAGAACCCTGTGGTCACATGATCAAAATTCAGACCTTTGGGAACCGACTCATACTTATAACAGTCCCAGGGTCACGTGATCCCCTTTTGCGACCTTCTGACAAGCAAAATCAACGGGGGAGCCAGATTCGCTTAACAACTGGGTGACTAACATATCAGTTCCAGTGATTTGCTTAACAACTGTGGCAAGAAAAGTTGTAAAACGGGGCAAAACTCACTTAACAAATGTCTCACTTAGCAACAGAAATTTGGGGCTCAATTGCCGTGGTAAGGTGAGGACTACCTGTAGTTGACTTTGTCACAGTGCTCTTAGACTCAGCCGTGTAATATTTTTGAGCCACCGATGGCCGCCTGGGCTGGTCCCTGCAGTTTCCTTGGCCTGCCATTGCCTCCTTCCCAGGGCTGAGAGAGTGACTGGCCCAAGGTCACCTACCTGGCTTCATGCGGAAGGCGGGACTACAGCTCTCAGTCTTCTGGCCTCTAGCTTGGTGCCTTAACATAGATCATACAGGGCTGGAAGGGGCTTCGGAGGCCTTCTAGTCTAACCCTCTGCTCAAGCAGGAGACCTTCTACCATTTCAGACAAATGCCTGTCCAGTCCCTTCTTAAAAACCTCCAATGATGGAGCACCCACAACCTCTGGAAGCAAGCTGTTCCACTGGTTAACATAATAACAGAATAATATTTGAAAAGGGACTTCAGAGGTCTTCTAGTCTAATCCCCTGCTCAAGCAGGAGATCCTGACCTATAGCATTTCAGACAAATGATGGTCCAGTCTCTTCTTAAAAACCTCCAGTGATGGAGCATCCACAACTCCAGGAGACAAACTGTTCCATTGATTAATTGTTCTGTCAGAAAAATTCCCTTTACTTCTAGGTTACATCCCTTTTAACAAGCTTCCACCCATTGCTCCGTGTCCTGCCTTCTGGTGCTTTGGAGAATAAGTCCATCCCCTCTTCTCTGTGACAGCCCCTCAAGTACCTGGAAGATGGCTACCCTGTCACCTCTAGCCTTTCCCTTCAATAGGCCAGGCGTTCCTGATTCCCTCAGCCATTCATAAGGTGATTTAGCCCCCCCAGGTCTCTTCTCTGCACACTTTCCAGGGTCTCGACATCTTTTTTCTATCATGGTGACCAAAACTGGACTCCGTGTTTTAAGTGTGGCCTCACCAGCGCTGTGAGAAGCACCAACCTGGCTCTCTGTGTAACCCTGCCATATTTTAAGATCCAAGTGAAGTGCTCTGAGACTTTGCATCTCCTGGGTGAAGGGCCAGTATTTTCTTTGGGTGGAAAGAACTTCCAGAGTGGAACTCCAGGATATAGCCCCCCCCTGTCCCCCGCATCATTTTTCAGATGGGATGAAATTATAGACCAAGATTGAGAGGGGGATGCCTGGTCTGAAAAGCTCTTTTGGGCATTTCCTTCATGTTTTTATGGAAAGGATCAGCATGTCTGCCCTCTAAATCCCAGGGGCCCCAATTCACCTGGGAATCACTCCTCAGCTGAGTTGAGTGCCTTGAGGCTCTGAAATTACTGCTCTGGAAACCATTAGTGCCTCTGCTGCGGGTCAGAGCTGTAGTTCCCTGGTGCAGGTTTCTGAAGCTGATAATTCACATGATAATGATGGAATTTCTGCAGTCCAATAGCCTTCACCTTCTAAGGCTGATTTTA
This sequence comes from Ptyas mucosa, assembly GCA_012654045.1. Taxonomy (NCBI): domain Eukaryota; kingdom Metazoa; phylum Chordata; class Lepidosauria; order Squamata; family Colubridae; genus Ptyas; species Ptyas mucosa. Next base: position 4,711,516 of record WNWU01013721.1, read on the forward strand.
ATAACATGTTCGGTGGCTTCAGATCCACAAAACAGCCTGCAGAATTAACAGGTGGTGATGGTCCTACCGTTCAAGGGACATTTTACAGTCGGAGGCCCTCCCCAAAAGCCGTGCATAAGATTGAAATGTCCTTAGAAGCCAGAGAAGCCTTCTAAAACTGTCTGGAGTTGTATGGCAGCCACCTACAGTACTAATGGTCAAGATGCAAACTTTAGGGTTCCAAGGAGTTGAGCTTCACTTGATTAAAAATGGAATTGTTAGGAATAAAAAGGCCTGAAGGCAGGGAGACGAGAAAGGAATGAATGATTTTTTAAGAAATCAACATATTATTCTAAACCATGTTGCATTTGGGCTCCTTTTCAGCCTACGACCATTCAGGTATATCTAAACTACCAGCCTTCTGATTGAGTAAAAAGCCCACCCTTAGAAGGGGGGGGGGAATATGGAAGGAAGTGGAGTTTGGGCAGCAACAGTGTTAGATGGGTGGTGCTTAATTCCTGCTGATTTGCCTCTTGAAATAATATGAACCACATTGAACTAATCAAATTCTACAGAGGCAGGTCTAATTTCTGCCTCTCCAAGCAAAGACAGCTCAAACCACCATACCAATCCATAATATGGCTGGGAAGGATTAATGTCATCAAGTAAAATAGGCCAAAGAAATTGCAACTTTTTCATATAAAAATTGAAAAAAGCTGACCCCCCCCCCTTCCTTAAGCCTATGCTTCCCCTTTCGTTTTTAACAATCCTGTCTAGCTCATTTACTCCACACAGTAGGAATAGAAATGTGAAATGGATTTTTAAAGATCTTGGTCATTATTATTCATAATAATCCAGCAGTGACTGATTTTTAGAATGTTGAATGCAGATAAGTGTCTTTAATATTTTTCTTAAGATGATTTGTGGGGGTGAATAATATTTACAATCAGAAATTACCTGTTTCTAATTATTGTGGTCTTTGGGATGAGAATATGAAGTTCAGGAAACAACAAACGACTGAAACCTCTGTTTGTTTTTTCTTAATTCCTGTTTATACAGAATGAACTTTCTCTAGGCTACCTTTATTTAGGCATGCAATCAGCCATACTGTAAACATCCCACTCGACTCAGAAACCCAGGAATACAGAAAAGTGGTTGTCATTTTGTTGGCTTTCTAGAGGCTACATTTGCCTTTTAATTTTCATTTTGTGATACGTTACTCTAGGAACTCCGCACATAAGAATTGTCCAGAAATTAGATAATATAAAAAAAGAAAACATGGGGCTTATTTCTGAATTACTATTGGTAGCCGTTACACTTTGAGTCTTCATTTTCGAAAGAAACAAAACACTCAAAATGGCTCCCAGCATTAATATATTACAGTTAACAAAATTCAAGTATCAGTAAAAAATAAGCCGGTTAAAATAGATTTGTTTTTTTAAAAATCACACAAGTTACATAAGAGTCTTATCCCTATTTCAGTTTTAATGCAGCTGACGGTGAAATACAATTCTTGTGATTTGTGCGATGGAATCCCAAATATTTGAAGCATCTCTAAACACTGAATGGTTTCTCTGAAGTGCATAGAGAAGGACATGGATTAAAGTTCCTTCAGCGTGAGGTCTCTATATGACATATATTCTTAAGGGAAAATACAAAGTGTGTTAAAATCAAATGTTATGCTGCATTACGCCATTATAAAGAAGGGTAATGGAAAGCAATCAATATCTCTGGAAACTGTCAATTTATATTTAGCAGGTGTGTGGTAATATACACACACATACACATACAAACACATATAGAGAGACAGACAGACACACATGCCTACATATATACAGCAGGAGCAAGATTCTTGAGGTCAAAGAGTTAATTTGGCTATAAGCAAGCTTATGGATACCATGGGGCTTTTTCATACATACATACCATGTTTCCCTGAAAATAAGACCCTGTCTTATAGTTTTTTGAACCCCGAAATAAGCGCTTGGCCGTATTTTCAGGGAGGTCTTATTATTTTGCGGCGCGTGGAACAAGATGGGGCTCGTCTTGCTGTCTTACCTGATTTCCAGCTCTGCATTTAAATATTTTCATAGAGGGAGGTTTATTTTAGTGCATGCGCTCAAAAGCCTGATTGGGCTTATTATCAGGGGATGTCTTATTTTTGGGGAAACGGTACGTACGTACGTACGCACGCATGTTAGGTTTTTAAATAGTTGCCTTCCTTTATTCACCTCCAGCAGTAAGTAATATCATATCTGTGACTTATGTAAGTAAGTGTGTGTGTAAACACACTGATTAACAGTAATATCTGGATCCCTATGCCCAATTGGCAAACATTTTGCAGGAGAAGTTGTGTCTTCTGATCTAACTGGACCTTTAATCAAGCTTAATATAAAATAATGACATACAGTTCAGTGCAGTTGTGCTTCCCTTCCATCAAACATTCAAGAGCGTGTCAGAAGCATGCCTCTGTCTTGATGTAATATCATCCCATTGTGATGCCAAGGCATGCCAGGTTAGATAAACTTCAAAATTCTGATGCATGATTATTATTATTTTTTTAACCGGGGAGAAAGGATCTGGCAGCTGGTGTTGCCAGTTGGTTGTATTTTGGTATGTGAAGGAGGGGGGTTTTTTTTGCGTTTCATTTACCCAGGGCATTCATTAAATGGATAGTAAGAGTATTCCATTTTCAGTTGTGGGAAAACATGACTCGCTTTTTCCTTATATCTTCAAAAACACTGTTTATATAAAAACATACATTGAGTACCTGGGGGTGGGGGGTTGGGGGCTGTTGCTACCGATTCTCCTACCTTCCCGGTGACATAAACCTGGATTGCTATTTTGATGAGTGTTTTAAGCCAGGGAGGCTATAGATAAGCAGTGGGTTAGTGTTCTCATTTTCTATTATCTGCCCATTTCAGATAATAACTGGAATAACTAGAACGCAGGTGCCAGTGCCAAGTCTCTCTCTAATCCTTACTCTTTCCAACGTAAACAGATGTGTAGTATCTGGGTGAGTGCGAACATAATTACAAGTAACTTGATAACTCTTAAGCTGTTTCTGCTGGAAAGTGGTATGTATATTAATGTTTTAAAGAAGCCAGTGGAATCTCAATTGTCCGTGAAAGATAAGAAACCAAGCTCAAGGGAGTGTTTTCTATAAACAACAAAAGGTGGTTTGTTTTTGAAGGTACCTTACGAAACATTGAACAAACGGTTCCGCGCTGCTCAGAAAAACATTGATCGAGAAACCAGCCACGTGACTATGGTTGTGGCAGAGCTAGAGAAGACCCTGAGCAGCTGTCCAGCTGTGGATTCGGTGGTCAGTCTCCTGGACGGAGTGGTGGAAAAACTCAGCGTCCTGAAACGAAAGGTAACATTCTCCTGCCTCGTTTCATTGCTTGGGCTTTTCGATTTTCCCACTTCTATTTTCATCTGGGAGTTTATTATATTTTCACTTTCCAAGACGAGAAGAATCGTTGTTTTGGACACAATATGTCTTTATTGCATATCATCCTGGGGACCTTCTCAGTGAAGGAATCCAGCCCTTCAACTAACAGGAATCCAAGTTCATTCTTTAGTAAGAAGCAGCAAGCCATTTGCAATGTGCTGGATCTTGCTTGAGATCAGAGGTTTTGTGTCTGCGAAGGTCCCTGCTTTTACAGGGTTTTGGGTTTTTTTTGAAAAAACAAACCTTAAAAAACATTTTAACAATAAGCAAAACCTTGCAAGATCTGCAGTGATGGTCTTTGCAATTCAGGGTATTTATGTAAACTTCCAAATTATTTTATTTTTTAACAAATCACTGTTTATTGGCACTGCCTATAATGGCAAAAGAATTCCTGCTGGAGGGAACTTCCCCACTAGGGGAAGGCTTGGAGATTCCATTGGGATTAATCCAGACTGGCATTAATCATGCATGTTGAGTCTGAAAAACAGGGCATTTGCAGAGCTTCTTTGCTGCTTTAAGCAAACGATTGAGGAGGTGTGATGTTTACTGGAGGCCCCCTTATACTCAAAGATGTGTTTTCCTGGGATTGTGTTGCTACTGTGTGAGCCTAGGAAAAGCTGTAGCTTCTTTTAAGGCTTTAGCCACGGTGAACTGAGCCATGCCTTTTTTTTTCCTTTTGTCTCTGGCTCTGAAGAATAGCACATCCCTAGGAGAGGCCACATAGAAGAAGAATGAAAGTTAGCCAGTTTGGATTTCCTAGAGAAATCATAGAATCCTGGGGCTGGAAGGGACCTTGGAGATCTTCTAGTCCAACCCCCTGCCCAAGGCAGGAGATCTTAATCCATTCCAAGCAAATGGTTGTCCAACCTTTTGAAAACTTCCAGTGATAGAAGCGTCCTTTGGTGCTCTCTGAGCTTGCTTGTTTTCTTACAGACGGTTCATGACCCTAGCTAGGTAACATCATCAGTGCTAGTAAAGAGTGATGTTTGTTGTCAATTTATAAACAGATTGTTGTTGTTAGTTGCAAAGTCATGTCCGACCCATTGCGGCCCCATGGACAACGTTCCTCCAGGCCTTCCTGTCCTCTGGAGTCCATTTAAGCTCCCGCCGACTGCTTCAGTGACTCCATCCAGCCACCTCATTCTCTGCCGTCCCGTTTTTCTTTTGCCCTCCATCGTTCCCAGCGTGAGGCTCTTCTCCAGGGAGTCCTTCCTTCTCATTAGGTGGCCAAAGTATTTGAGTTTCCTCTTCAGGATTTGGCCTTCTAAAGAGCAGTCAGGGTTGATCTCCTCTAGGACCGACCGGTTGGATCCCTTGCAGTCCAAGGAACTCGCAGGAGTCTCCTCCAGCACCAGAGTTCTAAGGCCTCCATTCTTTGGCCTTCTCAGCCTTTCTTATAAACTGATAGCAAACAGCATTCCTTACTAGCACTGATGATGTTACCTACCGCTATCACGGTGGCGCAGTGGTTAGAATGCAGTACTGCAGGCTACTTCTGCTGCCTGCCAGCTGCCTGCAGTTTGTCAGTTCAAATCTCACCAGGCTCAAGGTGGACTCAGCCTTCCATCCTTCCTGAAATGAGGAGCCAGATTTTTGGGGGAAGAGGCTGACTCTGCAAAACCACTTAGAGAGGGCTGTAAAGCAGTGTGAAGTGGTATGTAAGTCTTAAGTGCTCTTGCTGCCTAGTTAGGGTAATGAAACATCTGCAAGAAAACAAGCAAGCTCACAGAGCACCAAGGATCCCTCATTTCAACCCTGAACTACAAATATTCTCCTTTAGTGATAGAAGCAAAAGTGATTTGAAATCACAGGATTATTTTGCTTTTCTAGAAGATTAAAATGCACTTTCTAATGACTTAATGGTTAAAAATAAGCGTGGATTTCTATGTATCTTTCCTCAGTCAGAAAGTCCCGCACCCTTTCTGTGCTTGCTTTAAGGCAGAACATTCTTCGAAACCCATGAACATGCCATATTCATTCTGGATTATCCGGCAAACAACAGATTTCAATAAAATAGTGTGAGATGGGGAAGGGTGTAATTGTTTTTCTCCTGCACAGAGGCCCAGGGAGTGTTCTGTGACTGAGGGAATAAGAGAGCAAATGAGCTAAGTTGAAAGGTATTGATTACTCGAGTAATCTGCATTAGGCTAGAATTCTTAGCTTCCCTGCGAAATGTTTGCACCTCAGGTGCAGAGCAATTGATTTTTCAAATGCCTTCACTGCTGCAAGCATACGTACAAAGAAATGTTCACAAAATGAAGGCAGAAACGGCTGGGATGTTGTTCAATTTAGCAGGGTATCTCAACCATGGCAACTTTTAAGATGAGTGGACCGCAACTCGCAGAATTCCCCAGGCAGCCATGCTGGCTGTGGAATTCTGGGAGTTGAAGTCCACTCCTCTTAGTTGCCGAGGTTGAGAATCCCTGGACTATAGTTTCTGTAAACTATAGCATTTCTCAATCTATGCTAGATTTTATACGGGTCATTCGGTGTACAAATGGACATTGCTCCCGTCACTTTGCAAGCTTTCCTGACTGTTTTGAGTCTGGAGTAGAACTTTCTACGTTCAGATCGGATTGAATGACTCCTGTTTCCTCGTGCAGGCAGTAGAATCGATCCAGGCCGAAGACGAGAGCGCGAAACTATGCAAACGCAGAATCGAGCATCTTAAAGAACACAGTAGTGACCAGCCAGCGGCTGCCAACATGTGGAAGAAAAAACGGATGGACCGGATGATGGTGGAACACCTCCTGCGGTGCGGCTATTACAACACCGCGGTGAAATTAGCCAGGCAGAGCGGCATTGAGGTTGGTACTCGGTTCAAAGGCAGGCGGGTATGGTCACTTGGCTCTCTTACAGAGGTTGTGGGATCATGCGTGGCCCCTTTCCAACTTGTGGACTTCAACTCCCAGAATTCCTGAGTTGCTGGCTCAGGAATTCTGGGAGTTGAAGTCCACCAGTCCTACAAGAGCTATTAGATCTTTTAGTATCTAGAAGCAGCAAGAATCCCTTTCAGGTTTTTTTTTTTCTTTAAATGGTTTCTAAGCTCAAGGAAGTTTTTATACCGAACAGCAAGTGCAGAATTCCCATCTCTACCCCGAGATGGGGTGGCAGGAAATGATAGCTGGCCTATCTTGAAATCCTTTTTAATTTCTTTTTTTGTACACTGTGGTGCTCAGATAACATTTTAACAAGTTGTTTCATGTTCCTTCTGTACAATTTGTCTTCCTGCGTACGAAGCATATTTTGATGTTTGGCTGGAATCAGTTTATTTGTATTATTTTTAGAATGAGATACTCTGTTCCATACAGTGAATTTTACTTGTTGATTCAGCTTGCTTAATTGGTTCATCCTAATGTTTTCTGTAGCTCAAAATAATCATTTACTGGTACAAAACGGGTTTATTGGAAGAGCCCCTTCCACAAGGAGACTATGTGGAATAAGGGATTTTTCCCCCCTTTAAAACACCGTAGTTTTTCTTTGAAAGTTGATCTGTTTTGGGTTCAGGGTTTTTTTTTTTTCATGTTCTGTACAGATGTAATAGCAAATAACATTTGCAGTGGAACATTTGCCCCGGGCAAATTAATTCTGGGCAGTCAGAAAACAGCTCTTCATTTCCTGTTATGTTTAAACTATTCAGTCAAATGGAATTCTAATGTGCAATTTATAATCTTGGCTTAGTCACTAGAGCTAAAAGAATGCAGGCAGAGGCAATATTTTAGTCCCTGCAGCCGGATGCCATCTCTTAAGTGGGTTATATATGCATTTGCTGGTTGGAATTGTACAAAGATCACTTGACTTGGATCCCTGCTCTAAAATGACTGCAGCCTGAACGGATCTAAGATTTCTTCCTAATGGATGGCCTTCCTCAGAAAAACAGAGAGCCCTTTGTTTCCCCTTTATTTAACATGGGAATAATAAACGGCTGTATCTTTTTAATTTTTATCTGTCAAGCCTTTTGAGGAAACAGGAACTCCTTGGATTTTTGGAAGGATCTTTATCAGCAATAGAATATTATAATAGTAATCTCTAAAGCCCGTTTAAACAATTCTCCGATTCAACTTATAAGTATATAATTAAGGCAGAGTTACTCTTGAGTCTTTTTCTCATGTTATCCTTCTCCAGTCCTGGGAATTTTTTCTGTAGTGGCCCCGTTCCTCCCATAAGAATCTTCCTCCGTTTATCACATTTCCACAACCTCTTAGACCTCCCCCCATATTTTGTCTCCCCCTCAAATATCTGTGTCCTTCTCTGCCATGAAATACACAAAGAGCGATGACCCTGCCTCTTCTGTCCTTCTAAGAAAGGCTGGACATTCAAGACCAACAGACAGGTAAAGAGATGGTGCGAGGGAGAGCACTGAAAACAGCACTGTTGTTATTGTAGAAAGGAAAGGGACTAGCTCCTTGCTCCCTGGGAATATCAGGATTATATGTTTGGAGCCAGTCTTATACCCAAGGCAGTTGGAATGTGCCAGAAAGCAATCAGCTATAAATTGCAGGAGTTCCTCTTCATGGCCGTTTATTCTTAGTTCTATGGGAGCCATCTGGTTCAAGTTGAGAGGTCTTCTCAACCATCTCCATTTGCAGAGTGTTTTCCAGGGTTGTGAAGCTGTCCCAGAGCCTCAAAAAGCTGCCTGAGCCCACTGATCTGTGAAGATTAACAACTATTATGACACTTAATAATCTAGTATTCAATATTGGAGCTTTCCTTAATGGCCTGCGCTCTTGGGAAATGGGAGCTGTGAAATTAACTGGACTCAAAGCTTTGGAGACATTTGGGTATTTACTCACAAGGTGACCCAAATCTCCAAAAAGTCTTGAGATTTCCAGCCAATTCATGATGGCGTCTCCTATATAACCTTCGAAGGTCACCGTATCCTTCTCTCTCTCACACGCCCTCCGTTTGCCATACTCTGATTTCACCCCTGAGCTACGAATATTCTCCTTTATCGGTTCTTTGGTTTCCGTTCTGAAGAAAAAGTCTTTGGTCCTCTCGTGATGTTTCCATCAACGTAAGCAACAGAGATTCTCAGGTGAATAATTGTGCTTTCCTGCTTTTCTAGGACTTGGTAAATATTGAGATGTTCCTAACTGCCAAAGAAGTAGAAGAATCCTTGGAAAGGCAAGAAACCATGACTTGTTTAGCCTGGTGTCATGATAACAAGTCTAGGCTCAGGAAAATGAAGGTACGTGCGCTCGCCAAGATGGCCGGAGAACGAGGGTTTTGTTGGCCATGTGCTTGAATGTGGCAAAATGAGGGGAGATGACAGGTATCAGTCAAGGTGTTTGTTTCAGAAGCTTTATATAAAACAGGAGATATAACACTCAAGCAAAGGCATTGTGAATGAACTTCTATTATTATGGATCTATTAACTTGTGGGTTATGCTTACTAAATTAAGGGGAAGATAAATATTTTTAAAAACAGAATATGTGTGTTCAACGTAAGACCTTTAGTCAAATAGGATAGTAGGATAATTACTTTGTCAATAAATGTGTTTTGTGTTGAAGAAAATAACATTCTTCAGCTGGAAGTTAATAACCTCATACAGGTAGTCCTCAACTTAACAACGGTTCATTTAGTGACCGTCCAGTATTACAAGGGCACTGGGGGAAAAAAGGGACTTATGAGCATCACATGCTCAAAATTCAGATGCTTGGCAACCGGCTCACATTTATGACGGTTGCAGTGTCACGTGGTCCCCTTTTGCGACCTTCTGACAAGCAGTCGGCAGGGAAGCCAAGTTCACTTAACAACTGTCTCGCTTAAGGATAGAAATTTTGGGTTCCGTTGTGGTCGTAAGTCAGGGAGGAGTCAGGATTGTATAGCTTCTCCTGCTTGAGCAGACTAGAAGACCTCCAAGGTCCCTTCTAGCTCTCCCTTGATTTCTGACTACCCATAGGGAGTGCCAAACCTTACTATTCATTTGCTCTGTGGAGATCCGTCTCTCAGCGGCCCCCTTACATTGGTTTTGTGGGCAAGAAGGCTGAAGCTGAGGTGGCTTGCCTTTGGCTCCTTAGGAAATGTGGGGCAGAGGTGAGATCCAGACAAACTGAGCCTTGATTCATGGCTCTCTCTCTCTCCACCTCAAAGCCCACGAGTTCTAAGTCATGTGAGCGGCAAAACCTGCTTTACAAGAACATAAGGCAACTGTGTGTAGGAACCGTAATAACTAATTTCCTACGTGCCACGTAAGTGTGAGCCAGTTGCTAAGTGCCCAGATTTTGATCACATGGTGGCATTCTGGCATTGTGACCGCCAGAACTTTGAGGACTGGCCGTAAGTACCACACGTTCAGCACCACCGTCACAACTTTGGTTAATGAAAGAGTGGCCAGTAAGTGAGGACCACCGCCTACATCTGGGAAGAGAGAATTTTGGTATCTTATTTAGTGTTGTAAAGTGATCAGTGTTAAGGAACTTGGTAATTTGAAGTTATACTGTTTCAAATAGGTGACCCACCGATAATCCTTATCCATTCAGTCTCAGAGTTTGAGTTTTGCTAAATCGTCAAATGTTCTTGGCTTTCTTAAAAGATGAATCGGGGTTTTTTAAAAAAAATAATGTGATAAACAGCATTAGAAATAGCTTAAAAGTAATTTTTGAAAAGGCTTCTGAGAGAATTATTCATTGAATAATTATAACATTTTATATATTATAACAATATATATAACATTTCAGATGGAAACTGAAGAAAACTAATGTGAACAAACGTGCAAAAATAGAACCTTGTAATAATGTTTTAAAACAAAATTTCTCAGTGTGGACATGTAAATATTTTTTTTTAAAAAAAATAAAGCCTTTGGTTATGAAGTAGCATATCAAATTGCATAATTAAATTTAATTGGCATTAACTTTTATATTGGTTCTAATATATTCAGATGTTCTACTGCTTTTGAGGTAAGTTACCCAAATAAACATAGATAAAATTACAGATCGAGTGTCTAAATCTTGCTATGGCATGTCTCAAGATTTGTTTCCTTTTTAATTTAGAGTTGTCTGGAATTCAGTCTAAGGATTCAGGAGTTCATAGAACTTATTCGACAGAACAAGAGACTGGATGCTGTCAGGTAGGAGGCAATCTATGTGTACATAGGAAAGCGAGAATGTAAAGCCAGGCCTGAATTGGGCACAGAAAGATTGTTTTTAAAAGATGCTGCCTTATGACACTTCTGCTCTTTCATCATTGTTACCAAAAGAAGTGATGTTTTCTTCAGGAGGAATTTCCATATACATTTGTATCAAAGTTCTATAAAAAGATAAAAAGTAACAAAAATTAATACAAAGTAAGGAAAGGAAGAAAGAAAAGATCCTTCCAAGTTCCTTTGCCACAAATACAAATATGGTACAATTACAAAATTATCTTTTACTCTGCGGTTACAAAAAAAGAGCTCTCCTTTTCCTATTACCTAATTATTGTATTTTATAATGGTTTCTCATCATCAAAACCACAAATCAAAAGTTCGGGGTTTTTTCTGTTTTATGCAAAACGATTATAAAGGATTTCTAGTCAGCAATAAAGGGAAGGAAGGAAGGAGGAAAGAAGGGAGGGAGGAAGGCGACAAGAAAGAAAGGGAAGGAAGGAAGGAAGGAAGGAAGGAAGGGAAAAAAAGAGGAAGGGGCATCAATGATCCTCTTCAAAGACCTGGAAGAAGAGTGGGGTCTTTGAGACCCTTTGAAACCCCCATCAGAGTGGGAGCCATTTGAATTTTACGGAGACCCTCATTCCAGATGGCAGGCATTGCAACAGGGAAGGCAGGCTGCTGGGATCCGAGTAGATGCCATTGTTTATTTGATGGAACCTGGAGCTCGCCATCCCAGCCAGATCGAACCGATCAAACCAATACAATTGGAGACAGACAGTCCTGGGCTATGCCGGAAATCATTTGGGAAGCAGCTGAAAATAGAACAGCCAATGTAACAATGGTATTGTATAAATCTACAGTGTGATACCACCGTTCTTGTTGCTCTCTCAAAATGGATATTGCGCACTGGAGGAAAAAATTGCAGAGAAGACCCATAAAAATTGAGGAAATACTATGAACTCTGGAGTTTCTTAGCTTAGAGAGGAAGCAGTAAAGGAAGACATACCCCAGTGACAACAGCAGTAGAAACTGACGGAGAATTAACGATCAATAAAAGGAAGTATTTCTTCACTGGGAACTGTGCCATTGGATGTGGTTGCAGCTATCAATTTAGATGGCTTTTAAGAGGGTTGCAAATATTAATGGGGAATTTGATTCTATTTCTCTTTAGGCCTGTAAACTTGTGAGCTTCCTGAACGCATCTACTGGGCTGCCATTCTCTGCTACATTAGATGGAGTTTTGGCCTGATCCAAGTGGACTATGAGGTTACAGGCATTAGCTATCAAACTTAATGTTGACCCATAAGGGATTAGGGAAGTCAGGGGAGTGTGCAAGTCTGTAGCTGAGCAATTTATTTATTTGGTATTATGTATAACATAACTTACAGGATGTTATAGATTGCTCCAGTCAGCTAACTCTGAACAGCCTACAATGCCCCAGGACAAAGTTAGGATTAAAGCTAAGGCTATAAGGGATTTCCAATCAGCAATAAACGGAGGGAGGGAGGGAAGAAGGGAAGGAAGGTCAAATTTACAAAAAACAAAAAGTGTACATTATAAGAACATTAAACAGGAGGTGTACCCTGAAGAATAACATCAATTTTATTCCGGAGAATAAAATGAATTCATTATCGGAAGGGATATTTACTCGCTGAGCTCCTAGGACCAACGTGGCTTCCGTTTTAAAATGAACAAACAGAGCAGAACTCTCTGCGAGCGAAGGCGGCTTACGAAGGAAACCCTGTTCTCTCTCTTCTTGCATTCCAGACACGCACGGAAACACTTCAGCCAGGCCGAGGGGAGCCAGCTGGACGAAGTGCGGCAGGTGATGGGGATGTTAGCTTTTCCTTCGGATACTCATATCTCCCCTTACAAGGTACGCTGCTTTCCCTTCAATCTTGGAGGTGGGGGAAGAAAGTGGCAGGTTCATAGGGCTCAAGGTGATCAGCCGACGAGGGCCAAAGGATGCATCCTGGCCTCCCTCATTAGAACAGAGACCAGTGTTCAATCTGTTGGTGGGTTTTAGCAGATTCTTTGTGTGAGAATCGGTTTCCCACAATGGCCACTGAGAAGTTTGACTATCGTCTTCTTATGGCTATAACTTTGGTGCTTGTATCTTAAAAGATTTATATTATTTTATTAGTGTCCTAGTATGATTTATGTTGATTGCTTATTTAGCATCCTATGACTATCCCTAAGTGTTGTATCTTGTGATTTGCAATGAGTGTATTTTTGCGATTATGATTGTGATTTATCATGTATTGCTTGTATGTACACTGAGAGCTTCTGCACTGGAGACAAATCCCTTGTCTGTCAATCACACTCGGCCAATAAAGGAATTCCATTCCATTCCATTCCATTCTCTATATTCTATATTCTATTCACAATAAAGTGGAGAGTTGTAAGCCTGCTCAGATCTGCATTATGCCTACAATCATCTTGGGGGTCCATACCTGTTTAGATACAGGCAGTCCTTGACCTATGACCCCCATTGAGCCCAGAATTTCTGTTGCTAAGTGAAACGTTGGTTAAGTGAATTTTGCCCTGTTTTATTACCTTCCTTGATGCAGTTGTTAAATGAATCACTGCACATGGTAGGCTAGGAACATGGATGTTAAGTGAATCTGGATTCCCTGTCGACTTTGCTTGTAAGAAGGTCGCAAAAAAAA
>WNWU01013721.1:4724709-4753930 GCA_012654045.1 Ptyas mucosa
GGGGGGGGGGGGTTGACGACATGATAGCAGTCTTCCAATATTTGTGGGGTCAAGAGGGGGTCTACCTATTCTCCAAAGCACCTGAAGGCAAGACAAGAAACAATGGATGGAAAAGTAAGGTTCTGCATTTAGGGAAAAAAAACAAAATGCGCAGGTACCATATAGGTGGTACCTAGCTCAATAGTAGTAACTGTGAGAGGGATCTTGGAGTCCTAGTGGACAATCATTTAGATAGGAGCCAGCCGTGTGCAGCAGCTGCCAAAAAAGCCAACACAGTTCTGGGCTGCATAAACAGAGGGATAGAATCAAGACCACAGAAAGTGTTAATACCATTTTATAATGCCTTGGTAAGGCCACACTTGGAATCCTGCATCCAGTTTTGGTCGCCATGATGTTAAAAAGATGTTGAGACTCTAGAAAGGGTGCAGAGAAGAGCAACAAAGATGATGAAGGGACTGGAGGCTAAAACATATGAAGAACGGTTGCAGGAACTGGGTATGTCTAGTTTAATGAAAAGAAGGACTGGGGGGACATCATAGCAGCCTTCTAATATCTCAGGGGTTGCCACAAATAAGAGGGAGTCAAGCTATTCTCCAAAGCACCCGAGGGTAGGACAAGAAACAATGGGTGGAAACTGATTAAGGAGAGCGACAACTTAGAACTAGGGAGAAATTTCCTGACAGGTAGAACAATTCATCAGTGGAACAACTTGCCTCCAGAAGTTGTGAATGCTGCAAACGCTGGAAGTTTTTAAGAAGATGTTGGATAACCATTTGTATGAAGTGGTGTAGAGTTTACTGCCTAAGCAGGGGGCTGGAGTAGAAGACCTCCAAGGTCCCTTGCAACTCTGTTATTCTATGTCTAAAAACTAACCAAGGAGAGAAGCAACCTGGAATTAAGGAGAAATCGTGTTAGATTTTTTTAGCTCCTTATTTTTCTCTGCATTCTTTTTGTCAATTTGAAATAAACAGGTAGGCCAGCAGTACTTAAGTGTTGCAAATTGCTATTATTTTTTCTTGTGGTATATGAAATGCATAGGTCATCTTAGATGAACTAACTAATTTGTAGTTTGTAGTTATTCACCAGGGCTGGGATAAGCGATGATCGCCTGAGACAAGCCATTGACCTTAAAAATAGATTGGAGACGGCTTTGGAGAAGACTAAAAAAATGAACATTGATTTTAAAGAGAAGAAAAAGTGGGTGAGTTGAACCTGATATTTCTAATGAATATTAGGGTATCCTGAAACTGAAGTGACTGTATTTTCTCAATAGGCTATTTATTAATTCTTGCCAATAAAGGAGAATATTTGTAGCTCAGAGTTGAAATGAGGGGTCCTTGATGCTCTCTGAGCTTGGTGGTTTTCTTGCAGACGTTTCATGATCCAACTAGGTAATATCATCAGTGCTAGTAAGGAATGGGGTTTGCAGTCCTCCTCTTCCTCACCCCTCCTCCTCCTTCTCCACTCCACCATCCCCACTCCCTCCTAGCACTGATGATGTTACCTAGTTCGGGTAAAGAAAAGTCTACAAGAAAACAACCAAATTCAAAAAGCACCAAAGGATCCCTTATTAATTCTTGGCTGGCTGGGGAATTCTGGGAGTTGAAGTCCACATCTCAACAGATGTTGGGGTTGACCAACAGTGCTTTAATTCTCCAGTTTTGTCGCCTTTGTAACACCCAAAGAGAAGTTTATTTTTTTGGTTACACAAGCATGTTTAAATGCGTTCCCCATTATAAGCCACATTTTATTTTATTCTCTTTTATGACAATATTTACCGCAGCTTGATTTGATTACAGACCAGGTGGTACATCTTAAATAGCTCATGAAGTCCTCACATTCTCTAGTTTGCTAATGTACCGTATATTTTATTTGTTCTCTTGGTTGTCTGATGCTTTTTTCTGCTTGTCACGTTGACTGGTCATTGACCGTCATAAACAGACAGTTTTCCTTTTACAGATTTTATTCTTGGAACTATGTTGGGTATTTTTACGTGTCATAAAATTAGCTCGTTGCTTGCAATAATTAGCTACCTGTGAAGCCTTTTTCCATAATGTTTGCTTGGGATTTTTAATGTTCCATGTTAAAAATTACATTTTAAAAACCCCTTTTGTTTATAAACAAGCCAAGAATCTGCTTTCTTGCTCAGTGGCTGCAGGAAAGTCATTTGGGTTTCCAATTTCACACTTCCTGCCAAGCTGTCGGTCGGGCTGTTCTTGAACAAGATGGGTGATGGAGTCAACGAAGCTCGGATTAAAATGGAAGGCCTAGTTCACACATTTGTCTTCCCTGCGTGTGTGAGCATACACACTCAACTTCCCTTCTCGGTGTACAACATTGCAAAGTGTCAAGCCTTAAATGCATACAGAGAATCCATGACACCATTAAACCATGGGGGTCTGAAGTATGGTAAAGGGTCTCCTGGTTGAGCAGGGGGTTGGACTAGAAGACCTCCAAAGTCCCTTCCAGCTCTGTTATTCTGTTATTCTATTAATTAACCAATAGAACAGCTTCCCTCCAGAAGTTTTTTTTTTAAATTTGATTTATATGCCACCCTTCTCCGGAGACTCAGGACAGCTTACAGTGCGTCAAGCAATAGCCTTCATGCTATTGTATATTTTATACAAAGTCAGTTTATTGCCCCCACAACCGGATCCTCATTTTACCCACCTTAGAAAGGCTGAGTCAACCTTGAGCCTGGTGAGATTTGAACTTGCAGTAATTGCAGGCAGCTTGATGTTAATAACAGTGCTTTAGTCTGCTGAGCTAAACCAGGCTCCTGGTTGTGGGTGCTCCATCCCTAAACCATCACTAAACAAGTGGCCATTAAGCGAGGGCTACCTGCCTCTGTTTCCCAGGTGAATATCTTTAAATTCAGGGCTTATATTTATCTAGGAGTGTTTTTCAGTGGCCATTAGGGGGCGCTGCTTCCTTCATGCTGGGTATTTCTCTGCTGACATCATTACAAAATATTTCTCTAAATGAGATAATCTAAAATGACCAGAACTTGAAATGGGAGGGAGGGGACCTTCTTTTCTAAACAGTTTCTAAATTTGCAATTGGTTAAACTTTTCCTTATTGTATGTGTACATCTCATTTGGTTAAAAGCACATGTTTCCCATTAAGATCTATAACCGGTCATACTGTTCTTTAAATATTGCAAACTAGCTATATTACAAGTAATAACATTTAAAGGGAATCTGTAGTTCTCTAAATTAAAACTAGCACAAATCTCTCCCGAGTTTTCTAGTGAACATAAATTAAAAGTTTAAAATACGGACAAGCGTAATGGACAAAGTCGGATTGAGTCGTTTGGTTTTCATAGTCACTCAGTTTTCAGATAAAGACAAAAAAACCCCTGCATTATTCTATATGAGCTCAGCTGAAATTAACTTTAAGGACTCCACAGAATGTTGTCCTCTTAGACAGCGCTGCTGGCTGGGGGATTCTGGGAGTTGAAGTCCACCCATCTTCAAGCTTCCAAGGTTGAGAAACACTGTCTTAGACTATAACTTGATAACGTTAGAGAATACTTTTGTTTTAGATTTTGATATTTGAGAGGGGGAAAAAACCCAACCAAGCTGCATCTCTTCTGTTGTTTCTTGAAAGTTGAACATTTCGGAAAAGGGAGGTTATCCTGAGCTGGAAATTCTTTATTTGTTCCAAATCAGTTGGCTAAAGAAATGGAAGCAAGCCATCACAACAGTCCTGCAAATTGGCAAGATAGTTGGTGATGAAATCCACTTGTAACAAAACACAGCAAGCAGCCTCCAATGAAACTGTAGGACTTTATACTGAATTTTGGGCTCAATTGTGGTCCTAAGTCGAGGACTACCTGGGAATCTGATGGCATGCAGGAATGACGAAGCCTAAACAACAATAGCAGTTCGGGTAGGTCTAATTGCTGTCATTAGGCATCCTGTGGCCAAGTAATCCTCAATTTGTATGGAAGCAGGATTAAAGAGAATGCAAAAAATGATCCTGGTTTGCAAGTAGCAGAAGGATTGGGAGATCAGCCTTAGAAAAGTGAAAAGATGCAGAGATATCTTTGTTTATTTAAACATTCAGCCAATTTTTAATACCGTTTTACATTTCAATTAAACATTTAGCCTTAAATGATATTTGTGACCACCTAGAGGGCAGCATCTGGTTGACTTTGAATTTTGGAAAGCAAAGCAAAAGTTGGGGCTCTGGATGCGGCAGTTTGAAGAGCGTGTTACTTTACTGAAATAATACAGGCACTTCAGTTTAGTAGCTGGAATTAATGGCCTCAAAGCAGCTTCCTGGGTTGCAATTATGAAGGGCTTTAATTTTAGTGAAGGACTTGCAAAGGGCCACCTGCTGTTCCACTCGTGCTCCAAAATGCATTTTCAGGATTGTTAGGTCACGCTACTGTGCTACGTTTGGCAAACCTTGTATTTAAACTTTAAATTCAAGGCTAAAAATTTTTCAATCTTAATAAGTAGTACTCCAGAGTTATCAACCCATCCTTTTGTAGGGATGTTCCTGTTGGGACATTCCAGTTCAGAGTTAGGTGGCCTTTATTTATTTTATTTTTGGATTTATATACCGCCCTACTCCCGAAGGACTCAGGGCGGTGAACAGCCAAAAGATAAAACACACAAACTATAAAATTTAAAAGACAATATAAAAACACATTAAATAATTTGGCCCAAAACAAATTAAAACACCCCTACTGTTTTAAAACAAATTTAAAATTTACAATTAAAAGGGAAGTTAGGCCAGGCCAACTTTAAAAGCAAATAGACACCCTTTGAGGCTCTGCTGCTCTTCTTGTTTTCTAAGAAAAAATTATGAGGCTTTTTATCTAGGTTCAGATGCCAGAGGTAACTAGGGGAAGGGCATTCATTCGTTCTCCATATTGCTCAACCTCTCATCCCCTTCAGTCCCAAATATTTCCACATCTATTCCAGGCTGAAACTCGGAAACAACATTCCAGATCCATTTGGACTGTGTCACATCATTATGTACGTTAGGTAAGCAGTCCTTGACATAGGACCACAATTGAGTCCAAAACTTCTGTTGCTAAGCCAGAGACGTTTGTTGAGTGAGTTTTGCCTCATTTTACAGCTTTTCTTGCCTCGGTCATTAAATGAATCACTGCAGGTGTTCAAGTTATTGAATCTGGCTTCCCCATTGTCTTTGCTCGTCAAACGGTCGCAAAAGGGGATATAGTGACCCCAGGACACTGCAGATCGTCATAAATATGAGCCAGTTGCCAGGTGTCTGAATTTTGATCGCGTGACACATGGAGGCTGCAATGGTCGTAAGTGTGAAAAATGGTCATAAGTCCATTTTTTTCAGTGCCCTTATAACGTTAAACGGTCACTAAATGAATTGTTGTAAGTCGTAATCCAATTAAATGCATTGTCCGATCAGGGGGCTCGTTCCATAATCTGCTGGTCTGGAAAAAAAAGAAAAATGGACCCTCGTTAGTGCCTGATTTATATGGCGTTAACATTTTATTTAAAAGTTCCTGAATTGACAGAGTTATAAAAATCTGCATCCCAATGAAGAATCTTGGCAGTCGTTCTAATTGTCAGTCGATTCCAAAGATTTTTATACTCGGCTAAACGACCACGGGGGTAGCATGTGGCTTTTACAAGCTGTGCCTTCCCTTCCTTCAAGGTAATTGCACTCTATTTGACATCGTGGCAAAGTCCAAAACGTGCTCGTATCAATGGCTTCCATTCCAAACAAGATAGATGAGAGAAAGAGAGAGAGTCAGAGAGAGAATAAAGAGAGAAGGAATGAAAGAGGGAGGAATGAGAAAGAGAGGATGAGAGAGAGAGAGGGAATGAGAGAGGGAATAAGAGAGAGAGAAAGAATAGAGAGAGAGAATGAGCAATTTCTTGGCCAAAAATCCTCTGAAGAGAGGAGGGGGGGGAGAAATCCCTGTGAGTAGATGCGTGTGAGATATTGGTGTGGTAGAATAATTTGCAAGATCTTCTGGTGAGGATATTAGCATATAAATAGCAGGTGCAGTGATGGCCACCACAGTTGAGTACGCTTAATTTTTAGTTTATAAGAGAGAATGGGTTTTTAAATGCATAGTCATCAAGCCTGCTGAAAGACAAATGAAGTTTAGAGTTCACTTATGAGAGGATTACCTCACATTAGCGGAAAAAGATCACAACTCAACTCTGGGCCCTACTTACCCTCACGCCTGAATGGAAGCGGTTTCTTGAGGGGAGGGAAGAAGATGTTGGTTGCCCACATGGTAAGCCGCAAAGTGGCTTGTATTTTTCAGAAATTCAGTGTCAGTGAACTAATAACTTTGCCTTCCTTTTTTCAGTATTTCCCCTACGGACGTGTCTGCCATTGAGTCGTCGTTGACTCCTGGCAACTCCCTGTAATTTTCTTAGTAAGGGTTCAGAAGTGGCTTGCCATTGCCTCCTTCCTAGGGCTGAGAGAGAATGACTGGCCCAAAGTCACCCAGCTGGCTGCGTGCCTAAGATGGGACTAGAACTCAGAGTCTCCCAGTTTCTACCCTGGTGCTTAACCACTAAACCAAACTGGCTCCTTGCTAGATAGGTAGGTGATAGAAAGAGAGAGAGGGGGAGAGAGAGAGAGAGGTAGATAGGTAGATAGGATATATGATGGATGGATGGATGGATGGATGGGATATAGGATTGATGGATAGAGATAGATAGATAGATAGATAGATAGATAGATAGATAGATAGATAGATAGATATGGATGGATGATAGAGATGATAGACAACACAGACAGATGATTGATAGGTAGATAGGTAGGTAAGTAGATAGGTAGATAGATAGATAGATAGGATATATGATGGATGGAGAGAGAGAGAGAGAGAGAGAGAGAGAGAGAGAGAGAGATAGGAAGGATATAGGATGGAGGGAGAGAGAGGGGGGGGAAGGGACCTTGGAGGTCTTCTAGTCCAACCCCCTGCTCAAGCAGGAGATCCTATGCTATTTTGGACAAATGGTTGTCCAATCTCTTCTTGAATACTTCCGGTGATGGAGCACCCACAACTTCTGGAGGGAAGCTGTTCGGCTGATTAATTGTTCCCATTGCCAGGAAATTCCTCCTTAGTTCTAGGTTTGTCTATGGAGATTATCAATCATCCAGGTCAAAGGTGTTCTTTTCCAAAAGACAACTGGACTTACTTCTTGTTGTTGTTTTTTCCCTTGAAACTGTTTCACTTCTCATCCAAGAAGCTTCTTCAGTTCTAACTGAATGGTGGGGAATGAAGGATTTATATTCTTTGCAGGCAAGTTGCTTTTCTCCTTGATTGGTTTCCGTCTGTTGCCTCTTGTCCTGCTTTCAGGTGCTTTGGAGAATAGGTGGAGCCCCCTCCTCTTTGGGGCAGCCCCTCAAACGTTGGAAGGCTGCTATCCTGTCACCCCTGATCCTTCCCTTCATGAAACTACATTTACCCAGATGTAGGCCGATTTCTCTGAGAAGGAAAGCGAGTAAATTAGGTCTTAAAAGAGAATCACAGCAGCTCTTCAAAACCGATTCTTATTTAAGATCGGCCTGTTTTGCCTTCCATAATAGAATACCAGGAAAAATATTTGATGTGGTGATTGATTAAAAAAATGTTTTTATGTGACTCACTGAAGTGAGATGGAAACCCTGCTTGGCTTTTGATGATGATCTCGGTCCAAAACGGTGCAGGATGGAAAAGAGGTGTAGACTTAAACTTTGGGGTTTGTGCATGCAAGGACCCTATTTGATGTCAGTTTGCGTACATGGCTTCTTTTAAACCAAGTTCTCAAATTCTCTTGAATTGATCATCTTGTTACTATACCGTTGAGTGTGCACTGCATTCAAACTGCACACTTTTACGTCCACAAGAGTCAGAAGTAGAGTTTTGCGTTAGTGCAAGGCATGTTTTGAACTAGAAAAGAGAGCTTCAAATATTGCAAATAACACAATTCTGCTGGTTTTCTGGCTATAAAAAAGTGTTATTTCAATAAGTAGTTTTTAAATGAAGAGGGAAAAACACGAATGATGGAATGATCCCCAGTTCTGATGGTTCGCTCTTAAGGTGTCTTCATCCCTCTCATTGCCATTTATAGTCAATTATCTTTACAAATAAAGAGGGGAAGGCAGCTTGCTTAAAATAATAAGAATGCTAATATCTTTATTTGGGAACCGAGGGATTAATGCTTAGGTGTTAATTTTCTTTCTTTTTTTTTAACCGCAAATGAGAACTTAATAAAGAAGTTATTTGACGAATCCAAGGGTGCAGACAATAAGCATAATATTTTATGAAAATGACCCTCATATTTAAAACCTGGCATTATATGTTATGCATTGTAGCACCAAGTCCACATCTACCTTTTGGGAAATTAAAACCCATAAATTCTGTTTAGTGTTTGATATGCACTGTACTAGCTGAAAGCAATCATCGCCCCTAAAACCTTGGTGGCTTTTCACCTTTCATAAATTCCTGGCTAGATCCTATACAAAAAATAATTTTCAGCTCCGTGGCTCATTGTTATTCAAACGTGATTGATTGTCGTCATTTGCTCCGCGAGGAAGTTAAGTGCTCCTGTCATTTCCAAAGAGTATAATTGGGACGTTTTACAGGTCAGTGGAAGTGACAGGCTCGGCTTTTGATTAGTGTTGGACTGATAACAAATATTACAGTTTCCCATGATTAATGCTTTCTATAGTGGCTAAATGTGCACTTCATGGATTGTGCCTAAACAGAGTGAATTTGCATCTTATTATTCCGCTCTCCGGCAGAAAACCTTTGTGCCTCTTTGACTGTAAGTGTGCAGGAATGTTGTCACCCCAGTTTCGTCGTACACACGTCCCTTCTTGGGAATTAACTGGGAGAGGGGTCTTTGTGAGCCTGAATTCTCCCCGGGACTGTATAAAACCATAACTGGGAAGTTTTAGCAAACTTTTAAACTCCGTTTTAACTTTTCTTCCAGTTTAACCTCGTATTAAATCATCTTTAATATTAAATCATAGTTTTTTTTCCCCCTTCACTCTGCTGAACATCTAACTCCCGCAGCACTGCCTTACGCCTAAAGATATTTACCCATGTACAATAGTAGGACTGTATCATCTTTCCTACTACCTTATCCTATTGGCATCTTATGATTTTTCACTCGTTTGTATCTAATGATTTATGATTGTAGCTTATGATTTATCCTCTATGTATGATTCATCACGTTGTTGCTGTTTCTATGTACACTGAGAGTTTCTGCACCGGAGACAAATTCTTTGTGTGTCCAATCACACTTGGCCAATAAAAAATATTCCAATTCTAATTTCAACTATTCAGAGGACTATTTAAGGAAATCTGCCTCTTGCCATTCAGTTCCAACTCAGAAGCACTCAAGATATTTCACTTTTTTTTCTCCATGTGTGCCACCAAACTCTTTCTAATTTTTTATCTTCTTCCCTGGAACTCAAGCTTACATCAGTCCTATCCAGTTTAGCATCCTAAAAAAATCAAGATCAAGAACCAAAAGTTACATTTCCCGTCCCCTTTCCTCAGTTCCCCTGTTCACAAACAGGGATACGGTTCAAAAGAAGGAAAGGATTTGGGGATTTGTATACCCCATCAGCCACTTGCAGGAAAAGTTCAGTGGTGTTTTAGCATTAAATTCAAAAGCCGACCAATTCTCCTTGGCCAAAGATAGGCTGACAAGGACAGGAAGGCCCTTCGTAAGCAAGTTAAACCATTTCCTTCCAGTTCACCAAGTTAAAGAGGCCTCTCTACCTTTTTCAAGCTAACAGGGAATTTCTGCTGAAGGGTTATTGGATCCGGTTCAATGTTTTAGAAAATAGAAGCATAAGTGACATAATCAATAGGCTTTCTCCCCCCCCCCTTTCTTTTTAAGAGAAAGTTTTAAGTGCACTTTGGAAAAACACACCCTGCAAACTTCTCTTCATTAGGGATCCTGGCGCAATTGCATTCCTGAAAAGAAATTGCACAGGAAGATCAGAGTTAAAACTTTGGGGCCCAAATGCAGGACTTCTTAAATACTTCCCTGAACTCTATTCTGAGGTTAAACTCCAAGAAAAGTTAAATGGACTTTTTGTTGTTTTAAAGGGCAATTTCTAGGCATACACAATATGTTAAAGGACACTATAGTATTAGCTATTATAAATATGCCTTTTTTTTTTTTTACATCTATGGAGCTGCTCAGTCATCCAGGTCATGGTTTCAAGAGGCAACTGGACTTTCTGGTTTTTCTTTGAAGACGTTTCACTTCTCATCCAAGCTCTGAAGAACTGAAGAAGCTTCTGGGATGAGAAGTGAAATGTCTTCAAAGAAAAACGACCAGATGACTGCAAGGAGTATAAATCCTTCCATCCTCCACCATTCAGTCAGAACTGAAGAAGCTTCTTGGATGAGAAGCGAAAGGTCTTCAAAGAAAAACCAGAAAGTCCAGTTGCCTCTTGAAAAAAGTACCTTTGGGACGCCTTTTTTTACCTATTGTGGGAGAGCCTCTCCCCCCGCCCCCCCCCCCCCCCGGAATGTAACTATGGTAAAGAGATTTGGCACTTCATAAAAAAAGCAATAACGAGTATAAAATTTATGAATCAGTTAACTTTTAACATGCAATTTACTTTATCTATTTACAGTATGCCTCTTGTAATTTCAGTAATTTCTTGAGTCCAAAGGTGTTATTAGGTTCTGGGGAAATAGGATGTTGGCTGTAACTCTCTCTCACAAGCCTGCCACGAGGAGAATGTGTAAAACATCACACAATCATGTAAAGGTCTGGGGTTTTTATTCTTGCCATGCACTCGTTTTTAAATTTTTGTTCTTGTTCATTGAGAAAAGCAAAGGTTTTGCTGCATTTCCTTCCAAAATAAACTTTTAAAAAGACTGGAGTGAGGGAAGAAGGGTCACTCTTATCTTGATATACTTGGCAAAAGGGTTTTAACAACGTTATTGTTTATATTTAAATTTATATGCCACCCCTCCTACTCTGAAAAGCAACTCTATTCAATTAAACCTAAAATATCTCATTAAAACATATACAATATGGCAACGCTTTCATTTTCCCTGATATATTTTTAATCCCCTCCTGGGTGAAATGGACTGACACATTGTGGTGCCTTTTCGTACACAGGTCGTCCTCGAATTTACGACCCACAATTGAGCCCACAATTTTGCCCCATTTTATGACCTTTCTTGCCACAATGGTTAAGTGAATCGCGACAGTGGTTAAATTAGTCACACCGTTGTTAAGTAAATCTGGTTTCCCCATGGACTTTGCTCGTCTGAAGGCCGCAAAATGGAATCCCATCAGTGGGGGGATTCAGCCGGTTCGCACCACTCCGGGAGAACCGGTTGTTAACTTTCTGAGTAGTTTGGAAGAAATCAGGGCAGAGAACTGGTGGTTAAATTATTTGAATCCCACCACTGGATCCCATGATCCTGGGACACTGCAGATGTCATAAGGACAAGCCAACAGAAAATAAATGCTAAATACTTTTTGGGTGTAATAACACAACCATTGTGTCTGTGTCTTCTGTTAGATCAGTGTTTCTCAACCTTAGTAGCTTGAAGATGGCTGGACTTCAACTCCCAGAATCCCCTAGCCAGCAGCGCTGGCTGGGGGATTCTGGGAGTTGAAGTCCACCCATCTTCAATCTTCCAAGGTTGAGAAACACTGTGCTAGATGGACCGTTAGATTCTTTTTTTCCCCACGGTGTCTTGAACGTTTTTAACTCTTTGTCCTAGATGAAAAATCAAGATGAGGATGAGGATGAAGATGATTTTGTGGAGGTGCCTGAGAAAGAGGGCTTCGAACCACACATCCCCGATCACCTTCGGGAAGAATATGGTGAGTTTGTCCAGCTGTGAAGGCTTCAGCGTTGGCTTTTTGTGGCCAGCTTCAACTTACGACTATAATTGAGTCCAGAATTGATGTTGCTAAGTGAGACCTTTGTGAAGGGAGTTTTGTCCCATTTTACGACTTTTCTTGCCACGGTTGTTAAGTGAATCTGGTTTCCCCCATTCACTTTGCTCGTCAGAAGGTCACTAAAGGGGAATCAACGTGACCCCGGGACACTGCAACCGTCATAAGTATGAGTCAAGCATCCGAATGTAAACCACGCGATCCCAGTGATGCCGCAATGGTCATCAATTAAAAAATGGTCATAAGTCACTTTTTTTAGTGCCGTTGTAACTTCGAACAGTCACTAAGTGAATCTGAAATGGTATAAGTTCTCCTGCTTGAGCAGGGGGCTGGACTAGAAGACCTCTAAGGTTCCTTCCAGCTCATTCCTTCCCCTCCCCCTCCTCCCATTTCTCTCCAGTAACTAGATTTTGATAGAAGTTTCTCTCTTTAGAAATGCCTCTGTTACTCTGCACCATTTTCAACTGGTTGTTGGTCAGAAATCACAAAAGTTGATCCCATGACCCCTGGACACTGCAACCGTCATAAGTCCATGCCAGTTGCCAAGCCTCTGAATTTTAATCATGTGACCACAGGGATGCTGCAAAGGTCGTAAGTGTGAAAACAGTCATAAAAGTCACTTTTTTCAGTGCTGCTCTAACTTTGAACGGTCACTAAACGGACCGTTGTAAGTATGAGGATTGCCTGTACTTGAAGTGACACTGACCTTCATTAATTGCCCGCAACTTTTGCTTTGAAAATGCAGAAAGGAGAATTGTGCTAGGTTTTAGAGAAAAGTCTATCTTGGTATCTTTTTTTTTCCTATCCTAGCAACTTTTTTTATTTAGGCAAAACATACCATGTATCAATGGATCTAGTCTATTCAGGAGGAATCGGCAATCTTTATTTATTTCCAGCCCCACTGATTAATCGGGGAGACATTTTTAAGCCTTTCTTAAAGCTTCCATTGATTAACGACACCAATTATTCAATTAAAAATTGCAGCCTTAATTTCACAATGACATTTAGAGCTTTGAAACGCAGGTAATCTTTTATTTTTCACACGCCTTCTGTCTTTTTCCTGCTCTTGAGAGCATTGTTAGGATCTCATTGGATCTAGAACACTGGACGAGGAAACTCCGCAAAAATGATCAGCTCATGAATCCATTTAAAAATGGACGAATCCCACGGATTCCTGAGTGCTGCTCCTCCTGCCTTTCTCCTTTTCTCACCCGTAATAAAATGCCTGCCTTCGTTGTCAATTAAACGTATCTTCCCACGTGGCCCTCAGACCTTTTACAGGTAGTTCTCCACTTACAATCTTTCGTTTCATGAATTTACAACGTCTCTGGAAAAAGTGACTTATTTTTGGATCAAAATTCAGATGCTTGGCAACTGTCTCATATTTATGTCCTGAGCAGAGGTGGGTTTCAGCAGGTTCTGACCAGTTCTGGAGAATCGGTAGCGGAAATTTTTGAGTAGTTCGGAGAACTGGTAGTAAAAATTCCCACTGGCCCCGCCCCCATCTATTCTCTGCCTCCCAAGTCCCAGCTGATCGGGAGGGAATGGGGATTTTGCAGTAACCTTTCCCTGGATTGGGGAGGGAATGGAGATTTTATGGTATCCTTCCCCTGCCACGCCCACCAAGCCACGATTCCCATGATTCTCCCATCCCTAGAAAAGTCCAAATTGGGTTCCACACAGCTCTCCGCCTTATCCAAAGTCACAAATTACCCCTCCGAGACAAAACCAGCGACCGGTTCCTTCTGCATCCTATTTAAATTATTCATCCATTGATTTTCTTTCCCTATCTCGCGTTGAAGGATTTGCTTTTTAATATACTGTGAATTGAGATGAAGTTCATCCAGGTTTGGGCACCAGACGGGATGCTGTGGGCTGTTCTTTCTTCTGTATTTTTTATTTTTAAGATCCGGGACGCTGAACTTTTTCAGAAATTGGGGCGTCTGATTTTGAGCCTTATCCTGAATGTAGTAAACTACGAGTAGTCCTTGACTTGCAACACTTCATTTAGTGACCGTTCAAAGTGACAGCAGCACTAGAAAGAGGAACTTATGACCGTTTTTCATACTTACGACCTCTGTGGCATCCCCACGGTCACGTGATCAAAATTCAGAGGCTTGGCAACTGGCATGTACTTATGACTGTTGCTGTGTCCCAGAGTCATGTGATTCCCTTTTGCCACCTTCTGAGAAGCAAAGTCAAAGGGGAAGCCAGATTCCCTTAACAACATGTTACTCACTGAACGACCCTGGCAAGAAAGGTCATAAACTAGGACAAAACTCACTTAACAAATGTCTCACTTAGCAACAAATTTAGGGCTTAATTGTGGTCGTATGTGAAGGACTGCCTGTAATGAAGGAAGCTTAAGTATTATGGACCATGTCTGCTCATATGGGTTGCAATATATGTCATTATGTTCTGTTCTACTACACCGGAGCAATACAGAAGGTAAAACTACTAGGGGGTGTTGGACAGATATTTGGAAGATGTGGCTTTTAGTAGCTACTGATATTATTGGCTCATTCCTGAAAGTGTTTTCTTTCTCCGTTTTGTGAGAATTCCAATTACGTTCAACTAGTAATTGGAGGGAAGACAGACGGGGGCACGAACGGGATCTGGGTTCCTCCCATGCATCAGTGCGATATTAATACACTCATTTCTTACTCATTATGGGGAAGAACGTTTTGGTGAAAGGTATCCTACTTTGAGTGGAGATTTTAAAATTTAACCTCGCTAATAAAAATATTTTGTTGTATTATACTATATTAATTTATTTGATTCTTTTTGTTAGTTTTATAATTTTAAACGTGGTTTGATATTCTGTAAACTGCCTTGAGTCGCCATGGGCAAATGGGCAAAAATATAAATTCAATTCAATTCAATTCAATTCAATCAATCAATAAAAACATCCTTTTTTTAGAAAAAAACCTGGGATTGCCCAGCTGCCTGGTGCAATTGAAACATGATGTATTTTCAATTAAGGAACCCTAGCCAGGTGCCAACTCCTCCATCTGCTTCAAAACACCTTACTGTCCACCTGCAGAGCTGTGGTATCCAAATATGAATTAACTTGATTCATATGAAGAACGGTTGCAAAAACTGAGCTTGGCTAGTCTAGAGAAAAGAAGGACCAGGAGTGACACAATGGCAGTATTCCAGTATTTGAGGGGCTGCCACAAAGAGGAGGGGGTCAACCTATTCTCCAAAGCAGCTGAAGGCAGGACAAGAATGAATGGATGGAAGATAATCCAGGAGAGAAGCAACCTGGAATTGAGGAGAAACTTCCTAACAGTGAGAACAATTAACCAGTGGAACAGCTTGACACCAGAAGTTGTGGGTGCTCCATCACTGGAGGTTTTTAAGAAGAGACTGGACAGCCACTTGTCTAAAATTGTATAGGTCTCCTGCTTGAGCAGGGGGTTTGACTAGAAGACCTCCAAGGTCCCTTCCAGCTCTATTCTGATTGATTGATTGATTGAATTGGATGCCCAGTGATCTGTTTACAAAGCATTTTCAGGAAATAACCCTACGTAAAATTGTCCGTGTTGCTTTGAATTTGCATACTGGTCAACAGCAAATTATAAACTGCTTATCTTGGAATTAAAATTAATTTGCTTTTTAATTAAAGCGTTCTGCTCCGAAACCCGAAATGAGCAATTCCTAAGCTTTTTGCATCCTGATTAATACCTCAAAAGTTCAACTGCTATTTGTATGGCTTTTCATAGCAAGCACAGAGATAGAGAAGAAGCACTGAATTTTCCAATTTCCATTTTATCCTTAAAATTTAGAACCATCCATTTCATGGCTTACCGATTTTCCTTTCCTTTCCTTTGTACACTAAGTTTCTGTTCTATAACCAAAGAGTTACCATCTAGAAACAGTTAGCAGGGTAGTTTTTAATTAATCTCACAGCTGCAAAAGTACTACATTCTGACTGCCATTAGGGCAAGAAATGAGTTTTGGGATAGATGTGAGAGCCAATTTGATTTTCTGTGGGCAAGATGGAATGCAAATTTGCAAAAGAATTTCGGTGATTAGGCAACTGAAGTGTGAAGACATAACCCATTAAGGGGTGTCATGCCAAATTAACATTACCAGGCTTTTTAATGACCCCTCATTTGTATAATCCTTATTTACACTAGCACCTGATCTCCAATGGATGATGATGGTCGGTTTTTTTGCACTCAAAATTCCCAGCCAAAGAGCCCAATTTTGTTGAGAATGGGCCCCTCAATTGCGATCGGAAGTTATTTTAAATTTGGCAGAAAAAGTCCTTGAAAGAACATTTTGGAACTTCATTAATATATATGGCCAAAGATGGAAAGACACGCCCACTCCCTCAATGGAAGGGTCGGTCTGGTGTTGGCAGAGTTGGCAAAGCCAACTAAAATGAAGAATTTATCTAGTTTTGCTTCCTTTTGGAAACCATTTCTGGATTCTCTGCTCAAAACTGCAAAAAAATTAAACTTTAATTGTAGGTTTAGATGATCAGAAGGACTTTTGCGGTTGTAGAAATGAGTTGAAACGTTTAGAAATGTAAAGGAAAAAAGTTGAGGCTATAAATTTGTTTGTATTCTACTGCAGTGAAAAAAATGGAAGTCGCAACTTTTTTAAAATCCTTTTTCTCTTCTTTCTGGGCTTTTTTTCTCTTTTTCGGTTTTTGCTTCTCTTTGTTTTCTACCTTACAATAAATTTTAATGAATTACTTAAAAACTAAGAGAGGTTATTTGTATAAGTGTATATTTGAACCAAAATGAGGCTGGCAGTTCCAGTAAAAAGCACAGAATGAAATGAGGGTGGTAGATGAAGGCACCGTGCTAGACTAAAAAATTAATGGACGATATTAGAAGAATATATTCTGAAAGTATTTTTTAAAAAATCAGGAAATACATTTAAAAAAATCAGGCGCCCAAATCTGGATCCAAAGCACATTTGCGCATCTCTACATCAAATTCAGAACAAATTCAGCTTGTAACACAGAATGGTTGTTTGCCTTCACACAACATTTTGTTCCTGTTGTGTGGAGCAAAAGACAAAAGGCCTCCCATTTCTCCTAAATCCTAAATTCTTTGGATTTTAGCTCATATTAATCAAGATTTTTTGTGTGGATTGGATGAATTGGAGCTGAATACAGAAAGGCAGGTGGGAAGGTAACCCGTTCTCCAAAAAGTTTATATAAATATATATATATATATATAATTTATGTTCTTGCTTGGTGTGCGTTTCTCTCCATTCCACTAAATCCTGATGAAGTCTTTTCTTCTATTTTCTCTGATTTTTTTTTTAAACCATGGAGTTTTTATCTTCCCCCCTAATCCCACCATTTCTATCAGGACATAATCTCTTTCTCAAATTTACATTTTAATTACAAGGCCAGCTGAACGAGCTAAAATCAATAAAGTCAGCCTTCTCCCCTGGCCAACTTTCTGCGGGGGAAACCCAACCCTCTCTCTTTCCTTCTATTGATTTATCTCTCTTTAGCACTGTCTGCTTTATTGCGGCAGGCAAATAAGTGCCATTTGGTCAATTTAAAGGAGGAGGAAAAAGGAAATTTGGACTTCTGTTTAATTTTTTTTCCCTGCCAATGAAAGTGTTAGATGACGTATTAACCAAAAAGCATTGCTGGTGGTAGGATGGACAGTTGAAAATACATAAAGGATACCTTTAAAGTCTGGGTAAATTGTAATTTTGGAAGCATTTTACTTAAATGTGAAGTGGAAACTCACATAACCTAATGTGGGTTTATGGATAAATTATATCCAAACATTAATAAAATCAGTAGCTCCCTTGTTGACTGCATAACTATAACTTCTTTTTTGTTTCTTAAAATTCACCTGCCTGATTCATCATTTTTATATTTGGAGCTCTCAAGAATAAGCTTGTGATCTCTTAAGAACCATGTTCCAAATGGTAGCCATGAAATCCTGAATTCTTTTCTTCTGCAAAGTGGCCTCTGTGTCTCCTTTAAAAGGAAGGGCCGCTGACTTCTGGAAACCGCGTTTGAGATTAAAGTATAAACACTGTTAAGCACTGGATTGGCTGTGGAATTCTAATACAGGGAGTCCTCGATTTACAACGCTCCATTTAGTGACCCTTCAAAGTTACAACGGCACTGATAAAAATGTGACTTATTTCCATTTTTCACACTTAGAACCGTTAAGTCAGATGCTTGGCAACTGACTCATGTTTATTTATTTATTTTCCAAGTTTTTTATTTTATATTATATTATTTATACAATGCGTGAATAGTGTGAGTATCATACATTTTGATACAAATAGACATAATGTTACTACTCATAGTTATTACCTTTCATTTTCATTGCTTCATATTGCTTAAACATACCTAATTACCACCCTTCAATTTCTAGACCTACCTCTTATTATTACATGTATCTTGTTTTATTAATATATATGTACTATTATTCCCCTCTTATTTCTATCTCTATTTTTAACTTTTTTCCATGTCACTTTAATATTCAAAGACGTTTCTTTTCTATTTTCCATCTTTCACCTGCTTTGTTATTCGCATCTGTTTATATTAAAGTTTCACCCTTCATTCGTTCATTGTTCAGGGTTTCAGGGTACACTTCTAGTACCAGTCACAATCATTTAAACCAATAGAGTAAATCTATTCATGTTCTTTCCAATCCTCCAATCCGTGTGATTCTACTATCAATACATATGCTTACATTAAAATATATTCTTTCATTATCTAATCACCCATTGTTTCATTTCACTGCCAATCATAATATTTTTATGCATGTTTAATAATTCCATCATTCAATCTCTAATTTTCCAATTAATGCTTAATTCTTATTCATAATTCCCATATTTCACCCTTCATATCTATTTATATTAAAATATTATCCTAATATCTGTCATTAACTGCAGCAATTTTTAACAGTTGTGGCAAGAAAGGTAGTAAAACGGGACGAAAATTCACTTAACCAATGTCTCGCTTAGCAACATAAATATTGGGCTCAATTGTGGTCGTAAGTCAAGGACTACCTGGACTAAGATAGAGGTAGTCCTTGATTTACAAGAGATCATTTAGTGACTTTTTGAGGTCGCAGCAGAACTGAAAAATGCAGCGTCCCCATGGTTAGGCAATCAGATTTCAGATGCTTGACTCATACTTATGACGATTGTGGGGTCACGAGATGCCACTTTTGTGACCTTCTGACCAGCCAAATCAATGGGAGAAGGCAGATTCATTTAACAACCTTGTTACTAACTTAACAAACTCAGCGATTCACTTAACAATTGTGGCAAAAAAGACAGTAAAATAGGGCACAAAACTCACTTAACAACTACCTTGTTTACAATATAAATTTTGGGCGCAATTGTCCTAAGTCAAGGACTGTCTGTATTAGAATAGAATGAATGAGCTGGAAGGGAGCTTGGAGGTCTTCTAGTCCAGCTCAATCAGGAGAACCTGTTCTATTGGCTAATGGATAAATAACTGAGAAGCAGAATATTCCAGCTAAGGTGGAGAATGGGGAAAAAATGGAGAAAAATTCTAGAAAAATTCTAGAAAAATTAGGTTGGTGAGTTGATCTATGATTTCAATTTCCCCCCCTTTTTTATACACATGTACATAAAAATGGGATGGAGGAGTATATAATATTTTCCTTAATTACAAAACATGAGTCAGAAATTATTTTACAGTGGCTGAATACCCACCTCTCAACTGTGTGGGCAAAAATGCATCTCTTTTTACTCGGTTTGGTTCTTTTGCTAGCAGTAACGCCTTGGTTTGGGTTCGTGGACTCTCCCGTGGCCTTAGAACCTTATTCTGTGTACAACATTAGCTCTGCAAACCGACCGTGCGTTCCCTTCGGATGACGTAGGAGGGTTTTACGCCCTGCTCGCCAATACTTCCACTCACCGTCCTCTCTTCCTTTGAGGCCTGGAACCTGTGTTGCCCACAAGGAAAAATGTGGCAGGACCTGGGAAGAACAAAGCTGCCCCCACCTCTCTCTTCTCATCGCCATCCGTAAGAAAGGAGGAGGAGCTGGACCCCACCTGCGCTGCGGCCACCTGGAAAATCATCCGAGATAAGCTGCCTAGACTGCCAACTGCAGAGGACAGGTAAATATTAAATGTGGGAGAGATACCTTAGCAACCTCATTCTCGGGTCCAAATCAATGGCATGAAATCACGTTAAGTCTGAATAATTGTGTAAGATTGGTCATTGTTGTAGAGGCAATATTTTAAAATCAGCGAATTATGAACATTTTGGGTTCCTTGGTGCTCTCTGAGTTTGGTTGTTTTTTCCTTGCAGGCATTTCATTACCCAACTAGGTAACATCATCAGTGCTAGAAGGGAGTGTGGTTTACTCTCTTGTTTATATACAAATGGCTTGCCCTGTCAGTCTTGGTATGGGGGGGGGGGGTGTTTTCTTGGTGGCGGTTTCTTGATGAGGTTTGTTTCCTGGAATTACCAAGTGAAGAAGCCACCAACTCAAACAGTAAACAACAGTTTAAAGGAAGGAGAGTGTGAAGGATTGTTATAATTATGCTTGTTAAAGATGAAAAAGCTGTAAAATTTAGTCCCCCTTCTTAGACCTTGTTTGGACTGCCTCTCCTCCCAAGCATCCAAAAGACAAGAGTTTTGTTGTGAACGCACAATAAATCAGGCGATTCCCGCTCAACAACAAGCTGCATCATGCAAATCTGAGTGCAAGCTGAAATGTGCTAAGCTTTCTCTTACCATTTTTTCCATGCACGGTGCAGGGGTTGCGAACCGACAACATCCAAGGAAGCCAACAGTCAACGTGAAGAAGAGAAAGCCAAAGCGCCCCTGGTACCTTTTGGGCTCGATCTCTTCTACTGGGGCCAGGAGCAGCCGACGTCTGGAAAAATTCTCTGGTAAATTGGTTCCAAATATTTTAACACGTTTCCCTGCCTTGAGGTGAACAAGTTTCAAAGAATGTTTATGATGATCGATGCAGGTACATTTCCTGGAAGAGAACGAGCATTCAAACAATTTGTTCTTCAAACTGATTCAGCTTAAACAAAGTTTAATTTAATCTTTAGTTAATTTAGTGTCCAATTCTGTTTATTCATTTGCAAACTGCTGTAGACCAAAGAAGGCGGTACGAGAATATTAATATTATAATCGATAGAAATAGGAAAATTGGTGAAGATCAACGATATTGGTTAAATTTCCAGGAAAACCTATTCTTAATCCACTAGGGGGCATAAGATGTCAACAGTAAGATTACATAAGACTATCTTGGA
Source organism: Ptyas mucosa (assembly GCA_012654045.1). Taxonomy (NCBI): domain Eukaryota; kingdom Metazoa; phylum Chordata; class Lepidosauria; order Squamata; family Colubridae; genus Ptyas; species Ptyas mucosa. The sequence goes on from WNWU01013721.1 coordinate 4,745,838, forward strand.
CATCAGAAAGTAAAGTCAAGTGTTACTTTTCCTGCCTTCCCACCCTTTAAAAAAAAAAATCAATTTTCATTACCATTTTATTTTGTTGCCGGGGAGGGGGGGGAATAACTTTCCCCATAATTACTAGCGTTTGCTTTGAACCAAGCCCCAAACTTGCTTTCAAAATTCAAAGACCGTTCTCATAATCACAGAATCACAGAGTTGGAAGGGACCCTGGAGGTCTTCTAGTCCAACCCCCTTCAGAGACACCTGGCTAGGTGGCTCAGTGGCTAAGACGCTGAGCTTGTCGATCAGAAAGTGGTTTGAATCCCCAGTACAGGTCTCCTGCGTGAGCAGGGGGTTGGGCTAGATGACCTCCAAGGTCCCTTCCAATGCTTGTTACTGTTAATCAAGGAGAGAAGGACGTTACATTCTATCTGGGTTACCGTGTGATGACCGTCTCCAGAAACAAGGGGTTCTAGATGGCTTGATTTGCTCTTCCTTAGTCTCTGACAACATTCAACAAAATCACAGGCCTCCAGAGCTTAATTCCGTAGACTCCAGGTAGCAAATCCAATAACCAAGGAAAGGAAAATGACATCTGGAAATGACTCGCTTTCAAATAGCACTTGACTGAAGTTGGCTTCTACAGGAAGGCCTCAACTTACAACGGTTTGTTTAGTGGCCGTTCAAAATGGCAACAGCATTGAAAAAAAGTGACTTATGACCGTTTTTCACACTTAACGACCGTTGCAGCATCCCAACGGGGGCACGTGATCAAAATCCAGAGGCTTGGCCACTGACTCATATTTATGACGGTTGCAGTGTCCCCCAGGGTCATGTGAGCCCCTTTAGTGACCTTCTGACAAGCAGTGGGGAAGCCAGATTCACTTACCGCCTGTGTGAGTAACTCAGCTGAGGTGATTCACTTAACAACGGTCGTAAGAGAGGTCATATATTTGCTTAAGAACTGTCTTGCTTAGCAACAGAAATGTTGGCCTCAATTGTGGTCATAAGTTGACCATAAGTATAGTTGTGTCATAAGTTGTGGTCATAAATTGACCAGAAGTATAGATTACTATAGCTATAGTAGTTGTATTTTGGGAACATTAAATCCAAGCATTTATTAGATCAGAGATCTTCAAACTTGGCCGCTTTAAGACTTGTAGACTTCAATTCCCAGAATTCTCCAGCCAGCAAAGCTGGCTGGAGAATTCTGGGAGTTGAAGTCCACAAGTCTTAAAGCGGCCAAGTTTGAAGACCTCTGTATTAGATATTTAAAAACATCAGGGGCTTGTAGAGGAATTTCATTGTTGCATTTTCTTCTCTCTAGGTTTTCCTCTCAGCATCGCTTCTGGGCCCCCAGTGAGGTGGAAGAAGAAGTAGAAAACAAAGAGCTTTCAGAGATGCTCAAAAGCCGCTACATCACCTTCGCTGGCACCTTTGAACCCGTGAAGCACAAATGCCGAGCCCCGATGCCCAGCGGAGGCCTCTGCGAAAGGCAGGATAGATTTAAGGTGGGTGCGAAGGAGTGCGAGAGATTGGTCGTGTCGGACTCTCCTACGCAAGGCCTCGCCCAACCTTCGTGGAAGAGTTTTAAGAGCAGGAGGGTCTAGCTCAGAATATTGCTTTTTATAAGCCAAGGTGTTCTCTCCCCATCCCATACACACATACCAGCAGTCGTTCAAGAGTTAAAACACACCAACAGACAAGAATTTCCTTTGATAACGGAATTGGCAGCAACCTAGTGGCTGCCTGCCAAAAGTCTTTACTTACGAAGGGAGGTTTTCACTCCTCTTTCGTAACATCAAAATAAGTCCACAACAGTTACAGAGTAATCAAGTCCAGTCCAAGAATCAATTCCAGCAGAGCATATAGCAAGAGTCCGGCAATGCAGAATGGTGTGGTAGCTTTCAGCTTTATTCGTCACAAGGCTTGACTGGCCACCACACCCCCTTTTATACCCTGTGGGGTGTGGTCCAGTGACTCAGCTTAATCCCTGGCATGCCTCCTCCTTTGTTGCGCGTGCTTATCTCTGCGCTGCTGTCGGGGGTCCAGCCAAGACTCATCCCCGTCACTGTCCAGCTGCGGCTGCTCGGAAGTGCCTGGCTCCTGGCCTATCTCTTGGCCTTCGGAGGACACCAGAGGCATTGCCAGAGAGGAGGGTCCTGGAGAGGGAGGCCTTGCCAACTCCTCTCCTTCCCTTTCGGAGTCTTCTCCCTCCGATAAGACAGGCTCGGGGGCCGGAGCCACAACACAAGAAAGCTTGTGAACATGAAGGTTTGAAAAAAAATATATCTAGACTACTTCAGAGGTTGTTAAGTGAATGAAAAATTACAAAACGAGATATCGGGGAAAGGTATCAGCCACACTTTTTCACCGTTGTCTTTAGTTCTTCAAAGAAGCACTTCGAAATAGTTAAGATGCAACGGATGGAAACTAATCGAGGAGAGAAGCAACCTAGAACTAAGGAGAAACTTCTTAACAGTGAGGACAATCACCCAGAAGTTGTGGGTGCTCCATCACTGGAGGTTTTTAAGAAGAGGTTGGACAGCCATTTGTCTGAAATGGTCAAGGGTCTCCTGCCTGAGCAGAGGGGTTGGACTAGAAGACCTCCAAGGTCCCTTCCAACTCTATTATTTTATAATTCGATTGCAATGTTTTGTACATGGTGGAAGACTGATCAGAGGAAGGGAGGCCAGATACAAACCGGGAGAGCATCCTAGGATGATGAAGCAACCCTGGTTTCTGAAGCTGCAGGCTCTTCAAACAGACATTAGGAGTCGGAAAGAAGGGTGAAAAAATTTAATTTTGTAGTTGTTTAATTGTTAAATCATGTCTGACTGTACAGAACCCCATGGAGCCCAGCAAGCCAGGCTCCCTTTGTCCTCCAGTATCTTCTGGAGCTCAAATTCATGTTCATTGTGTTGATGACGCCATCTACCCATCTTCCTTCCCCTTCTCCTTTGGCCTTCCATTTTCCCCAGCATCAGGGTCTTCTCCAAGGAGCCCTCTCTTCTCATCTGGTGGCCAAAGTATTTGAGCTTCAGCTTCAAGTTCTGTCCTTTCAAAGGACAATCGGGGTTGGGTTCCTTCAGGATTGACTGATTGGGTTTCCTTGCAGTCCAAGGGACTCTCAAGAGTCTTTTCCATAATTTTAATATCCTGAACTTATTTTGTAGTGGGAATCTTTTTTCCCCCCTCAGTGTTTACTCAAATGAAACTTTTCAGGAACCAGAAAGAGAGATATTTATTGATCTTCCAGTGAACAGACTATTGTGAAGATTGTCTCTGTATTGGGCATATTGTCACTGGATATTAAGACATCCCAGAAAAATCTATGTACCTGTTCCAAATAAACATCTTATGGAATTGATGATATTTCTGATCAGTTTAAGCGAAATGGAAGGGAAGGGAAGGGAAGGGAAGGGAAGGGAAGGGAAGGGAAGGGAATGGAATAGAATAGAATAGAATAGAATAGAATAGAATAGAATAGAATAGAATAGAATAGAATAGAATAGAATAGAATAGTTGGAAGGGACCTTGGAGGTCTTCTAGTCCAACCTGCACCACTTCAGACAAATGATTATCCAATCTCTTCTTAAAAACTTCCAGTGTTGGAGCATTCACAACTTCTGGAAGCAAGTTGTTCCACTGATTCATTGTTCTCACTGTCAGGAAATTTCTAATTTAGATTAATAAATCTAATAGCATAACGGAAGCGTACTCTGGAACGTTCAAAACCCCTGTCACTATTTCACCCCCAAGTGCCCTTTCCATGGAAAAATCGTTCCTCGAGATGAGTCGGGAAACCCGTTGAACCAAGAGGACCGAGAGAGAGAAGCGAAGATGCAGTTCGAGAAGAAAGAACAGCAGCCAGGTTGGTAGAGAGGCTTAAATCTCTCGCTGGGTTTTCAGATTCGTTTTATAGAACTGTTGAAGGTCGCAAACTCTTTGAGGGGAGTCTAGTAAATCAGTGCACAGGTAGTCCTCGACTTACGACCACAACTGAGCCCAACATTTCCATTTCTACACAAGACAGTTGTTACACGAGCTTTGCTCCATTTTACGACCTGCCTTGCCTCCGTTGTTAAGTGATTCCCTGCAGTTACGAAGTTAGTAATACGGTTGTTAAGTGAATCTGGCTTCCCCATGGATTTTGCTTGTCAGAAGGTCGCAAAAGGGAGATCACGTGACCCTGGGGACACTAGCAACCGGCATAAGTACATGCCAGTTGCCTCTGAATTATGATCACGTGACCACAGGGATGATGCAGTGGTCGTAAGTGTGAAAAATGGTTGTAAATCCCTTTTTTCAGCATCATCATAACTTTTTTTTAAATTTTTTTTTATTTTTAAACAAAACATAAAAACATCCATCATCCATTCCAATTGCAAGTAGTGTGTCGGTCGGTTACAAATCTTTTGTGCTTCATCTCATATTCATCATTTACTAATTCTCTAATTTCACATATTATCAATCTAAGATATATCTTTGTATCATTTTTCTCATTTGCCATTCATTTAACAATGGCATTTTCATCCCATTAAAATCATTTCCATATATTGGTATTCTAACATCCATTTCATATTTCATTTCCATGTTTTATTATCTAGCCATTGATAAAATAAATCCCATATCTTATAATATTGTTTGTCTTCCTGTTCTCTAGTTTCAAAGGTCAATTTGCTCATTTCAGCACATTCCATAATTTTTCTAATAACTTCATCTTGTTTAGATATTTCCTCATTTTTCCAATTTTTAGCAAACACAATTCTAGCCGCTGTCAATACATTCACAATCAGGTAACTCAATTCTCTGTTATATGTTTCTGGTAAGATCGGCACCGTCGTAACTTTGAATGGTCACTAAATGAGTGGCTGTAAGTCAAGGACCACCTGAGGTTCTTTTTTACACTTGCAGAAACCAAAACAACTTGTCACAGATGGAAATTTGAAGAAATTTCCAATATGAGAAATATGGTCCCCCCCCCATTGAATTTGCTTCCTTGAAGGAATTCCAGCAATTAATAAATTACATTTTTGATTAGATTAGATTTGGGGTAGAAGTAGTCCTTGACTTGCAACCGTTTGTTTAGTGACTGTTACGGCAGCACCGATAAAGGTAACTTGTGACCGTTTTTCACACTTACAACCGCTGCACGCAGACCCACACACCCTGTGGTCATGTGATCAAAACTCAGCTGCTCGGCAACTGACTCGTATTTCTGACGGTCGCAGTGTCCCAAAGTTACGCGATCCTCTTTTGCGACCTTCTGACAGGCAAAGTCAATGGGGGAAGCCGAATTCGTGTCAAGCAAGGTCGTAAAACGGAGCAAAAAGTCGCTGAACCAATCTTTCGCTTAGCAACAGTAATGTTGGCTTCGCCTGCGGTCGTATGTCGAGGACCGCCTGTACTTTTCTGTTTTCTAGTTACCAAACGAATAATGGTTGCTTCTTAATTAATCATAGAGGTCAGGGATCTCCAACCTTGGCAACGTTAAGCCTGGAGGACTTCAACTCCCAGAATTCCCCAGCTGCCTGGGGAATTCTGGGAGTTGAAGTCCTCCAGGCTTAACGTTGCCAAGGTTGGAGACCCCTGATATAGATGGTATATTTTTTCTACGCGGAAGGTTAGAGGGAATCCCAACCCTCTACATGACGGGGAGCAGAGCCCTGTCTCCCCGTTAAATTTCGCTTTTATGTCCGGGCACCCCTGCTGTTGGTGCGTTGTAACGACATTTCTCGACACGGTTGAACCCTATTCTTTCCTTCCTGGCCCCCCCAGAGGCCGCCGAGCAGAGCCCGGGGAGGGAGGGGGTGGTTGTCTTTGGAAAAGACGAATCCTGAGAGATGATTAGGCTGACCCACTAATCTGCGCCGTTCATCCTTTCACCACAGTTTACGTGGGAGAGCAAATTAAGGGCCTCTCTTTTTGTGTGTGTCAGCCCCGGAGAAGATCTGGGTTTCCCCCAACCGTTAGTGACTTGTTAACAAACAGGGATCGGGACGGGGCTGCCAAGGCAGCCGCTGGCCAGCCAGATGTGAAATACTATCTCTTTACTAACTACCAAGTATTGATTTCACCCAACCCGCGCGAGCAAGAAAGCAAGCACTATAATTTTCTTTTTCCCCGACTGCTAAAGCCGGCCACAATGCCTGGAGAGCTTCAAGGGCCCCCTCCAAAAAGGCCCTTCTTCCTGGCACCCGATCGATTTTCCTCCGGGGGCTTTTAAATTGCGCCTTCGTTTTCCTCCGATGTTCATTTCATCTCCAGTGAACACACGGGCGGTTTCCCCCCCACGTTGTGTTTAAACAATTGCGCCATTCAGCCGGTTCCTGCAGCGCCAGCCCTCTTATTTACTGGGAGATAAACAGTTTAGACAGTTTTTTGTTAATCTGGGATTAATTGTTCCTGTGTCTGGGTTTCTTTGCTGCAATAAAAAAAGCAACAACTTTGTGATCCATCATTGGGGGTGGGGGGGTGAGAGAGAGGTGGGGGGGAGAGAATATGTGATTTTTTTTCTCTCTCCTTTCAGACTTTTTCTTTGAATTCCTTTAGAGCTCACAAAGCTAATAGTCAGCTCCTCATTCATGAACTCCCACCTAGGTTTTTTTAAAAAAAATCTGGAATATCTGGACCCCCCCTCCCATCCACCCAGTCTTTAAAAGACTGAAGCATTTTTTTTCTACTTTATAATTCATAACTATAGTATTATTTATAATACTGAAATGACCTATAACTGTTTGTCGGTATGAGAGAGGTATTAATTTTTTTTAGGGTTTATATCAGAACATTTAGATGTCTTTGCTTTTGTGGCTTTGATTACAAAATCATGTAGTGCATCTTATTTTTGACATTTTTCTGGAGTGCAAGTGTTTGGAAAATGTATTGAGTTCAGTTGTTTAGTCTTTCTTTGCTTCTTATAACTCGATTGGTGAGTGGGTGGCTGGTGGGTGGAGATAATAAATAGAAGATGGATGGATGGATGGATGGATGGATAGGAGATAGATAGATAGATAGATAGATAGATAGATAGAAGATAATAATGATGATGGATGGATAGGTAGGTACATAGGTACGTAGGTAGATAGATAGATAGATAGATAGATAGATAGATAGTGGATGGATAGATAGTTAAATTAATAACAATAATAGTGATGATGATAGATAGATTAATAATAATAATGGATAGATAATAATGAGGGATGGATGGATAGATTAGATGGATGGATGGATGGATGGATGGATGGATAGAGAAAGATAGAGTGATACTATTATTCTGTGTTCTATGCTCTAGATTAGGGTGGGGAACAATGGCCCTTTTATGACTTGTGGACTTGAACTTCCAGAATTCTGAGAGCTGAAATCCACAAATCATAAAGGGCCCATCATTCCCCACCCCTCTTCTAGATAGATAGATAGATACCCTAAGCAATAATTGAAAAAGCCATGTATTTTCTTATTCTCTCTCAAATTTATATGCTGCCCATCTCATTATCAAAGCAACTCTTGGCAGCTCATCTTTAACTTATCTGTTAATTTTTCATTGAATTTCTGATTATTCATTAGAATCAGCTACTTTAAAAAAAAAGTGAGAGAATACAGAAATGCCCACGTGACTTGAGAAGCCAAGTGAGCTGGTCCTAATTCATTATTTATTAGTGTTCTCCTAAAAAATAACCTAATGCAACACCATGCAAAATATGAATTCAATTAGGAGATGGAGATATAATGCCTTATCAGAGAGATTATGGCTTCCAAATCGGAGCTTCACGAGGAGGAAGGCGGTTGGGGATGAATCCCTGGCACAGGGATCGTATTTATTTGTTTTTATCATCTCGTCAGAATGGCGAGATCCTGGCTTCATGAGAGAAGTGGAAGCCGCTACTGGTATCGATCTCGGCTCTTCTCATTTCGACACAAAAGGAAAAGGAGGGAAAAAGAAAAGGAAGGCAAAGAAGAAATACCCCAACCTCACAGACCTAAAGCAGGAGGCGAACACGTCCCGTTCTCGACTTGGGAAAAGAGTTTTCAACAAGTAAGAGATGTCTTTGATTGTCGTCGTCTTCTTCTTCTTCTTCTTCTTCTTCTTCTTCTTCTTCTTCTTCTTC
>WNWU01013721.1:4753940-4774224 GCA_012654045.1 Ptyas mucosa
TCTTCTTCTTCTTCTTCTTCTTCTTCTTCTTCTTCTTCTTCTTCTTCTTCTTCTTCTTCTTCTTCTTCTTCTCACGGTCCTTCTTGTGAATGTCCTTTGGGTTTCCAGGCCTGGTCCTCCAAAATCTGGCCAAATCTTCCAAGGAAAAGGAGCTAGGATGGACCATGAAGGGCTGCCAAAGTTTTTTGGGTGGTGGGGGGAGGGGGATGAGGGCTCATTGAGACCCCAAACTCTGAAGATTAGCTCATTTCAGCAAAGTCTAGTTTCTTTTCTGGCTCAGTCCTTCCTTGGTTTGACATGGGGCATCAACCACCATGATATTGGAGGCATCCAAGCAACTGGGTTTTTCAACCTTAGCCACTTTTACAATGTATGGACTTCAACTCCCAGACTTCCCTAGCCAGCCTGGTCTCAAGTATCAGACAGTCCTCTTAATATTGACTGAGTAACATTATGGATGAAGGAAGGTTGAGTTCAGATAACTCCCTAATGCAATGGTTTTCAACCTTGATGACTTTTAAGATGAGTGGACTTCAATTCCCCATGGCTGGGGAATTCTGGGAGTGGAAGTCCACCCATCTTAAAGTTGTCAAGGTCCAGAAACAGTGCATTAGAGAATTATCTGAATTCAACCTTCCTTCATCCACCACCTGTTTTCTCTATCGTTACCACCTATTCTAAACCCTTGTCGGTTGAGTCTTCTCTCTCTCCCATCTCCCCCACTTCTACTCCTGTAGTAATTTTACCACATGGCCTTGGAGGGGGGAGCAGCTGGGAGAATAATTGGGCTGCCTTAAAAAAAAATTGAGTTGCGCATTTGGAGTGAGAAGGGAAGTTATTTTGCTGATTTAGAAGGAGAATTCGCCATCTCCAATGGAGGAGTTAAATAGAATGTTAAAGAAATAGCTTTTTAAATCTGAAACGGGAGTGAATAACTATTTTGTCTTTAACAGCCCATTTTATAGCTGAAGCAGACTGGATTTTGCTGCATGGCATGAGAATGAAGGAAAGAATTCCTCTTCATATTGTAAATTAATTTATTAGGTCTTCTGGTTCATATATGCAGGTTATGTCCATTTAAAGTTGTCTAGATCTCCCTGAATCTCTGGATGGAACCGGACTGTTTTATCAGGCATGACTAGTTCCTTTTAATTTTATCCTGAATAAAATTAACAGACAGAAATAATAATAATAAGGTTTCATGGAAGGGTCTTGTGGCACACTTGTTCTTTAATTATAGGACTGTCAGGAAAAAAAATAATATTGCTATTGGAATGCATCTCTCTTTTACCAGCATTTGAAAGGCATATCAAACCACCTATCCAGGTTTAATCATTGATTTAAATGTTTTAACTCCATAGGCTAATTTAAACTGGCCACTTCTCTTTGTTCCCACACAGCCCAGACTCTTAGAAAGTGTGAGTTGCACAGAATTGTTTTGTTGGCTGATGCCTAAATCTAATAAATAATTGGCTAATGTATTTGAAAATCTTAATTTTGAAGGCTTGTGAGTATCATTAGTGGCATACAAGTTGTCATATAGACAAATTGTCAGGTAGAGCCTCTTCAGCTTCCTCAGGTTAAATCTGGCCCTGAAAATACCCATCTTCAAAGAAAGTAGCTTACCAGACGATTAAACCACAAATCAAGGTTTAGCTTCTCATGAAATCTGGCCCTGACAACATCCATCTTCAGAGAAGGTAGGTTATCAAAAATTAAACCACAAATCAAGGTTTAGCTTCCCATGGTTAAATCTGGTCCTGAAAATACCCATCTTCAGAGAATACCAGAGGATTAAACCACAAATTGAGGTTTAGCTTCCCATGGTTAAACCTGGCCCTGATAACATTCATCTTCAGAGAAGGTGACTTATCAAAGAATTAAACTACAAATTGAGGTTTCTGCTTCTATTTCTCCTGTTGATGAAAACTGGAGTTGCATTTTCCGCAAAGGAAGTGATTGTGGTTGATCAGGTTGATTGTCCAAGAATATCACTGGCATGAGCAGATGTTTATACACATCAGCAACAACTGGGGGTGTCATTAGCCTTCCGGCATCTTGTGATACGAAGATCAACCCCTAATGAAACACACAAGGCTTCCTGGCAGCTGAAGAGGGACCGTGAGGAAGGAGCACCCCTCCAATTCACATATGGAAGCTCTCACTCAGTCCCTATGGTAGCCATGCCTGTTCAGGCAGTCCTCGAGTTACGACCACCATGGACCCCAAAATTTCTGTCATTAAGTGAGACAGTTGTTAAGTGAGTTTTGCCTCATTTTACGACCTTCTTTGCCACACTTCTTAAGCGAATCACTAAGTGAATCCGGCTTCCCCGTCGACCTGGCTTGTCAGCAGGACTCAAAAGGGGATCATGTGATTCCAGGACACTGCAACCGTCATAACTATGAGTCTGTTGCCAAATGTCTGAATTTAGATCACGTGACCATGAGGGGAATGCTGCAAAAGGTCCTACGTGAATCATAAGTCGCTTTTTTTCAGTGCCGTGGTAACTTCGAACAGTCATTAAATGAACTGTTGTAAATCGAGGCCTACCTGTACACCTGGAGCAAAGGCCTTGAAAGTTTTCAATTATTTTTTATGACCATCGCAAACCAGCCTGGAAAAGGCCCCACCTTCTATCTGCCAGGACTTTGAAACTCCGCATCCTCTTTTTAAAAAAATTATTAACTACATTTATTGGTGCTTAATGAACTTTGTGTTGTCTGGGTATTTAGTTTGCTTAGCAATGCATATTACATTCTTAATCTCCATCCCTTTTCCCCAACCATTGATAAAATAGATTCCATATTTGATAATATTCCGTATCTTCTTTCTGTTTAGTTCTCAATGTCAATCTGTCTGTTTCTGCACACTCTAGTTTAATTTTTTTAAATTATTTCTTCATCTCACGGTGTTTCTTCATTTTTCCAGGATTCCACAAATACAATCCTCGCTGTTGTCAAAACATGAATATTAAATAATACTTTTCTTATCTAGTTTACCTGGAATCATAACTAATAAAAATAATTCAGGTTTAAAATCTACATGCTTTCCTATCATCTTTTCCGGCCATTCGTGTATTTTTTTCCCAAACTTTTTTCGCTTTGCCACATGTCCACTACATATGATAGTATGTGCCCATTTTTTGATTACATTTCCAAGGTTTGCTAGACATGTTTTTAAACATTTTAGCTAACCTGTGGCTGATGGTAAGTACCATCTATAAAGAAACTCCCCATCCTCTTGTAGGATCAAAGCAACCAAAGAAGAGCAAATGTTGTGAAATCCGAAAAGCAAGACACCTTGTGTCCCTAAACAAAAAAAATATATTAGTGTACATACCATCCCGGCAGCCGAGAGGAATTCCTTTGAGGAAAGTCCCTTGTTTAAAGAAATCATGTTCCTCTTCTCGTCTCGAAGAAACGCTTGTTATAAATAATGAGACTTGCCTGCTTTTCTTCTCTTCCTCGGCACACGGCCCTGTCGTCCATGACAATCTGGCATTATCTGGTCTCCTTCCGAACCGTCCATCATAATAAGCCGTAAAGTTCTTCTTTTTCTTTCTTTCCAAATTTTATTGATTTTTTTTATTAATTACATTTCTTAGTGCTTAGCAAACATCGTGTTGTCTGGGTATTTAATTTGCTTAACCATTCTGATTACATTCTTAATCTCCATCCCTTTTTTCCCCAACCACTGGTAAAATAGATAGTGTTTCTGTGTCTTCTTTCTGCTTAATTTTCAATGCCAATCTATCCATTTCTGCACCCTCTAATATCTTCTTAATGATCTCTTCATCTCGCGGCGTTTCTTCATTTTTTCCCCAATGTTGTGCGAATATAATCCTCGCTGCCGTTACAACGTGTAATATTAAATACATAACTTTTCTCAAGTGATATTATACCTAATAAAAACAGTTCGCGTTTAAAATCTACATGAGCCGTAAAGTTCTAACAAGGCGAATTTCACATCGGATTTCAAAAATAAATTTCCAAAGGTTTTTTTTGTTTTTGTTTTTTTAGTGGTTTGCGCGCAGGACTAATGACTCTGCCTGTGGGTTAGCGCCAGTTCATGAGAATCCAATCTTGTCATATTTTAATAGGTTTCGTGGTTTGCGGCCCTAAACACGGTGATAACCGTGGCTTGGTATATAACAGTCGCAAATTACTTGGAAGGTGCGAATGATGGAGGCAGTCCTGTGCTCTGCCTATAAAGTCCAGTGCAATTGCACACCGGAGGGATCTTGTTTCATTTACGGTATCACACAAGCCGGGGGGGTGCTAATGTAAAAAAAGTAGATGACACCCAAGTGTCAAGGCCATTGTGTTGTGCTAAAGACTCACTTTTCTCCTGCCAATTAAAGTTTCCCTTCCGGCCTAAAACTGCCACCGTGGAGTGACAGATCCATCCCATCTGCTAACAAGGTTGGTTTTTAAATGCTTTGTATCCGGAAAGGCACTGAAGGGGGAAAGTCCTTGGGCAGCAAGAACCTGGCATTATTTATTTATTTCATTATTTATTGACTGGTTGGGTTTGTTGGCTGCTCCATCTCGGAGCAAATATCTCAAAAAACAAAATACCAGACGAGACTTCGATCCCACCAGGGTTGGGATGCCTGTCTGATGTCCCTGGTTTATAAGCGGTTCACTCTCAACTGGCATCATGGTTTGTTCTAATAGGAGTGGTGCGGTGGCCTAGAGGTGGAGCTCTCGCCTCACAATCAGGAGGCTGTGAGTTCGATCCTCGGTAGAGGCAGATATTTCTCTCTCTGGGCACACTGAGAATTTATCTGCTGAACAAAGCTCTGCATGGGCGAAAGGAAGGGCATCCGGGCATTAAAACGCTCTGCTAGCTCCATTCAGTTGCCCAGACTCCACCCCACAAGGGATAATGGAATCATTAAATGAAAGTGATGATCATGGTTTGCTCTAATAGATACCTATATTAGGTAGGCTTGGCAGGTGCTCCTCAATTTACAATAAGTTCATTTAGTGACCAGTCAAAGTTGCTACGGCACTGAAAAAAGGGACCAATGGCCGTTTTTCACACTTAACGACCATTGCAAATCCAAATCTAGATGCTTGGCAACTAGTTCCTACTTATGACGGTAGAAATATCCTGGGGTCAGGTCCCCTTTTGTGACAAGCAAAGTCCACGGGGAAGCCAGATTCACTTAGCAACCATGTTACTAATTGCAGTGATTCACTTAACTGTGGCAAGAACGGTCATAAAATGGAACAAAACTCACTTAACTGAGTTGTAACTTTTGGGTTCAATTGTGGCTGTAAATCAAGGATTACCTATCTATATCATCTCATGTATCTATTTATCATCTCTCTCTCATGCTATTTATCTATCTATCTATCTATCTGTCTATCATCTCTCATCTGTCTGTCTATATCTATCTCTTCTAGCTATCTATATCATCTCATGTATCTATCTATCTATATCTATCTATCTATCTATCTATCTATCTATCTATCTGTCTCTATCTCTCTCATCTCTCTCAGCTGTCTGTCTATATCTATCTCTTCTAGCTATCTATATCATCTCATATATCTATCTATCTATCATCCATCTCTCATGCTATCTATCTACTTACCTACCTACCTATTTACCTATTTATAATGTATTTAACCATTTAAAGTTGTCTCTGGAAATCATCTAAGATGCTATAAAAAGTAATTAAAACTATAAGAGGTGAAAGAGCCAATTGTTAGTAAGCTGCTTTTTCTACTTTAGAATTTCTGTTAACCTATTCTAAATAGAATCCATTCATTTCAAATGTGCTTTGTTGATACTCCTTTAAAAATAGTTTTGGTTCCCAAAGCTCAAAATACACAGGAATGAAAAGGACATTATAGCGATTACTCTCTACAAGCTTCTGGTCCTTCTGTTCTTCAGATAATATTATATTTCTATGCAAGTAATTGTCATGGATGAATGTGGTGTGGAGGCTGTTTGCTGAAAGGCAAACGTTTGTTTGTTTTCTGTTAACGAGGACATTATTAAATTAAAACTATGTTGTCACAACTAATTGAGCTAACATAATACATTTGTTCTGCTTCATCATCGGCGCCATGTTTAAGGGCTGATTAGCAATTAATCACAGCCCTCCCACTTCGTTATTTTTGCAAACAAGATTGCCCAACATTTGCGTGAAAATAACAGTTTGACTTTCTTTTTTCCTCCCTCCTTCTGCTCTACAGAAGCTCGGTGAAGCGAGTCGTCAAAGCGATGAATCGAATCGACCAAAGAAAGCACGAAAAGTTTGCAAACCAATTCAACTATGCGCTGAATTGAACGTCATCAAGAGAAAGGCTAAGGAAAATCCATGGCGGTTTTGATAGAGTTCTTACACAGCGTCAGTTTTTTTCAAATTCAGCCGTTTTTAAGATGGGTGGACATCAACTCCAGCTGGCTGGAGAATTCTGGGGGTTGAAGTCCACCCGTTTTAAAAGTTGCAAATTTGAAAAACACCAGCCGATATGTACAAAAACTGGAGGGGCTTCAACTGATTGACTGTCACCCCCTTTTTAAAACTTCTTCCACGGACACTCCTGTACAATTCAGTAACTGTACATTGATCGCAGGGGTGGGTTCTAACCGGCTTTACTACCGGTTGTCTTTGTGCGCGCGCTCTGCTGCACCTCTCAGATGGGCGAAAAAAGAAGAAATATAAGGTCGGCATAATGTGGGGGCAGGCAGGAGGGCCCAGCTCCCGAAGAAAGAGAACCCGTTCGGTGACGTAATAGCGTCACCGCTACCGGCTCGGCCGAACCGGGAGCAACCCACCATTGATTGATCGAAATAATCTCATTCGTATAAATATATGTGTGTGTGTGTATATATATATACACACACACACACATAATATAATATTATTTAATAACAAACTGACTTTAAAAATACGGCGTTCATCCTGGCATGTTAAAAGACTTAGGAATTGTATATATGCTAGGAATATATTGTAAGGTTCATACTGTGGTGAATAAATTTTGTAACTTAAATATGCTCAAAATCTGGTCCCCTGCAAATTGATTCTATTGTGTAAGCTCAGGAGATCTTAGAAAAGGTTACAATCCTGACCAAATAAATAAATAAATAAATCTGGTTTCTACATGCTCTTAAAGTGTTAAATGTTTTTCCATTAAGTATATCGGAAAGTTAAGATAGGTATTATTGTAGTTATGGGGACAATATGATCTATTCTGGTCTCTCTTGCATACGTGAATTCTTATATGGTCGTATCTATGCAGATTTTTGAGCCGTGGTGGCGCAGTGGTTGGAATGCGGTATTGCAGGCAAACTCTGCCCACAGTCAGGAGTTCGATCCTGACTGGCTCAAGGTTGACTCAGCCTTCTGTCCTTCCCAGGACAGTAGGATGAGGACCCAGATTGTTGGGGATAATAGGCTGACTCTGTAAACTGCTTAGAGAGGGCCGTAAAGCATTGTGAAGCAGTATATAAGAGTATGTGCTATTGCTAAATATGTATTTACGAATTGTATATAGTTTCCCATCTTTTAACTGGGTGACTGCTAATAAAAAAAATTAGAAGACATATAAAATCATTTTAAAAAGATAAACTCAACCGATGAAAAGATTAAAAATGATAAAAACCTGGCGCCCATCAATTCTAATGTGCGATCATCTCACTTTCTCTTTAAACGTAAATCTGATCAATCTTTAAAATCTAATCTTTGAAATCTAATAGGATTTCCAAGTCTTATGGAAGGCCGGGCAGGTGGAGATCTGCAGAAGTTCACGGGGAAGACTGGGGGGCCCAGGGCAGGTGCTGCCAGATAAATCAAATGTTGGATCACAAAGAGTTGAGATTTTCATATTTGTAATATTTTTAAATGCCATATAGTAATTTAGTAATAGAGATTGCAGGAACTGGCTATGTCTAGTCTGAGGAAGAGAAGGACGTGAGGTGACATGGTAGCCATGTTCCAATATCTCAGGGGCTGCCCCAAAGAAGAGGGAGTCAAGCTATTCTCCAAAGCACCTGAGTGGGGCAGGACAAGAAGCAACGGATGGAAACTAATCAAGAAGAGAAGCAACCTGGAACTAAGGAGGAGTTTCCTGACAGTAAGGAGAATTAACCTGTGGAACTGCCTGCCACCAGAAGTTGTGGGAGCTCCATCACTGGAGGTTTTTAAGAAGAGTCTGGACAGCCATTTGATTGGGATGGTATAGAATCTGCTGCTTGAGCAAAGGATTGGACTAGAAGATCTCCAAGGCTCCTTCCAATTCTGTAGTTCTGTTATTTTGAAATGTAGAAGTTTATAAATAGTGGACCTGTTTTGCAAGGGGAAGAAATTGTTAGTTTTCAAATATGTTTATTGGTCTTCAATCGGGGGGAGACAATCGAAGTGTATCTTTGTTACTTTGTCTTTATGCTCTTTTCTGATTTTGTATTTTTTTTAATCTTCCCTTTTTTCTGCTTTCTTTCCTTTTTTGGATTTTGTATTTTAACCTTGGGAAATATTTTTTTAAAAAAAATATTAAAAGAAAGAAAAAATCGGATTCCATCTTCAGCAATGGAAGATCAGACACTGTAGTTACCTCATCAAAATTTATTTTATTTATAAACTTTATTAGCTGCCCATCTTACCATAGGGTTACTCTGGCTTACAGTCATAAAAATATGTCCATACAAATACAATGAAAGCATAAATTAAAGTCAGACGTTAAAATCTAAGGACCCATGTGGAACAAGAGTAAAAAATGGAGGGAAATTACTCAGGGAAATTACCTTGGAACTCCTGAAGGAAAAGCAGGCCGCTCACCTAACAACCACACACAAAGGTTGTACGGTGTAATGGCCCTCTGGGTCTTTTGAGAGGGAGATTGTTCCCTTGAGGCTAAGATAAATGAAGCCAGGATGATGAATAAATCAAGTTTCCCACTGAAGACATGATGGCTCAGGTAGCCAAGCATATGAAAGTGAGTGAATCAGTCATCAAACCATCATAGCTGTGTTTATGATGGAAATACGAGCCAGGTGGCTTATGGTAATAAGCATGGCTTATTACAAAAGTTGGGATAATGAGATAAATTGGCAACTACTTCCAATGTTGATAGAGAAAGTACTTAGGAACATTCAGGAGCCGCATGTTAGTTGTTCTTGGGTTCATATCGTGAGCCCAACTTAGGATGCAAATTTGGTAACTTCATGGAATGCGGTGGTAATTATACAACTTAAAACTAGAAACATCAATTCCTCACAGGGTTACGATGGGTCTCAATTGCCCTCTTGACCAAAGTCAATGAGCTTGACTTTGGGAAAAAAATTATCAGGCACCCAAATAGAAAAATATTAGAGTGAGGAGTGGCTTCATGATCCCACATCAATTGGATAGACCTGTTTGGACTATGACAAAAAAATAAATAAATAAAGCAAAGTGGAGACTGTAACTCCTAAGAGATTAGAATCATAGAATCAGGACCGGAAGGGACCTTGGAGGTCTTCTAGTCCAACCCCTTGCTCAAGGCAGGAGACCTTATATTGCATCCTGGACACGTAGCTATCCACAATCCTTTGTTTTATTTGTTTATAATAAAAATAAATACAAAAATAAATAGTAGGAAAAATAGGGGAGGGAAAGGGGAAGGGAAGAGTGGAGAAAAGAAGGGAAATAGAAAAAGTGACTTCTGAGTCCCTTTAGTACAGTAAAATAAGATACATCCAACCTCAACTTTTTTCTTTTACATAGTGGTATAAACTAGCCATTTCTATATCAACAAATCTATCTCATTGGTAAAACCCAAAATCAAAGTTTCATTTTCCCCCCCACCTCGAGCACAAAGTCCAGAAGTGGTTTCCAAGTAGAAAACCTCTTGAAGATCTCCAGCGTTATATATAGATATTGTATTTCCATAACATTGATTAATGGAACTATTTAAATTTCCATAACATTGATTATGGAATCATTTAAAAGGGAAGAAACCTCAGCTTTCTCCTCAACATCTAAACATTTGGCAAAATGCGAGTGTTGATGAATCAGTTGGTCATTATGACGTCTAATTTATATGCAAGTAATCACATCAGATAGCAAGAGAGGAAATTCCTCTAAAATAAAAAGACCGATAAAAGGGAGTTCTAAGGAGAAATCAGGAAAGGTGCATTTTTCCAGAGCTCTTTTGAGTACACTAAAAAACACAATAATAAGTGGTTCTCAGAAGTCAGGAAAACTACCAAAAAGTCCAAGAATTCATCATCATGGTTAATCAGTGTTGCCAAGGAAGCTATTGGAGATAAAGACTGCATTAGAAATGGTAGTGCTTAAAGAATATTTTTTAAAAAAATCTAATATAAGAATACATAAAAGAGTAAGATATATAGAAAGGCATCTACAGGAATATTTTGCTATTAAAATTAAGAGCTTTTTGGACAGATAAAATAAACCAAAGCTGAAAACTGGAGGGAAGCACTTGGACATCCAATGTTGTAGGTGTCAAAAGAACATTAAGAGAGAAAAGCTGAATTCATTCTTTGCTTCAGTTTTCACTGGAAAAGAAATAATGCAGAGAACCATGCCTGAATTGGTATTTTTTAGGAAGAGAGTCTTAAAAAAAACTAAATCATATCACATCTGTTGGAAGAAATATCCAGGTCCAGTTCCAAGCCACGAGGAAGGCACTGGAGACAAAATGGAGGTTGGAAGCTGATTGGAAAGAGGGTCCATTGATGAAGCAGAACCACCAACCACATGGGTGATTCTGGGCAGCTGACCACATGGAGTTGAGAGTGAGGGGTATTTATACCTTTTCTTGGGCTTTGCACTTGAGCTTCCTGTTCCTGTGCAATAACATGTATTCTATTAGTTGTTGTCAGGCTCCCATAAGGCCATGAAGGGGTCATATTTGTCTGAGCTAATGGTTGAAGTTTGACTGATGCAATGAAGGGGCTTGTTGGGCAATTCCTATTGTGGCTGAGGACTAATCCTACTTTTGTTCAGACCTTGTTGCAGGGAATCTGTGCCTATGAATAGAGCTACCTAGATCTCAATGAGCTCTTCATCTCTTAAGTGCTGGCATCTGCTGAGGGCTATTAAGAAAGGTGGGGCTGCTTTCTCCCCAAACATGTTTCTCAATTTCTCATCGTCTGCTTTTTTTAATACTTCTCAAAATATTTCATTCTTCTAGGAGAGGGGTGGGTGCTAACTTTCTACACATCCAATAAAACCTCATTGAGAAATCAGAAACAAGCCGTTGACTGGGTCCATCAGAACTTCATGGTAATACTGGTATTTTTATGTGCCTTATCCCTAAAAACAGCCTCTCCGGCAGACCTCCCGTTCTAGAGGACTGTACAGTGGCTTGTGTAAAAGATAAATAATAAAAGGAATCCATATAAGTAAATCCAATTAGGCTGATAAAGCTCCTAGTAAATAGGCTGCAAAGATAAATACTGTATTTATTGTTTACTATTAAAGATAAATATTATATTTAGCTGAGAGGAAGACAGGTTTTGTCCCCGTATAATTTATCTTTAAGCTGGATAAATCAACGGACTTCACCAACAATATGGCAAAGGGGTATGTGATAATCTACTGGTTTGGAAGTGGGAGATGGGCTTATATTCTAAGTCATCTTGAATATGGTAGACAGAAAACCTAAAGGACAAATGTTGCTAGAGAGGAATCAATATGGATTTAGGCCAAGATGAATTGAAGCTAAATCTGAGGATAATTTGCTTCCTCCCAGATCCAGACACAAACAGAGCTGAAGATAATTCTTTAAAAGAAAATGGAGGATGGTTTGGATCGGTAAGGAAGGAGAAGGAGAAGGAGGAGGAGGAGGAGGAGGAGGAGGAGGAGGAGGAGGAGGAGGAGAAGGAGAAGAAGAGGAAGAGGAAGAGGAGGAGGAGAGGAGGAGGAGGAGAAGAAGAAGAAGAGCAGGAGGAGGAGAACTGTGGGCCCCTTGGTGTTCTCTGAGCTTGGTTTGTTTCCTTGCAGACATTTCATTACCCAACTAAGTAACCTCATCAATGCTAGAAGGGAATGGAGAGGAGGAGGAGGAGGCTTTCCAGTCAATGTTGATGGGATATTTTACCTATGAAGGACCAAAGGGCATTGAGGAGAAGCTAATTGTGCAACACTGCTCCCAGAAGAAAACTGCAGCAGAAATACTGAAGAGGGATTAGTCTCTGGAATCAAACAGAAGAACTCCAGGAAGCTTTTAAATATTCTGCAGATGAAAAAGCAGATCTGGAATGGCAGAATAAAGAGTTGGAAGGGAGCTGGGAGGTCTTCTGTCCAACCCCTTGCCCATGGCAGGAGAGCCTATACCATTCTGGACAAATAGCTGTTCAATCTCTTCTTAAAAACTTCCAGCATTGGAGTACCCACTGCTCCTGAAGGCCTTTCTATTCCACTGGTTAATTGTTCTTGCAACTGAGGAAATTTCTCCCTCGTTCTGACCATGAAACCGAAGAACCAGGACAAGCCATCAACATTGTTCATTGGCCAAGTTCTGAGGCGGTGCTTGGCTAGTTTCATTTATTTCAGCCCTCAGGAATTATGCTCACCACCCAGAGCCCCACTTAGAGGGAGACCGGCAGTTAAAAAATACACACATACATACTTGGAGCCATAGATTCTCTTGAACTTACTAAATTCCAGTCATGGGTGAGAAAGAAGGCCTTGAAAGAGTCCCCTTGTTTCTCAAACCCTAGCCTTCTCAGGTTTTGGGGGGAAGATCAGAATTCCAAGGAGAAAGAAGTACCGGTAGATCTCCTGGATCCACTCAGGGAGAAGGGATGAGGTCAGAAGTAGTGGCTCTTGATCCAAATATCAATTTTTCAATCCAGCTGGAGTCTCTTCCACTGGTCTACAACTATTATGGGTGGGTGCTCCATGACTGGAGGTTTAAAAAAATAGACCAGACAACCATTTGAGTGGGATGATACAAGGTCTGTCTTAAGCAAGGGGTTGGACTAGAAGACTCCCAGATCCCTTCCAATCGTACGATTCTCTGTTCTACAACTGGTAATATTAGTTTGTTTTATTAAATTCTGACAATTGCTTTCCAGGGCTAGTATATATTTTTCCTGTGTGATATTGAACTAGGAAAAACTTGCAGAGAAATCTGTATTAACATTGGTTCAAATCTGGGGTTAATTTTTTTTATTTTTTTATTTTTTATTTTTTATTTTTTATTTATATGCCGTCCTTCTCCGGAGACTCAGGGTGGCTTACAATGCGCTAAGCAATAGCCTTCATACTTTTGTATATTTCTACAAAGTCAGCTTATTGCCGCCACAAACTGGGTCCTCAATTTACCTACCTTAGAAAGGATGGAAGGCTGAGTCAACCTTGAGCCTTGGTGAGATTCGAACCTGCAATAATTGCAGGCAGCGGATGTTAATAACAGGGCTTTAGACCACTGTACTATCCAAGGCTCTTAATGAACTTTTGGGAGCAGTAGGGGACGATGGCTCCCAGTTGCTCAAAAGTCTGCTTAATACATACTTATTTCAGCTGATATTCTGTCCCCATGAAGAACCTTAGCTGTGTGTGACAAGTGATTGTATTGCAGTGTTTTCTTTGAACTGATACAGAAAACGGAGATGTTTTGGATTTACAAATTTATTTCAGTGCCATCAAGGGAGCCTGAATGACAGTTATGAATGTTCAAGCTTTTGCAAATCATAGCTATTTCTTCTAACCTCATAATAGCATCGCCCACATTTATTAGGAAAAAGTTGCAATCCCGTAAGAACTGTCGGCAGTCAATCAGCAGCTATTTAGAAAAGTTCAGACATAACACAAACTCTGGACTGAAACAGGGAGAAAACACGAAGTGTTTTTCTTTAGAGGAAATGGATACCCCCCAAAAAGTTGAATGTTTGTTATTGCAAGAGCTTATCGAGGCCCAGCTGCATAAATACAGGGGGATTTGATTAATTGTAAGCAATTAATGGTAAGCAATATAGGGATTTGCAAAAATGTTTGAGAGTGGTTTGCACCTGTCCTTAAAAAAATTTGCACAGATCGCACTTCTACAAGGACCATCAGTGAGACACGGATAGACAGCAGCTGTACAAGCATTCCCCAGAAATGAACTCCTTCAGGCTTCAAAAATAGGGGTTCCACTCACACTAACATGGTGTGGGAAGAACCAGTTTCAAACACAGGCAGTCCTTGACTTACGACCACAGTTGAGCCCAAAATTTATGTTGTTAAGTTAAAAAGAGACTGGACAGCCACTTGTCTGGAATGGTGTAGACCAGTGTTTCTCAACCTTGGAAGCTTGGGGGATTCTGGGAATTGAAGACCACCCATCTTCAAGCTACCAAGGTTGAGAAACACTGGTATAGAGTTTCCTGCCTGAGCATGGGGTTGGACTAGAAGACCTCCAAGGTCCCTTCCGATTCTGTTATTCCGTATTCTGCCCATAAATTGAAATATTTCACTGCAGCTCAAAGTGTGTCTAACACATAACAGTTTATGTCTGAGATGTTTCCTTGACAAATACTACCCTACTTGAGGTGCAAAATCCAGTTGATCCCTAGAGAGCATCTCCTTTCTCCAGCTAGAGAAGGTCACCCTATCCCTGACTTCAACCTGAAATGAGGGCATGTTACTAAAAATGTGGCCTTTACATCTTATCTAAAGATGCGGCTGCTTTAAAGTGTCACCTCAACATGTTTTTTTTTTAAATATAGCTGCAATGTTCTTTGGCATGGAAGTTTGGAAAGAATCAGCAGGAGACATGATGGTTTCAGCAGGTCCAAACTGGTTTCTCTGAATTATTTTCACAACACTCTCTATACTTCCTCTGAAGTCAGGAGTACAATGAGAAATGTGGGTGTTTTTTTAAAAAAAAGAAAGGTTACCTGGAATTTGCAGTCTCTGGAATTTAATCTGAATAGAGGGCCAATTTGGGTTATTGTAGCATGCCAATGTTTTATTTTATGTTTTAGATTGTTTGCAATTGATTTAGTCACGCTTGAAACGGGGACGCTAAAATCTATGGGACTTAAACTTAACTCTCATTTACTGGAATTGATCTGCTCTAAGTATGATTACGGCTGCGAAACAATGCTTTCAACATTATGTGTCACCTCCCCAAATAGGTTTAGTTATGGGGCAACTTAGGAACAATAAAAACGGCAAAGGGTCCCATAGAAAATGTTTTGATTATGTTCCACAATGGTCTGTCTCTGTCTGTTGGGGACAGATCCTGCCTTTTCCTCTTTTAAAACCTGGTACAACCAAAGGACTCAACTTCATTTCTATCACATAATTCTCATGATTTGGGTCTAGAAACTAAAATGTACGAAGAACGTGTGCAGGAATTCAGTATTCTAGTCCAGTGAGAAGAAGGACCAGGGGTAACATGATAGCAGTCTTCCAATATTTGAGGGGCTGCCACAAAGAAGAGGCAGTCAAATTATTCTCCAAAGCACCACCAAGAATGTATCTTGTCTTTTTATGTACACTGAGAGCGTATGCACCAAGACAAATTCCTTGTGTGTCCAATCACAGTTGGCCAATAAAGAATTCTGTTCTGTTCTGTTCTGTTCTGTTCTATTCTATTCTATTCTATTCTATTCTATTCTATTCTATTCTATTCAGAAGGCAGAACAAGAAACAATGGATGAAAACTAATCTAGGAGAGAAGCAACCTGGAATTAAGGAGAAGCTTCCTAACAGTGAGGACAATTAATCAGTGGAACAGCTTGCCACCAGACGTTGTGGATGCTCCATGATGGGAGGTTTTTAAGAAGAGATTGGGACAGCCATTTATCAGAAATAGTATACATGTCCTGCGTGATCAGGCAGTTGGTCTAGATGACCTTCAAATTCCCTTCCAACTCTGTTACTGTTACTCATCTTTCTGGGGAAAATTAAGTGCTCTGCTTTGTTGAAAAGCAGTGCTTGCATGCTTTGAAATATTGAAAACATTATTCCCCCCCCCCCATGGTCCAGTCGATATGCATGTGAAATAGAACAATAAATAGAAAAAAAGGAAATATTTAATTAGAGAAGGCAGTCGTAAATGCTTCTGCATTCAGCAGCTTTTGTCCTATTATTGGCCTATCTGTCTAGCAGAGTCTGTGTCACTCGACGAAAAGAAAAGAAAAAAAAATTAAGGACTTGTTTCTTACTGCAGCTACCAGAAAGCCAGTTTTGTAATAACACAATTCTTTCAAGATTAGTATGAAATCTGTTCATCTAGCAACCTTGTACAGAGATTGGGGAGAATTTCATCCAAGTTGTGCCTCGCACACAAACACATTGACACAGACACAAACGCACACACTTATTTACAGACCCAAATAAAACGATTGTTCAAAATTCGCACTTCCCTGTGAGCTGTTTTTTTCAGGGCTACAACAGTAGAAAGCTCATTAATGTGTAATGTTCCTTAATGTTCCTTAAGGAAACCTAGACATAAAAACAAAGACGCTCATGAAAATAATGCACCGATGCTTTGTTTTCAGAGCTTCCTGCAAAAGGAAGACTTTGTGGAGAAAAATATGTACGAAAGAAAGAAGGGGCATGAAAACGGTGGAGAGTGAGGTGGTTTCTTTTCTCCTTTCTCTTTTCTTCTTTCAATTCACAAACTGACAGGAAAGCAGGGTGGAAGGTGTTAAATGAGTAAAACCCAAACCTGACCAATTTGTCCATCAACCTGCCTGTCAGCTCCGTTCTCAGAGATGCTGACAAAACGGACTTAGCATTTAGCTCTTTCTTTAAACATTAGCTTCTCTCTTAAAAGGAATTCATTCAGGGGTTTCCAGGACGTTGATGTCCAAGAATGCAAGATGATAGATATGGTGATTTAAAAAGAAAAAAGATAGAGCTTTATTCACCTGGTTGCAGCCTCCACCTCCCTGACTTATTGTGGGGTTTTGTGGTGTTTTTTTTTTTTGCCTCTTCCTAAGAATGCCATGCACTGTCCCATTGCTCCAAGAATTAGAGGAGGATGAAATTACTTTCACATCAATTCCCCATGAAACTAGAAGTCTGTACAATTTGGGATGAACAACCCTCTGAATGGTGTGGGAGTAGGAATGGATTTCCAGAGGAAAAAGACTACCAGGATCATTTGCACCACTCAGGTGGCCCTGAGGACACAGAGAAAGCTCCAAGTGCTTCAAGGACCCTCTAAAACAGTGTTTCTCAACCTTGGAAGCTTGGAGATGGGTGGACTTCAACTCCCAGAATCCCCCAGCCAGCGCTGCTGGCTGGGGGATTCTGGGAGTTGAAGTCCACCCATCTTCAAGCTTCCAAGGTTGAGAAACACTTCTCTAAAAGGATGCAAATGACCAGCTGCCTGCAAGGAATATCAATCCTTCCATTCCCCACTATCTAGTCAGAGCTTGAAGAAGCTTCTTGGGCTGAGAAGCGAAACGTCTTCAAAAAAAAAACCAGAAAGTCCAGGTGCTTTCTGAAAAAAGCACCTTTGGGACAACCATGAAACGAGAATTCAAAAGAGCTTCTAATGATGCCCAGGTGGTGCTAAACAGACACTGTTTAATTATAGTCCATTAAACAAGCAGAAAACAAGCCAAGATTACATTGTGATGGAGGGTTATAGTCACTTCCTACCTACTTCCCATGCTATCTGGAATGAGGGTCAGGATAATGGAGTTGAAGCCTGGCCTTTATTTTAGGTGTCTTGTTGGACTTTGTTGGTGTGGCTGAAGCCACTCTCTTGCCATTTTGACACACACGTACACAAACACACACACACCACCTTTAGGCTTCCTCGAAGAAATGTGCATATATATCAAAAGATAACAAGTGAAGCTGTGGGGATGTTTTGACCAAGAAATAAGTTTTCAGCAAAGTAATAATGACGCCAGGGCCATTGTGATATTGTTGCCCTTCATGTGTGTTGTGTGTCTGTGCGTGCCTTCAATTCAGCGGCTGTCAGGATTAGAACTCACAGCCTCCCAATTTCTAGCCTGGTGCCCCAACCACCACATCAAACTGGCTCTCGTCAATCCCTCACAGAACTAAAACGTGAAGGAAAAAAGAGATTTTATGTCTGCGTTAAACCTAAATTGTAAGCCATACAGAGTCACTTGATTGAGTTGGACAGCTATAGAAAAAGAAAGGCAGAAAGAGAGAAAGTGGAAAGAAAGAGAGAGAAAGAGAAAGAGAGAGAGAGAAAGTGGAAAGAAAGAGAGTAAGAAAAAGAAAGAAAGAAAGAAAGAAAGAGAATTCTGCAGTCCATAACTTTTAATTTTTGTTGGATGCTCAGTTAAAACCGTTCCGAGGTTTTTAAGTAGGCAGAAAGTTTGTTTTTCTAAGCATCCGATTATCCAAGGAAAACTGAAAAGCCACCTCACAAATCATTCGGGAAACTCCAGTCCGAAGTGCCCCCGTCCTTCCTGGTTATTGGTAATCGCAGCCTTGGAGAGAAAACCGTTTCCAACAGGCAGAACAAAATTAAATCTCCCAGCATATTATTCCTGCCCATCAGGTGTGTGAACACCTGGAAAGTGCTGAGCATCGAACATTGAAGCCTCTGCTTGGATGGCCACGTTTCGCCTTTCATTCCTGGCTTGTAATAACCGGGAATCTGTGCCGGTGGACTTGGGTGGGTCGTACCTGCTGGGAAACAGGTGAAGGTGCTGGGTTTTTTTTTTTTAAAAAAAAAGCCGCTCGAAGTGTCAGTTAAACAAGACAAGGATTCAAGTCTTTCCAATCTGCTCCAGCCACTAACAAGCCACCCGCCGCTAAGGACCTCAGGTCTGGCCAGACCAAGTGAGGTTCCCACCTCTGCAAGCAAAGCAGGGGTCCCTGGACCCCCTTCCTGACCTCTGGGGCTGAGCCGTTTCTCCCCTCCGCACCCTTCGGGATGCCTCCGGTGGCTGCGATGGGGCTGCGGGTGCAAAGATCCAGCAACCGTTGGGCTAGAGTTTCACCAGCATTTCTGGCTTGTCAGCTGCACAAAGGGGGAGCCTGGTTGCCCTGCATGGAATGTGGCGGCAGTTGGCAGAGAGAGGAGAAATCCAAACACCAAGAAGTTTAAGGCTGTGAGATCCACAACTGTCACTCAACCTCTCAACTTTAATATTTGTAGATTTTTAACTCTCAGAATTCCCCAGACAGGACTCTGGATTCCTTCCTTCCTTCCTTCCCTCCCTCCCTCCCTCCCTCCCTCCCTCATTCTTTCTTTCCTTCCTTCCTTCCCTCCCTCATTCTTTCCTTCCTTCCTCTTCCTCCTTTGCTTCCTTCCCCACTCTCTCCCTCCATATCCTTTCCACATTTACACACAGACCTACAACATAGACAGACATAACCATACAGATGCTCTCTCTCTCTCTGTGTGTTTGCTTGGGGTTTCCTATTCATTTTAAATTGCCCCACAGAACGCCCTAAAATTGGGGCAACGTTGGAGAGACGGGCAGCTGGGACCCTCCGGCGGCGGAGAAGGGAGAAGGCTTTAAGCTTGTCTGCGTGGGGTGTGCACGTGTGTCTGTGTGTGCTCAAAAGTACAAGGAAGCCTGAGACACACCCGCATCCTTTCCAATTTTCCTGGGCAGAAGCAGCTCCCAGGGATGCTGGTACCAACCCAACCTTTTGGGCAAGAAGAGTGGGGGCACTTCTGCGGAATGGGCATAAGGGGTGGGGTGACAAGGAGAAAAAAATTTGCCAGTTTCCCCTTCCTGCTTCCTTCCTGAAAGGCTGCCTCGGAGGAAGCAACTCCTGACCTAAGCAGTTGGAAGGGACCTTGGAGGTCTTCTAGTCCGACCCCCTTACACTCAAGCAGGAGACCTTATGCCGTTCTGTCCAGTCCCTTCTGGAAACCCTCCAGGGACGGAGCACCCACCGCCTCTGGGGCTGCTTCTCCCTGCGGGATCGCTGGGGTGGCGGGGGGGTCGCTCACGCAGGCGAAGGGGCCCTCTTCTCCCAGACCAGCCTCGGGAGGGACGGGGCCCGTGGCGGGCGGGGGGCGCTTAAGAAGCCCGGGAAGCTGCTCGGGTAACGGCTCTGCCCACTGGCGCTTTTCTCCGCCTTCACTTCCAGCCTGCTGGGAAACTGAGAGGAACGCGGAGGGTCGGACCCGCCGCAAGGCCAAGCCGAGGCCGAGGGCCGACGGGCAGGGGCTGCCTTTGCGGTCCGGTGGGATGAGCGAGGCACGTCGTCGGGTGTCCGTAAGGTGAGGTCAAAAAAGTCAAGATGGCGGCCTAAAAGTCCTACAGGGCTGGCTTTCTCCTCTGCCCAGGCGCTGTCCAGCAAGTCTCCGGGTTCTGCCCGGCCAGGAGCTGGATCCCCGTGGGCTCCGGCCGACCCCTGCCTCCCCCCCCCCCC
>WNWU01013721.1:4788979-4810688 GCA_012654045.1 Ptyas mucosa
TATCAGAAAATTTCTCCTTCCTTCTAGCTTGGATCTTTCTTTAATGATCTTCCACCATGGATGGAAACTCACCAAGGAGAGAAGCAACCTAGAAGTAAGGAGAAATTTTCTGACAGTACAATTAATCAGTGGAACAACTTGCCTCCAGAAGTTGTGAATGCTCCAACATTGGAGGATTCTAAGAAGAGATTGGACAACCATTTGTCTGAAATGGTCTAGGGTTTCCTGCTTGAGCAGAAGACCTCCAAAGTCCCTTCCAATGATGTTATTCTGTAGTTCAATGCTAGGAAAATAACCCAATGTTTGTTTGTTGGTGGAACCATCATGGAATGTGTTCTTAGGCAGCCAACTATCAGGTATACTTCAATTAGGATGTCTACTACAGTGACTTGATGTTTAAATGCTTCATAAAAAAACCTCACCTGAAAGCCCCAGTAGTTATCAGATGCCCACCATTGTTCTAATGCACCAACAAAAGTGGAACACCCATCCCTAAAAAGTGGCTGGTCACTTTGTTTCCTTTCTCCCCGGATGCACACAAGGCCTGAATACCAAAGCTCAGTTGAGATGCTCATTTCCCAGCCTGGGAGATCTTGACGTGGCCACTATTTAATACTTAAAGCCAGGCCACCTTGTGCAAGAAAACCAGGAGAAGGAGAGTTTAATAAAAAATGGCTATTCTACTCTCACGTAAATAATCTTTTCATATGAGGAAGCAAAAAAAAAAAAGAAAAGGGATGGGAATAATAAAATAAAGAACTACTTTAGGGTGACTAGAAGACGCATAAGAGAACCACAACTTCACAATTCATTGCAGCAGTGAATTTCAAGGGGGGCCTCGACTTACAACAGCTCATTTAGTGACCGTTCAAAGTTGCAACGGCACTGAACAAAGTGGTTTATGACCGTGTTTCACACTTATGACCGTTGCAGCATCCCCATGGTCGTGTGATCAAAATTCAGATGCTTGGCAACTGACTCACATTTATGACGGTTGCAGTGACCCGGGGTCACATGTTCCCCTTTTGCGACCTTCTGATAAGCAAAGTCAATGGGGAAGCCAGATTCACTTAACAACGGTGTTACTAACTTAACAACTGCAGTGTTTCACTTAACAACCGAGGCAAGAAAGGTGATAAACTGGGGCAAAACTCCTTGAACAAATGTCTCGGTTAACAACAGAAATGTTGGGTTCAATTGTGGTCATAAGTCGAGGGCTACCTGTATTCTGTTTATTTAACTGACCTATTTGCTCAACCCATCTCATTTGGGCAGCTTTGATCAACCTTCTCTTTCTAGGGCGGGTTGGGGAGAAAGTTGCCCCAGGGCAGGTTCTGAGGACTCCAGAGGAAGTGGATTATCTGGGCCCCTTCAGTCTGGATTCAAACTGGGCTATGAGACACCTTTGATTGCACTCTTGTATGGCCTCTGGTGGGAATAGGGTCAGGACAACACAGGAGTAGGCCACGATGGAAATTTTACAACCTATGGGCTCCAACTCCCAGAATGCCTGAGCCAGCATGGCTCTAGGATGGTGCGTCTATCTTTGGTCTTCTTGACCTCTCTGTGGTCTTCAATGGACAGGTGTTTATCCCAAGCACATTTCAACTCAAGTTTCTGATGATTGACCTCCATTAGAAGTTGATTCCAAGCTTAATTCCATCCTGGAATTAAAGAGAAACTCCCTAACAGTGAAGACAATTAACCAGTGGAACGGCTTGCCTTCAGAAGTTGTGGGTGCTCCATCACCAGAGGTTTTTTAAGAAGAGACTGGACAGCCACTTGTCTGAAATGGTATAGGGTTTCCTGCCAGAGCTGGACTAGAAGACCTCCAAGGTTCCTTCCAGCTCTTATCCTATCTTCTCCTACCCTACCCTACCCTACTCTTCTCCATTCTGTTCCTCTTTTGTTGAAGTCACACTTTCTAATGTGACTTTTGAACTTCCCTTCTGTCAGTTTGGGGTGATGCCCCGGCGTTCTTGATTTTTGCCTCATATGGAAAAAACCACCTTCTAGAACTTTCTTTCATACATTTCAAGATTTCAGCCACGTCCCTGCACCTTCCCTTCCGTCCTCCAGGCTGTGCCCATTCAGTCCATCCAATCTCTCCTGGTATGTTTGGTCCCTCATCCCATGCACCGTTTTCATGTCCCGTCTCTGGACTCGCTCAATCTTATCAAAACCTCTTTTTTTTCTTAAAGTTCTCCAGAACTGGAAGGCCAAATTAAGTTACATTGGCTGGTTATCATCCCTCAGGAGAGGATCTGGAAGAAAGAGCTGCCACGCAGGGTCTTTGCTGCCGTAAGAACTGCAGGAAAAAGAGCAACACCAAACTCCTGCGCCCAGGAAGGCTGGGCTGAGCGAAGCCCAGAATATTGACACGCTGCTCTCCTTATGCTTAAAGGTTTCCACTTTTGCAGAGATCTTCCCAGCCAAAGAGGATTGCCGGATATAGTAGCAAGCCATCAGTCCTGAACCCCGGGACCAACAGATTACTGGAGGCACCTGAATTACCGTATGCTATTACTGTATTTTAGGGACCCGTAATATCCACCATTACTTTCCCACGTGGAGAGTCCTTAGACTGCCTGGCTGTTGACATTTCCTCTTCTTGGGCAAATAAATATTGTAGTGTATCCAATACGATCACTAGAGTGTAACCAGAGCGGTCGGTCGAGTTTGAGCAGAGATAATTAAAGCCCAGCGTTCTCCACTGTTACAATTACAAGTACTTGGGAGAACAATGACAAGGTCAACGCAGGAATAAAAGCATCAATCAGGGGTTACAGTCCCTTAATAAAACAATAACCCAACGGTTTGAAAGGGGAGCAGACAGCTAAGAATGAATTGCTTCCTGGGACACATGTTTTTTTTTTAAAAAAAACAACGTAAATATGGGGCAGTGTAAGACGTTGAGAGCAATTGGGCCCACTGGGGCTTCTTTTTAGAGACTGGGAGCTGATCCCTCACCCTAAGAACGAATGTTTAGGACTGTTGTGAGAATTTGACTCCGCACGAAGCGTGTAAATCTAAAGGCATTAAATAGAGGTTGCTGCTTTCATGAGCTGCTTCATGAAAGCAGCTGCATCGTTTAATAGGCTCGTGCTGAAGCCTGGAAAAAAACCTCCAGCATATTTTTTTTTTGTTAACTAATAGCAGAAACAGGGAAGGCATAACAATTGTAAAGGTTGCAGCCACACGCATGCAACTGGTCATGTTATACATAAAAAGGGGCGGGGCTTTGATCACATGACTAAGGCCACTTTATTGAAATTTTTTTTCACATGCACCCCAGGACACCCCAGAACAAAAAATCTGATTGTGCTGATTGTAATGTTTGGAGCCTTTTCCCCAATTATTTTCAAAGGAAGGAAGCACAGTCCTTTAAATGACCACCGTTACAAAAAAAATAATAAAAATGGGCACGTATGATCTCCATTTTTGTTAAATAAAAGAGTGCACGATTCCATCTCTATTTAGGAAAAAAAAAGAGAGGGAAAAAAACCACCCTTGATTTAAGGGGACTTTTGAAGATGTTTCTAAGTCTGCCCTTGTTTCAAAAATCGGGAGAGCGGAATATAAAATGACACAGCTCATATTGATTGTAGGCAGAGGTGGTATTCAGCTGGTTCGGGAAAACCGGTAGTGGCATAATGCCGTCCTATTTAGCCACGTTTTCGAGGCTGGGCGCATGTGCATGGAAGGCTGGGCGCATCCGCAGAAGGCACACGCATGCGAAGCGAGAGTGCGCTCACGCAGCAAACAGGTGGTGAGAATACTGGAAACCCGTTGCTGATTGTAGGTGGACCGATTGAATTTCTGCCTTATTATACTAGGCCCAAAGAGGCGGCATTTGGGGACGGTGGCTGCCCCACCTGGAGAGCTCTGGGGGCCATTCTTTGCTTGCAGACATCTCTGCCAAGTGATTGCAGAAACTACACCTGTGGAATGTGTGCCTGGATGCTGCCATTCCCCCTCGAAGTTGACCGTAATGACATAAGCAAAGTGGCAGGATAGCTAGTCCTTGGCTTATGACCACAACTGAGACCAAGATTTATGTTGCTAAGTGAGACAGTTAAGTGAGTTTCCCCCCCCCCCCCCTTTTACTGGCCACAGTTATTAATTGAATTACTCCAGCTGTTCAGTGAATCTGGCTTCCCCTTTGACTTTGCTTGTCAGAAATAAAATAAATATAAACCAATATACCATCATAAATAGGAGTCAGTTGCCCAGAGTCTGAATTTTGATCACGTGACCATGGAGATGCCACAATGTTTGTTTGAAAAACGGCCATAAGTGATTTTTTTTCATTGCCGTTGTAGCTTTGAACAGACTCTTGTAAGTAGAGAACTGCCTGTACATTATTGTTGATTTGTAAAGCCAGATTGGCTTGCAGGATTTAGCAAAGTTTACGTGGCACTAATTATAAAACGCAATTCAATCTCTGCACCAACCGTATCCTATTTTCTGGGGGGGGATTTATGATTTTTATTAACATTGGAGTCATTATTATTTTGACAGGATCCTGGTTCTTCTGCCCTTGACATAAACTTTCTCTGAACGTCAAGGAACTGCTCAAAATTCTGGTGGATACAACAATATTCTAAAATGAAATATAATCAAAAGCGGCTTCAGGACGATCACAAGACTGGGAGAAAACAAAAGCAGATTCTTATATCGTTAATTAACAACCTCATTGTTTCTAAAGCGTACATAGCAGAGAAGTCTGCTTTTTATTTCTTAAAAAGAAATACTTACGATTTACAAGAAATGTAATCACATTTTTTGTGGCAGTGGCTTCCTTTCTCTTTCCTCTCTTTTCATTCCCTCTTTTTCTGCGTATATACACACACACACACACAGAGGGAACTATTGTTAATTAAGACGGTCTCCATTATAGAGCTAATTAACAATTAGCATAAACATAATTAGCTAACACTGACATTTAACTCATTACATTGTTTAAACAATTTTCAAAAATTGCCCTTAGTGGCATTCTGTCATACTGAAATAATGGCAGTACTTTGTCATGTAAATTAAATGACATTTGTGTTGTTTCCTCTCCCATGTATGCAAGAAAGCTTTAAAATTATTTAAAAAAAAAAAACTAGCTGTACGAAAGAAAGAATTTGAAGTAATGTTAAAAACTTGCATGGCCTACATCTCACTCGGAGTTTATTACAGGTAATAAGCAATGAGAAATATTAATAGCTGAACATCAGTAAATCAAGCAGCCCCCTTATTCATATAGGGATATTCATTTTAGGGATTATTGTTCTTTTTTTCCAGCTACAACTTCCTGGAATGCATATAGAAAGGGGGCGGGGTTTCAGTCACATGTCACAGCCTCCATCTTGACTTTTTGGATGCTTCCATGGACACCTCTGCTCCAACACTGTTTTCTTCAAAGAGCATCTAATGAGCAAAAGTGATGACCGTGAGATACTGCAAATCTGATGTATTATATCAGCCAATCCGGTTTTCTACATGGAGCCAAAACACAACAAGAAGAATGGATAAGCAGAGAGAAGTCCAAGTCAAGTTTCTATCCACTTCTGTAATTTGGGAGAAGAAAAAGAGTCAGACTGTGATAATATTGGGTCAGATTAACAGAATAACAGAGTTGGAAGGGACCTTGGAGGTCTTCTAGCCCAACCCCCTCCCCAAGCAGGAAACCTTATACCATTTCAGACAAATGGTTGTCCAGTCTCTTCTTAAAAACCTCCAGTGTTGGAGCATTCACAGCTTCTGGAGGCAAGTTGTTCCACTGATTAATTGTTCTAACTGTCAGGAAATTTCTCCTTAGTTCTAAGTTGCTTCTTTCCTTGATTTGTTTCCATCCGTTGCATCTTGTCCTGTCCTCAGGGGCTTTGGAGAATAGCTTGACTCCCTCTTCTTTGTGGAACCCCCTGAGATATTGGAGTATATTTTTCTGGGGCAGCTCTTGCTGCAAATCGGCAGGTGAATTCCACAAGGGTGACTTCACAAGTGGATTTTGCATTTTGTGTCTGCCTAGGAACCGCAGAAAATCAGAGGGAAATCTAACGGAAGAGGTTCAGGAGGCAACCAGGCCATCCTTTAAAGAGCATTGACTCTTTGCTTCCAAACATGGGTGACAGTTTAACCTTCAGCTTCATAATGTTGCATGAGCATTGAGAAGACGTTACACATTATGGGATGTTGGGGTGTATTCAGCTTTAAACTCTTCTTCCTTTATAGCAGGGATCTCCAAACTTGTCAAGTTTAAGACTTGTGGACTTCAACTCCCAGAATTCCTCAGCATGGCTAGCTGAGGAATTCTGGGAGTTGAAGTCCACAAGTCTTAAACTTGACAAGTTTGGAGGTCCTTGCTTTCTAGCACAAGACACAACCATGTGCTAGAGACCTCTGAAGGAAATCATTAGGCCAAGATAAATGGAGGAAGAAAGAAGTAAGTAGAAGTCCTTCACCTTGGGCACCTTGCAGAAGCCATAATGAGGCCACAATATAATCTTGCAAATAACACCAGTGACATAATTTGCATCCATTCTTTCATGACAATGTCTAGTCTAATGAAAAGAAGGACTAGGGGTGACATGATAGCAGTTTCCCATATTTGAAGGTGGGAGATGGAGGGTCAACATATTCTCCAAAGCCCCTGAAGGCAAGACAAGAATCAACAGATAGAAACTCATCAAGGAGAGAAGCAACCTGGAACTAAGGAGAAATTTCTTGACAGTGGGAACAATCAACCAGTGGAACAACTTGCCTCCAGAAATTGTGGATGCTTCATCACTGGAAGTTTTTAAGAAGAGATTGGACAATCATTTATCTGAAATGGTAGAGGGTCTCCTGCTTGAGCAGGGAGCTGGACTAGAAGACCTCCTAAGTCCCTTCGAACTCTGTTATTCAATGTTCTATGACATCGTGAGGCATGTTACGTCACCTGTCCTGCTTGCTGTCCTGTGGGCACCCTCGAAGCTTCAGTCCACATGTAGGATTCAGAAGACCCTTTGATGTTTCCCAATGAAGGTGTTATTGGCTTCTCCATTGAGCAACCTTTCCCCAACAAAAGTTTTCTTCTACTCCAACCCCATCAGTCCAAACTGGCCACAGTGGAACGTTGGTGCTGTAGCCTTTCTTTGATTTCTTCCTCTGTCAATTAGGTGAAAGAGAACTCCAGACTTCTCTCACTAGATGGATGCAAGCTTAACCGCTCCCCATCAAACGAAAGAAGGAGGAATGCAGACCCCATACTCTGATTAACACATTAAATCAAATGTGGGCCACCCAATAAAAAGTAGACCCAAAGAAGATGTTGAACATGCAAGTAAAAGTGAGTCTTACATCAGCCATCACTCATCGGTTCATTTTCCCCAGTGGGAAAAAAACAAGCGTAAGTGGCTGACAGGCTGGACAGCTCCCTGTAAAAGGAGCTGCAGCCTCGGACAGCCCTCAGTTTGTAGTTATTTTTGTTGTTGTTCCTGTTGCCTGAAATAAACGGTTGTTTTACTTCACTATGATCGTCCTGCCTCTCTTTTCATGTCCGGACTTAACAGAAGACATACGGCTCTGAAGCTCTTAGTGCTCCATGGAAAAATTCCTGTTTCTCTGATCAGCAACGTGACAGATGTGGGGAATAAATTGGTATTGATTGTGGAGAATGAA
Source organism: Ptyas mucosa (assembly GCA_012654045.1). Classification (NCBI taxonomy): domain Eukaryota; kingdom Metazoa; phylum Chordata; class Lepidosauria; order Squamata; family Colubridae; genus Ptyas; species Ptyas mucosa. Next base: position 4,796,627 of record WNWU01013721.1, read on the forward strand.
TATTAACTTCTGCAGAGCAAAGAGCAGAGATCATGATGGAAGGTTGATGGTCACTCCTCCCTCCTTCCTCTGAATAATGTCATCACCAGGCTCAAGGTTGACTCAGCCTTCAGTCCTTCCGAGATCAGTCAAAGGAGGAGCCAGATTGTTGGGGGAAAGAGGCTGGCTCTGTAAACTGCTTAGAGAGGGCTGTAAAGCACTGTGAAGTGGTATATAAGTCTAAGCACTATTGCTAACTTCATGGGGAAATTGGAATACTAGGTTTTGATGCTCTTTCAGCTTGGCTGTTTTCTTGCAGATGTTTCATTGTTCACTGATGATGTAACCTAGTTTGGTAATGAAATGTCTTCAAGGAAACAGCCCAGCTCAGAGAGCACCAAGGATCTCACAGTTTCCTCCTCCTCCTCCTCCTCCTCCTCCTCCTCCTCCTCCTCCTCCTCTCCGTAAACCCCAATCCCTTCTAGAACTGATGATGTTACCTAGTTGGATCATGAAACATCTGCAAGAAAACCACCAAGTTCAGAGAATGCTAAGGACCCCTCATTTCAACCCTGAGCTACAAATATTCTCCTTTATTGGTACGTTAGCTTTTGTCCATATCAATAATAGAGTTTTAGCTCCTTCGCTCTGGCCTTGTAAAGAGATTAACTTGGAACCACACTCTTACGCAAATAAAATAAAGGGGGAAAATCATTTTCTTACTTCAGGTAAATGGACATCTTCATCCATGACAGGCAAATATAATCTTGGCCAACTTTCAGTTATATTCCGAGCCAGTGTTCCGTGACTTGACCCTTGTCTACTTGTAGGAAATTTTCCGCACTCTCTGCTGCGTGCATGGAGATTTGATTTACACTGTGTGGCAGTGATCCGCCTGGGCTTCTGTGCAGTTGTAGCAGATTGCAATTTTCAGTTGGTAATGCTGGTTGCAAAGCTACACCACACACAAAACTAGGCCTGTGCAGCCTCTGCACAAGAGCATTTGGAGTGTTGACCTAGTCCAACCCAGGGGTGGGTTTCAAAATTTTTTACTACCAGTTCTATGGGTGTGGCTTGGTGGGTATGGCAGGTGAAGGATACTGTAAAATCTCCATTCCCACCCCACTCCAGGGGAAGGTTACTGCAAAATCCCCATTTCCTCCCGATCATCTGGGACTTGGGAGGCAGAGAATAAATAGATGGGGGCGGGGCCAGACAGAATTTTTACTACCGGTTCTCCGAACTACTCAAAATTTCTGCTACCAGTTCTCCAGAACTGGTCAGAACCTGCTGAAACCCACCTCTGGTCCAACCTCTGCTCAAGCAGGAGACCTAATATTATTCTGGACAAATGGCTGTCCTATCTCTTCTTGAAAACCTCCATTGATGGAGCAACCACAACTTCTGAAAGCAAGTCATTCCACTGGTTGATTGCTCTCACTGTTAGAAAATTTCTCCTTAGTTCTAGGTTGTTTCTCTCCTTGCTTAGTTTCCATCCGTTGCTCCTTGTCCTGCCTTAGATTGACCCCCTCTTCTTTTGGCAGCCCCTCAAATATTGGAAGACGGCTATCACGTCGCCCACAATTTGAAAATCACCTGACTTGTAGACGTGTTCTTTGATTGTTCTCCACCACAACATTCCTGTGAGGTGCGTTGGGTTGAAACAGCATGAAAGGCGCAAGCTATCTGTTTATCCAAAGTTATTCCTTGACTGAGGGTAGACTTGAAGCTTGGTCTAATTTATCACAAATTTGCCCCAAATCCAACGATGACATCCAGATAAAGTGAAACAAACGAGGGGTGATTATCCAGAGTTGCCATTGCTTCCAAGATTTTCTCGGCTTTAAAGTATCGACGAGTCGTCAAACTTCTTAGGAAGTGGAAAACTACATTTTTTTCAGCCTTGCGTTCTCCATCACCTGAATTTTATTAGCTGATTTTTATTACCTGGCTTTAAGTCAGAGGAGGAAATGGGGTCGAAAAGGGCTCAGACCAGATCTCAGAAGCTTTTTACAATTTATCCCAAAGGTGTTTTTTCAAGAGGCAACTGGACTTTCTGGTTTTTCTTTGAAGATGTTTCACTTCTCATCCAAGAAGCTTCTTCAGGTTCTTCTTCTATAGTCCTTTCAACTGTTCCCAGAAGGCTCCGCACCCATTTGCACCACTCAGGTGACCCTGAGGACACAGATAAGCCTCCAGGTGACCTTAAGGACCTGCTAAAAGGAGGCAAATGACCAGCTGACTGCAAGGAGTATAAATCCTTCCATTCCCCACCATGCAGTCAGAGCTGAAGAAGCTTCTTGGATGAGAAGTGAAACGTCTTCAAAGAAAAACCAGAAAATCGAGTGGCCTCTTGAAAAAGCACTTTTGGGACAACTGTGACCTGGAGGATTGAGAATCTCCATAGACATTTTTACAATTTAGTTCCCTGTGACAATATTGGGGAAATGAAAAAACTAAATATGTACGGTGTTGCAGTGTAACAGAGAGGAAATCCAGGCATTGTAAAGGAGAAGTGATTAAGCCAATGGCTACAACTACTACTTGTTGAGGTCCATGGTTGATACCCAAAGATGCTATTGGGAGAACCTCATCTCTTGAGAGAAGAGCTTCTTTCTCTAACTTCTTTTGGAGTGAATTTTAGTGGGGGGGGGGGAGAATTCCAAATAGAGAGGTGAGGAAAATTCTCTTGCACAGTGTAAATTTATAGGCAGAATACAGGCAGTTCTTGATTAATGACTGGTTGCTTAGCAACTGTTTGAAAATACAATGGACCAGCCTGAGGATACTTACTTACAAACCCTATTCCATTCTAGCATTGAGGATGTTACCTAGTTGGATAATGAAACATCTGCAAAAAAAACCACACCCAAAACCCACAGTCAAGCTCAGAGAGCACCAAGGACATTCGAAAAGTTTTGGGATGACGCAGAATAAATCTGTGCTGGATTCTACAGGTAGGGATTATTAAAGATCTCCTGAAGTTTTCCAAGGAGTTTATGCCACACAGCAAAGGATGCTACCAAGTTTAGCAGTCTGGCTCACGTACATTTCCATCCGGAGAACTAGATCTGAAATGTTGGTACCAACCATGCCTTACCTAGGAAGGTCTGCTCTGCTGTTGATATATGGTCCCCCCCTTTCTGTTCCCGAGACACCCCTTTTCCCACGGGGGTTGAATGGCATGGGGAAAGGGAAGAGATACCCCCCCCCCAGAAAGGCCTTACAGAGACCCCCACAACTCCAGGGCTGGCCCTGGCAATGAACGAATGTCATCTTCTGCTGGTGGAGCTGCGTTGGCCGGCAATGTTCTGCCTCCCGTGGCTAAATCAAATGTCCAGGAGCGTTGTTCAGGGCTGATTTTGGCTGTTAAGTGCTTGTCAAAGCTCAGAGCCCTTCTCACGACTCTATAAAATTCAAAAGAATTATAGGAGCTCCAGGGTCACATAATTCATTGCACAGTAGATTTAACCTGCCGGCAAGTAATTCATATTTGTGGGAATAATATTGTTTTCCACTTTCAGAGAGTTATCGCTGTGTCTCCCTTCCAGGTCACTGTGGATATCAAAAATCAATTTGGAAAGATGGATACTGTCAGCAAATAAACCATGAAGGCAGCGATGCCTTCACTTTCCTCCACTCTTTCTAAATGGATCGGGTGAGGGACTCAGACTTTTGTTCTAAGCCTCGGCGGCGTCTGCTGATTGTCCTCCTATGGACACTTGACTCTCCAAATAAAGCCTGCATTTGTTCGGTTGTAAGGGTCACTTTTTCACACAGGGGGGCTTCCCAGCCCCCAGCCAGGCTCCGCACAGACCCTTCTTCACGGTTAGCAAGACTTTTATTACATTAGCTGCAGGGATCACATCGACAATCGGAGTTTCTTTTATTTTTATTCCATTTTTTCCATCAAGCTGCTGATTTTTTCTTTCTATAAGGAAAGTCTTATTTATTTCATTTTGGGGAGGGGGAGGGGGTGGCGGCGGCAGGGCGAACCGCTCGGGTTTTCTCTTTAAGCCTGGCCATTCGGTTGAAACATCCCCAGCGAGGTTACACTTAAAATGATTGGAGGGCTGCACTTGACAAGATTTAAAAAGCAATCTTTCGATTTGAAAATAGCCTCTGGGTCCCACCCGCACAAGGGCATATTAGTTATGTGTGAAAAGTGACAGTTGGAGTAAATGTGCAACTGAAGGGGTATCTCGGGGTAGCTGATGCAGGGGCCGTGGTGAGATCGGTGGATTCGAGGCTGAGCACAGCTGTAAGGCGCCCAAGATTGGATGCTCACTGTAATTTTTACAGCAACGAGCTTCTTTTTCTTCCAAATTAACCCTCCCACTCCCTCTTCTTCCAGTTACAATGAGGCCTTCGGCAACAGAGTTGGAAAGGACCGTGGAGGTCTTCTAGACCAACCCCCTGCTCAAGCAGGAGAGCTTATGCCATTCCAGACACTCTCTTCTTGCTCGCTGGGGAAATCCTGGGAGTTAAAATCCCTACATCTTGACATTGCCAAAGTTGAGGAGCCCTGTCATAGATGGTGAGACCGTCTTACCTATCCTCAATACTGCTCAGCATAAATCTGATGGATCCTACTCCCTGCTCTCTTCCAGATCAAGAGATTCTTAACTTTAGCTTAATGATCCTCCCAACTATTAACAGAATAACAGAGTTGGAAAAGAGACCTTGAAGGTCGTCTAATCCAACCCTCTGCTCAAGAAGAAGATCCTATATAGTTCTGGACAAGTCAAGTCTCTTCTTGAAAACCTTGTGACCACAACTTCTGAAGGCAGGTTGTTCCACTAATTAATTGTTCTCGCTGTCAGGAAATTTCTCCTTAGTTCTAGGTTGCTTCTCTCCTTGATGAGTTTCCACCCGTTGTTTCTAGTCCTACCCTCAGGTGATTTGGAGAATAGCTTGACTCCCTCTTCTTTGTGGAAGCCCCTGAGATATTGGAACATAGCTACCATGTCACCTCAAGTCCTTCTCTTCCTCAAATTAGACATACCCAGTTCCCACAAGTGGCCTCACCTTTGTTGCTCTTCTCTGCACTCTTTCTAGGGACTCAACAACTAGAATCTCAACCCCAGCTCATCATAGCTCATGACTGGATGTCCAGCATTTTGCAAGACTGATTCCTGTTAAGCGTCCAAATTTTGATGATATACTCACCAAAAAAAAAAGCAAAACATCTAAGCATCTCTTTTTAATAGGTCCATTTTTATTAAAAGGCAGGCTTTTGAGCTAGAGAGAACATTTAATCAAGCAGCATGGAACTGTAAAGGCTAATGTTAGTTTTGGTCATTTTAGATGGATAGTTGACTGCTTGATCATAAAAATATTAGCATTTCAAATGCGGAGGATTGGTTGACCAGAGACTGGGAAAATTCTTCCTTCTTTCCATTTATCTCCTAGTCATGTTTGAATCGCTCCTTACTGGCATCTGCCGGTTTTGATTAATATTAAACTTGCCAGTCATCTTTGTGAATTGGAGCAATTTCTTACAGGAAACAGCTTGAAGAGCCAACTTTCTGAGTAATTGGAAGCTGGCTGAGATAACCCGTTGCTCCGAGAACTTAATGACTCATGTCAAAAAGCTTAAGAAGGTACCCTACAAGCAGCTTATTTTCCAACAGGGTGTTGTACTTATATGATTCCAGTACTTGAGGGGCTGCCACAAAGAAGAGGAAGGGGGTGTCAACTTATTTTCCAAAGCACCAGAAGGCCGGACAAGTAGAATGAATGGAAGCTAATCAAGGAGACAAGCCACCTAGAATGAAGGAGAAACTTCCTAACTGGGAGGACTATTAACCAGTGGAACAGCTTGACACCAGAAGTTGTGGGGGCTCCATCACTGGAGGTTTTTAAGAAGAGATTGGGCAGCCACTTGTCTGAGATGGCATAGGGGCTGCTGCTTCAGCAGGGGGTTGGACTAGAAGATCAGCAAAAGGCGATCACGTGACCCCAGGACAATGGAAGCGTCGTAAATACGAGTCAATTGTCAAGCATCTTAATTTTGATTAGATGACACAATGGGAATGCTGCAACGGCTGTAAGTGCGGAAAACGGTCATAAGTCACTTTTTTCAGTGCCGTTTTCACTTTGAATGGTCACTAAATGAACTGTTGCAAGTCAAGGATGACCTGTACTTAAAAAACAAGAACTTGTTAAAAGAGCGACTATTCAGTACTAACTTGTAAAAAAAAACCTCTTAATCTTGTTACCTCTGATTGAAAGTGTACATACTGTATATACCATGTGTATGTGTGTGTGTGTGTGTGTGTGTGTGTGTGTGTGTGTGTGTGTATGCAGTTGCATTTATTCTTATTTTCTCCCTTAACTTTGTCCACTTATTCTTCAAAAGTCAAAATTAAAGCCATTGTTCAAAATAATCTGGGAATAAAGAGCAGGTTTTTTTTTTATTTTATGATGCTCAGCTTGCTCTGTACCTCGCTCCATAAATATCTGCTTGCAATATTATAATAATAATCAATAATAATCACAAAGCCCCCTCTAGAGGAAGTTACTAGCCAAGGCAGTTAGAGAAGAGTTGATTTTCCATTTCTCTCCCCCCCCCCTCCCAATTTTTATCTCCATTAAACCCTGGACTTAGATTTACTCTGCTTTTTCATCTCTGTCCTTTGGCTGCAATAGCTTATATTTATTTGCTATAAATGGCTATTCATGGGTAATGCCTCCTCTGCATTTTCTTAGCTCATATTTACCATTCGTTTATACTTTCCACGTTACGGGTGCCTATTTTGTGCAATCTACTCGTGCTCACTTTCTTCTTATGAAAATAGTCTCACGGAATCAGTCTTACCTCACATGATAAGAGGGAAAATATCCCCCCTCCCAAATATCTCCGGCATAATGTAATGGTAGGCAATAATTCTATCGCCTCCCAAATCAAAAACATCCTTTAGAAATCAATATTCATTTTGACTTAAAGACAATTTATATGTATGGGGAAGAAACATGGTTTGGCTTTTCATGGACGATATCACTTTGGACACTGGAGGGAAATTTTTCATTTAAAGCCTCCCCAATGAAATATATTTAATTTACCACAGGAAGAAAGTCAAGGTAAAAGATAAGGGATTGTTTTGTTTTGTTTTGTTTTGGGAATCAAATATTAGCCCCCCCCACCCCTTGTTTCTAGGGGCTCAGTTCTCTAAGAAAGTCTACTATACGATTGTGTTGCGCGAGTTGTTAATGAAACACAATTTTGCTCCAAAACAGGGCCCAGAGAGTACAGGCTGAGGTTAATTGGGGAAATGAGCCTCATTGAACCCAGCAGAAGTTAGTTCACAGTAGATGTGCCTGGAATTTCATTGCTGGGTTCAAGATTTCCTAACACAACCAACTTAGCAATTTATAATTAATTTTCTTACTTTGTGAAAGTTTCTGGTTTTCTATCACATTTTCAGGAGGCTTGAAATTTCCTTCCAAATTTCTCCTTGTGGCTGCGGAGGCCGTTCCCGCTAATATTATTATCGTTACCTGCTGTGGCTCTTTTTTTGGTCAAAGTTTTGAAGTCTCCCTGAGATGCTCATGGGTGGCAATGTTGTGAAGAGGCTTTCTGCGATCCTGGTTTGGTGTTGGCTTGATCCTGGGATGTTTGCACCCTTGTTTTGGACAAGGGTTGATTCATCCAGCCGGTTTGGTTGCCTAGCAGTTTGTCCTGCAGCGACATAATTTGCATGAAGAAAGGGGAAAAAAGATTGGATGTGTTTCTTAATGACATCCTCAATTAAATCACACTGTGCAATAGGACAGAAATACAATGTACATATGCTAACTTGTAAAAAAACTCTTGAATTTTCTCTCTCTCTCTCATTCTCCCTCCCTCCCTCTCCCTCCTTTTCCCTCTTCCTCTCTTTCTCTCTCCCCCTCCTTCTCTCTCTCTCCTTCTCTCTCTCCTTCTCTCTCTCCCTCTCCTTCCTTCTCTCTCTCTGCTCCTCCTTCTCCCTCTCTTTCCTTTTTGCTCTCCCTCTCCTTCTCTCCTCCCTCTCCCTCCCTCTCCCTCTCCTTCTCTCTTTCTCCCTCTCCTTCCTTCTCTCTCCCTCCTTCTCCCTCCTCCCTCTCCCTCCTTCTCTCTCTCCCTCCATCTCCTTCTCCCTCTCCCTCTCTTTCTCCCTCTCCCTCCTTCTCTCTCTCTCTCTCTCCTTCTCTCTCCCTCTTTCTCCCACTTCCTCCTTCTCCCTCTTCCTCTCTCTTTCTCTCCCTGTGTGTGTGTGTGCGTGTGCGCGCGCTTTCAGAGCCTTCCAACCACCCATTATGGCTTAATTTTCTTCTGATTGCTGGTCCTTTCAGGAAGAGGAATAGGATGTCAAGGCAGCATCTACAATTAGGTGTCAGGATCTCTTCCCTGGAGCCCCTGAAGGAAAGCTTAACTACTCGTCTCTGATAGTCCGGCCGTCACTGTGAATTACTCAAGTGGCAAAGCAAGGCAAAAATTAAACACCTTCCTGCCAAGGGGAAATGAGACATTTCTGCTCAGCCTTCAGATAAGCTGGAACTGAGGACTCACTCGAGGAGCCACGTCTGGAGGAGCTTCTGGCTGCGCTGAAGAAGAAAACACTCCCAGAAAGAAAAGAAAATCGTTATTCTTAAACGTCACTTGGGAGCCTTCTGGCAGGACAACAAGAGCTTCTGAAGCACTTTGTTACCTTTACTGTATGCCTCAGGGGTTGTCCAATCTTAAGGGGTTGAGCATTTTAAGACTTTTGGACTTCATCTCCCAGAATTCTCAGAGTTGAAGTCCATAAGTCCTAAAGTTGAAGTTGATAAATGTTCTGGGAGTTGAAGTCCATAAATCCTAAAGTCCACAAGTCTTAAAGTTGCCAAGGTTGGACAGCCTTGTTATACCTGATCAAGGCTGACACTGCTTGGAGGATCTTGTAAAAAGGGGTTTTTATTGCTGGAGGAACATCATGGTGGACTCTTAATACTTTTCCCACCTATCATGAACTCTAATTTCCTTTTCTTTTTCTTTTGGAAGAGAAGAGCGTCTCTTTTCCTGAAGAACCATCTCAATTGGTTTCATCCAACCAGAAGAAGATCAACGGCTCTTCTCTATTGTTCCTCAATCTGGGATAATAGAACCATGAATTCTGGTCCTTGAAACGCAAAGGAACATTAAGTTAAACTTCTGAACACCAAGAGCTGTCCAACAGGAGAACCAACCAATTAGAAATATGGAGAAGGAAGAAGATGCCCCATCATTGGATATGAATCCAAGGTGGATGCCCCTTTAACCAAGATGATTTAATGAGGGGGCTGAATTTTCTGTCCTCAATAACCCTCTGTGATTCTCAGGAAGCTATTTGGGTTCTCAACCGATTAAAAATTATAATAAAATTCTGCATATTTTTACTTTTCTCCTTTGTGGTTAGCTTTGATTTGATAGAGTAGATTTTCATCGACGATAATTTCTATTTCACCCGTCCCTCCCAAGGAGCAGTTTATTTAACGGAGTAACTGAATAACAAACTATAAATGTTATTCCAGCAGTGCAAAAGTTGGACTGCCTTTCTGAAGAAGATTGAGGAGATGTAAGCAAAAACTAAAACGAGTGTTTAAATAATTGAGAGCAGTGTACATCTGACACACATAATTTAGAAGAGAATTCAGCTAAATTCTGCTTCCAAACTAAGCAGCCTTTAATCTTCTCTAAAAGGAAAGTGTTTTTTTTTCATTTAAGGAGTGTAACTTAGAAATCCTTGAGCAGGTTTCTTTGCTATTTTCCTGCTTACTTTTCTCACAAATTCTCAGCAGAAACCATCCTATTTCAAAATCAAATAATAAATACCCCGTATATTAATTCATCCCAGATAGTGGAGAATGAGCTCTATTTTTGCTCCAGATGATCCAGACCACGAATCAGACTGAAGGAGACCGTTTCTAAAAGTCCAGACTGACATTTGAAATCAGATCAAATACTTTGCACAGAGTCCATGTAGATTTACGTGTTCTGTTAAACCCTTCTGACTCAATTCTCCAAAACTGATTTTGTTCGTTTAACTCATATAACGTCAAACAGATGAATTGGACAAAGTGTGAATGCAGGAAAAAAAAATAAAACGAAGAAGCTTGGCTTTCTGTAAAAAAGTGTTATTAGCATGTGGGAATCCTGAGTGAATGGAATTAATTCATGGGACTTTCCCTCGGTATTCATTGAAGTGTATTGCTGTTCCATAGATGTGTCATTATTACTTATAAATCCATGGCAAAGGTTTACGGTAGTGGCCAGAGGCCTAACATACATACAAGAGTTCTAATTTTAAGGAGAAAGAACAGCCGTCATAATGGGGATTTCACCTGTCCGCAGAATGATTGACTGACTAAATGTCATCTCAAGGTGGGCTGGAGAGATAACCATTTTTAGGCAGCCGAACTGATTGCTTCCAGGGAGAATTAGTTCTAGAACAAGTAAAGGAAGACACGCCGTAAGGTAATGAAGATGTTCAACCAAGGTTGATGTCATTATGAGAGAATACCAAGTGGAATTTCATCGATGTAAATCATTCTTCTAAAAAAATGCCATATATTAGACCTAGTCTTGAAGTATTTTATGAGGAAAGTGTTTTGGGGGTTTTTTTTTTGCATTGGGGGTTTAATAAGATCTGGGAATCTGGAGGTTTTCAAGAAGAGACGGGACAGCCATTTATCCAGAATGATGTTGGGTCTCTTGCTTGAGCAGGGGGTTGGACTAGAAGACCTCTAAGGTCCCTTAATACTCTTTTATTCTATTATTCCGTCCAGATAGTTCACTTCCTTAATGCCACATTGGATAAGCTAGATGGTCTTATGATTTTTTTAAAATTATAAATTCAGCAGTTCAAATTTTAATCACAATGTTGGTGTTATCCCAAATGAACTAGATTTCCCAAACAGCCTCACGTTTTGGGATCTGGGTGAGATTCAAGATATAAATTTGATTCCAAGACAGTTTGTTCTGATCTCTGGCTAGGAAATCTTTCTGTGGCTCAGGTAGGAACGGTGATCTTCTGGGAAAGAGATGGGACTTCCCTGACTTTGAAATGAGGCTAATCAAGATATTCCTGTCAGTGAGGTGACTTTTAATGTCTAACTACCATTCATTGTTACATGTGATCAAGGCTGAAGTGGGGGTAGCAGGAATTGGTCCTAAAAGAGTTGGCATGGAATAAGGTACACATGATAGGTGGAATTCATCTCCTTAATGGCTACTACAGCTAGTCCTCAACTTATAACCACAATTGAGCCCAAAAGTTCTGTTGCTAAGTGAGACGTTTGTTAAGTGAGTTTTGTCCCATTTTACGACTCTTCTTGCCACATTTGTTAAGTGAATCACTGCATCAGTCGTGTGAAAAAGGGTCCTAAGTAGCTTTTTTCAGTGTTTAACACCTAAGTTGGGCGTATTGTCAGACCAATTTGTTTTATTCGCAAATTACCGTATTGCCAATCCCAAACATACCTTTATTTTGAATAATTAATTAATAATTAATAGATAATAATAATATAAATAATAAATAGATAATAAACAGTTTAATAATGATGATGATGATAATCTGTGATACATTTTTAAATGTTCAGTTGTCTGAGTTTCGTGTTTAATGAATAAAAGATAATAATAACAACAATAATAATAGTTAATAATAATTCATAGTTAGCCTTCTATTCACAAAAAGTTAAGCCACTCAAGATGCATTCTGGAAAGCTAAAAATACACCCATAACAGAGGACATCAACTGCTGGGCTTAGCATATTTTGAAAATATGAAACGACATAACTAACACGAACGTAATTGAATTAATATTGATCACCAGTAATTGCTGCTTGTTTCTCAGGCCTGCCTGATCTTCGGGGGGGGGGGGGGGGGGAACTGAAGCCAAAAAAAAAATCAGACCTATCTCCCCCCCCCACCCCGCAAGCTCTTTTTTCTGCCTTATTATTATTGTAATAATGGGAGCAGATGATTTGATCTCTCTTTACACAATCCCGCAGCCGCCTGCTGCTTAAATAAACACGCCAACTTCTCTTGTCCCCGCAGGCCGTTTTCTCGGTAATTAAAATCAATAGGATCTTCCATGGAAGACCTGCTTCCCCTCGTGAGCTGCAGTCTTGGCTGGGCAGCTGGGAAAGACAGAAATGAGGAAATTACGCAAGGCAGTTTTCTCACTTGCTTTACTCGGATCTCGATTTGAACATGGCGGAGAATTCGCCTCCTTGTCTCCTGGCACCGGAATTGCTCTTGGTCCTGAGTGTCTCCTCAAATACGCCCCTCCGTTCTGTACCCCCCACAAAAAATGCAGGGCAGAAATATTCTGATGACCTTGAGATGATTAGGGGTGACATGATAGCAGCCTTCCAATATTTGAGGGTTTGCCACAAAGAAGAGGGGACCAACCTATTCTCCAAAGCACCAGAAGGGCAGGACAAGAAGCAACAGATGGAAACTCACCAAGGAGAGAAGCAACCTGGAATTTAATGTCTATGGAGATTCTCAATCATCCACGTCATGGAAGTCCCAAAGGTGCTTTTTCAAGAAGCAACTGGACTTTCTGGTTTTTCTTTGAAGCACCTTTGGGACAACCTAGAGTTAAGGAGAAATTAACCAGTGGAATGGCTTCCTTCCAGAAGTTGTGGGTGCTCCATCACTGGAAGTTTTTAAGAAGAGATTGCACAATCATTGTCTGAAATGGTATAAGATTTCCTGCCTGAGCAGGGGGTGGACTTGAAGGTCTCTTTTCCAACACTGTTATTATCTAATGATACACCTAAAGCGCTATTTTATGAAGTCACCCTCATGGTCCTATTGTACAATGCAAATTAGAAAAATGGGACAAGTATATTAATTACCTTGCTATCAGTTTAACTGGACAAATGTTTACATATGCCTATCTTGGTAAGTTAATTCCACTGTCGAATTAGTTTAAAATTTTATATCCCCATTGTGTTGTATTTTAGTATAACGAACAGGTAATACCCAGTCCTTGAGATGAGTTGGTTGAGTTGATGTGGTGGCACGGAAAATAAATATATTCAAGGAAAATGGAGGAAAGTGTATTAGGTATGTTTGCCACCCTGAGTTACAGTATTTATAAAAATAATAAAGGTGGAATATAAAATAAATATGCATAAGTAATTAAATAGGTGTGCATAAGTACATGTCTCCCAGATACATCAACAAGGGCTGTTTTTGTGCTTTCCTGAGTCCAGAAATTGAATGAAAATTGGGCACCAACCTTCCCAACTATAACAGATGAACTAATTGTATAAATTGGGGGAGGCATACCCAGGTTTGCACACATTTCTGAGGAAAAGAAAATTATGCAGAGATAATCCAGCTTCCTTACAAAATAGGGACAACAGTATAACGTAATAACAGAGTTGGAAGGGAGCTTGGAGGTCTTCTAGTCCAACCCCCTCTTCAAGCAGGACACCCTAGACCATTTCAGGCACATGGTTATCCAATCTCTTCTTAAAAACCTCCAGTGTTGGAGCATTCACAACTTCTGGAGAGAAGTTGTTCCACTGACTAATTGTTCTCACTGTTAGGAAATTTCTCCTTAGTTCTAGGTTGCTTCTCTCCTTGATCAGTTTCCACCCACTGCTTCTTCTCCTGCCTTCTGGTGCTTTGGAGACAACCCTTAAAGCTGGACTCTTTCGGAAGGTTTACTTGAAGAATAGCTGCATTTCTGTGCTTGCCTGTTTATTTATATGTTTATTAGTTTTATTTCAATACCACCCTGTCTCCACAGTCCAGCATCTAACCTCCATCCCGTAGCTGATAGGTTTTTTACAGCTGTTGAATAAAGATTGACTATGGCATTAAATGAGGGCGGTGAGAATCTTTAACAATTTGTTTTGTTTAAAAAAGGCAAAGTTTAAAAAAGAGCTGATGGTTCCCCTAAATTATTTCACATCAACCCTCTTCCTCCTCCCCCTCCTATTTCACATCAACTTTTAGCCATTCTTTGAAATAAGGAGTTCACCCAACACAACTTTCATTTAAGTGAAGAGGGGGAATTCTTCTTCTTCTTCTGCTTCTGCTTCTTCTTCTTCTTCTTCTTCTTCTTCTTCTTCTTCTTCTTCTTCT
>WNWU01013721.1:4824302-4837085 GCA_012654045.1 Ptyas mucosa
TCTCAACCTTGGAAGCTTGAAGATGGGTGGGCTTCAACTCCCAGAATTCCCCAGCACTGGCTGGGGGATTCTGGGAGTTGAAGTCCACCCATCTTCAAGCTTCCAAGGTTGAGAAACACTGCTCTAGAGGTGACAGTTTTAGGGAAGTTCCTGCTACCCAGCTTGATACAGGTAATCCTCAACTTAAGACGACAACTGAGCCCAAAATTTCTATTGCTGACTAAGATATTTAGTTTGCTTCCCCCATTTTATGACTTCTCTTGCAACCATTGTTAAGTGAATCCCTGCAGTTCCTAAATTATGAAACATGGTTGTTAAGTGAATCCATCTTCCCCATTGGCTTTGCTTATCAGAAAGTCACAAAAGGGGACCGAGCGACCCTGGGACCGTGCAACAGACATAAATATGAGTCAGTTGCCAAGTGTCTGAATTCTGATCCCGTGACCACAAGGGTCATAAGTGTGGAAAATGGTCACAAGTGACCTTTTTTCAGTGCCGTTGTGAACGGTCTTTGAATGGTCCCTAAATGAATTGTTGTAAGTTGAAGGCTGCCTGTATAGCCAAAATGTTCATTTCTTCAATGTCTCTGGAGATTCTCAAGTCATCCGGTTGTCCCAAAGGTGCTTTTTTCCTCAAGAGGCAACTGGACTTTCTGGTTTTTTCCTTTGAAGACATTTCGCTTCTCATTCAAGAAGCTTCTTCAGCTTCATCTCTTCAAGTTGCCTAACAAAGAAGGAAGGCTATAAATCCCCATTTCCTCCGTTCAGGACCCAGGGCTTGGGAAGAACTTACTGGGGGCAAGCCTCCCGTTGATAATGAAGCTTTGAAGAGAAACTCATCTCGTAATCAGTTATTCTGGCAACGCTTCCGCAGCGATATTTTTTGCCAAGCAATATTCACTCTCCCTATCGACCCTGCTTGCCCCCGAATGCATGCAGGCCCTCCAGACTCCTGCTTGCATTTAATACCGAAACATCTGTAAATACTGTAAATCCTATGATCTATTGGACTAATGAAAAAGGAAGTTTATCGCTGCAGTCCAGTGTAAATCTGAGGCTAACCTCGGTGTGTGGCCAATTTATTCCTGTAACAGGTTTACTTCTTTATCAGGTGTTTGGGGAAGATTCCAACATAAGTAGAACTGAGACGTAATTTGCTTCAGGGCAGGATTTATGCCTTTCATAGGGTTATTATTTTAACACTCTGATAATCACTAGGAGTATGTTTTGCCATTTGATATTAGAGTGTGCAAGAGCATGGTGTGTGCGTGTGTTTATTTGTTTCACCGAAAAGCTTCCTTTCCTTATCAGCTATTCATTTTAAAGAGTTTTATTACATATGCAGAGTGTGTCAGGGCCTGGACTGAAGTAATTTTATTAGGAGATTTATCCTGCGTCAAAGGTTCACTTAGCTGGCTTCGCCGTAATGCAATCACAGACTCTCTGCAAGCTGATTTTCTTTCTATATTTTTCCCCCTCTCCTGGTGATAAACAATGCCTTTCAGAGGAGGTGGGTGGCCTTTTCCTCCTTCACTGGACGCAAGAGGCCATCTTCATCTTCATCCGCCATTTTGCTCTTCCATGAACGTATTCTGGGAAATGGAAATAGGCTCGGTATATCCCAAAGGTGCTTTTTCAGGTGGCAACTGGACTTCCTTGGTTTTTCTTTGAAGACAGATGAGAAGCAAAATGTCTTGAAGATGTTTTGCTTCTCATCCAAGGAGCTTCTTCAGCTCTGACAAGATAGTGGACAGGATAATCGTTCCCCACTATCCTGTCAGAGCTGAAGAAGCTCCTTCGATGAGAAGTAAAATGTCTTCAAAGGAAAAACAAGAAAATCCAGTTGCCACCTGAAAAAAAGCACCTTTGGGATAACTATGACCTGGATGACTGAGAATCTCTACAGACTTTTATGCTCGGTGTATTTTTATGAGTTAACGGACAAAAAGGGACAGAAATCTCTTGGAAAAGCTGTCAAGAAGAGGCTTAAATCCCAGGCAATCAGATCAATGAATGGCTGGTGGAGAGGCAATTGATGGACAACAAGTAGATATCAAAAATGACAATGAGCTTCTGGCCTTGAAGGCACACCTTGCTCTTCTTGGTTACTAGGCAGATTAGAAGATGCTCTCAGGTGAGCAATTGAAGTTTACAATGGCACTGAAAAAAGTGACTTACGACCAATTTTCACACTTATGACCATTGGAGCACCTCCATGGTCAAAATTCAAATGCTTGGCAACTGACTCATACCTACAACGGTTGTGGTGTCCTGGGGTCACATGATCCCTTTTTTGTTGTAAAATGGGACAAAACCCACTTAACAAACGTCTTGCTTAGCAACAGAAATTTGGGGCTCCTTTGTGGCTGTAAATGTTGCTAATTCCACACAAGACTCACTGCTGAAAAGAACGCCATAGGCACCTTTTAATCTGTTAAATAAAAAATGCACGTAGATTTGTGTCCTTCTGATGGGACCTCTCCACACAGCTTGTATGGAGATAAAGTTGTTCGGCCAGATATTCTAACCGGCCAGTGTTACATTTGATGTATTTCTGCATTATTCAAAACTACCTATTGTTAGTATTTTAGACGCTTTATGCCAGATTCCTCATCTGTCTCTTTATCATGGTTGGAGGCTTGACAATCGCATTATTACAACATTATTGTTCATTTCAAGACAGATTAAAAAAGAGCAGATTTGGGAAAAAATGAAGGGCTAACATGAAATATGTCATCCGCTGGAGTGGTAGAATGACTTCAGGGAGGCAGCGCATAAATGGATTTTAATCTAAATAAATACTCAGATAATTATAGAGTAAAATGCCTTCATAAAACAGAAGAAAAGGGATTTTCTTTGCAGCGTTTCACTTCCAGGAAATATGACGAGTGAGTGTAAAATATTTAAACTTTTTTAAAAACTGAATTATTTGCCATCAAGGGCATTTTTTTTCCAGTTAAAAAAAAGTTTATTTAACCACAGTGCAGCATCTAGCTGTGTGTCTTATCAGAAAGTAAGCTGTTTTAGCCCCTCTTTGATAAGAAGAAAAGTCCTTCTCTTTTAAATAACGCTTTGATCTGGGATTTGGATCTGGATCAGGGTGAAATCTAGCAGGTTCTGACAGGTTCTGGAGAACCAGTAGCGGAAATTTTGAGCAGTTGGGAGAACTGGCAAACGCCACGTCTGGCTGGCCCCAGAGCGGGGTGGGAATGGGGATTTTGCAGTATCCTTCCCCTGCCACGCCCACCAAGCCACACCACGCTCACAGAGCCGGTAGTAAAAAAAATTGGATTCCACCACTGATCTGGATTCAGGCTGCCCCTTCCTTGCTCTCCGCCAAAATTCAGCCCAGTGGCACATAATACAATGATAATATTGGATGATTAAGTGAGCTACACTAAATATTGAGGACAAGAATTTGACATAATAGCTGATTTTACAGGCAGGGACCATGTTGGTGAGACTTGGCATCGGGGGAAACTTATGGTGGCATCAAACCTGCCTCTCTACAGGAAAATAATTAAGGAGTTTGTTTTCATTAACAGATTGTCTTTAGGAATGTAACAGCATTCCTTCCACAAACTCAGCGGTTCCAGCAAGTTCTTACTCAGAATCTTTGCTTCTGAATTAACTTGAATCTTGAGTGTCTTGATGATGGCTCCTGAGGTTAATTAACCACAATGAAAACCTATGAGACAGTTTTCGCAGGCTAACCTTATAGGTTTGATGCTTCATATCCATATGATTATAGAAAGGTAGCACCCACCCATCTCCTAGAAGAATGAAATATTTTGAGTAATACTAAAAAGGCAGAATATTATATTTCCCTAAGGAGAGAAATGGAGAAACATGCTCTTGGAAAGCAGCCCCCACCTTTCTTAATAGCCCTCAGCAGATGTCAGCACTTAAGAAATAAAGAGATAGCTAGCTCTATTCATAAGCAAATATTTATTTATTTATTTATTGAATTTTTATACCGCTCTTCTCCTTTCGGACTCAGGGCGGTGAACAGCCAGAATAAAACATTTATATACAAAAATTAAAATAATTTTAAGATAATTTAAATAGAATTTGGCCCATAATTTTAAAACATTCAATTAAAATCAATATCAATTTTAAAAACCAACATAATGTAAAATCAGGCCAGCCCGGCTAATTGAAAGAAATAGGTTTTAAGGGCCCGACGAAAAGTCCGGAGGTCTGGGATCACCCGTATCTCTGGGGGGTAGATCGTTCCAGAGGGTGGGCACCATCACAGAGAAGGCTCTCCCCCTGGGGGTTGCCAGCTGACATTGTCTGGCTGACGGCACCCTGAGGAGGCCCTCTCTGTGGGAGCGAACTGGCCGGTGGGAGGCAATTGGTGGCAGAAGGCGATCCCGTAAATACCCCGGCCCTAAGCCATGGAGCGCTTTAAAGGTGATCACCAACACCTTGAAGCGCACCCGGAAGTCCACTGGAAGCCAATGCAGCTCACGCAGGAGAGGAGTCACATGGGAGCGCCCCGTCGCCCCCATAATCCCCCACGCAGCCGCATTCTGCACCAGTTGGAGCCTCCGGGTGCACCCCAAGGGGGGGCCCATGTAGAGAGCGTTACAATAGTCCAGACGAGAAGTGACGAGTGCTTGAGTGACCGTGCGTAAGGAGTCCCAGTCTAGAAACTGGCATATCAGGTGAACCAGATAGAAAGCCCACCTGGCCACAATACCCTCACCCAAGATTCAACAAAGGTAAGATTAGCCCTCAGCCACAATAGGAATTGCCCAACAAACCCCTACATTGCATCAGTCCAAACCTCAACCAAACTCATCTCAGACAAACTCCTAGGATTTGTACATGGCACCATGGGCGTCTGACAACAGCCAATAGAATACATGTTCTTGCACAGGAACAGGAAGCTCAAGTTCAAAGCCCAAGAGAAGGTATAAAAACCAGTCACTCTCAACTCCATGTGGCCAGCTGCCCAGAATCACCCATGTGCTTGGTGGTTCTGCTTCATCAATAAATGGATCCTCTTTCCAATCAGCTTCCAACTTCCATTTTGCCTCCAGTGCCTTTCCCCCAGCTTGGAAGTGAAGCAGATGGATATTTCTTCCCACATGATGATGAAGAGGACTCTTGGTAATTCCATGGGCCAGGTGGTCTCTCCACGTCTTCCAATCTTGCACTGCTTCTTTGAGTCGTTCTGTTCTCTGGCTGATGTCAGCTTTCATGGTGTCCAGCCACCCTCTTCTTTGGCGGCCTAGTTTTCTTTTACCGCTACCTCTTCCCAACATCATTGCTTTCTCCAGCAAATTCCCCGGCATGCATGGCACAGCCAAAGTAAGAGAGATACAGTTCTGTGATTTAGTCTCATACCCATGTAGGGATGGGCCTTAGTTTTCCTACGAAGCCCATAGACTCCAAAGGGCTGATCATTTCCCTTCATCCTGACCCCAAAACATCTAGGGATGTACTTCAGGTTTGCTGTGATATCACTCAGCCTAGAAGAGGGTGGGTGGGTGAGAAGAACCAGCAGCCCTCACCTCTCTTCGCACATCATTTGTCTGCTAAACAAAGAATGGAATATGCTTATCTGCGAAAACTGCAAACAGGTGCTTGGGAGCCTAAGCTTCCCTTCTGCAATGGGTTCATGCGTCCATTGTTATGTTAATGGCTCCTATTCAACTTCTGATAACTCTTTTCAGGGTAAGCCGGGATAATTGCATGTAATTTAGCACACAACAATGAAACAACAACAAAGATACTTCTGAGATTAGAAAGAAAGAGACACTGGCAGGAATGCAGGGGAGACCTTCTGAGGCAATATAGTAATATTGACCAGTTTTGTTCTGAGAGAGAGAGTGGGGGGGGAGGGGAGAGAGAGATTGAGTGATTGAGAGAGATTGAGAGAGAGATTGAGAAAGTGAGATTGAGAGATTGAGAAAGAGAGATGAAGAAAGAGAAGGAGAGATTAAAAAGAGAGAGGGAGATGGAGCGATAGACAAACAGAGAGACTGAGTGATTGAGAGATTGAAAGAGAGGGAGAGATGATAGAGATAGATAGATGATAGATAGATAGATAGATAGATAGATAGATAGATAGATAGAGGGAGAGGGAAGGAGAGAGACAACACATAGCTGGATTAGGAAATATTGTACATGTTAAACTCTGCAACAGGTTATCAGAAGTGGTACACAACTGATTTTTTGTGAGAAAGGTGGTCTCACATGTGGGCTGGTTCAGATGGGGACATGCATTCCCATCTCCATGTTCACCGCCATCCAAGTTCTACTGAGCATAGTCTTCTAAATGCATCTTTTGATGTAGCTGGATAAGGCAGGTGTGGTCTTTCCAGAGCCACTTTAACTAGCTCCATGCTCCTAAGTGTTTCCTTCAGCATCACAAGAGGTTCAGGAGGCAAACTCTTGTTCACAAGATAGCTCCAGATGGCTCCAAATCCCCTTTTCCCAGAGCACAAATCTCAAAATCTCAATTGAGGTTTTCTTTTCTGCTCCAAGGGCATTTTCTTTACCCCTACAATTCCCCCCCCCAACTGTGTTGCCCAATATTTTTCTGCTGAAAGTGTTCCTCTCATTCTCCTTGCAAAACAACTGGCTCCTCTAGCTTTCCCGCTTACTTCTTCCTGTTTAAGTATTTGCAACCAGGTGATTTATTTCTCCTGCTGCTTAGGCCACCTTCCTCTTCCTCCGTCCTCCTCGCATTACTCCACATCAGCCACGTTGCTCTTAGTTTTTCTGCACCGTCTACTTTTGCCCAATAAGGCCTACATGAATGTTGTTGCAGACTAAGGGTGATCACACTACCAATCTGACCACACTCACTGAGGATGACTTGACGCAATGGCACATTGAGCAGGTTTTATGGCTGAACCGATTCCAAGATTGCTCCGTCTGTGGGAATACTGTCAATGGCATCATTACCCCACCAGCTTCCTGATCTTTTTTGCTTCCCTAGTGAAGAGGACAAAGAGGACTTGCCCTGGCACATTGGATCAATGATTCCTGTAATGTGAGAAATTCTGCATGCACATTCAGACACCCGGCTTAAATAACTTTCCTCCAGTCCATAAGAAAGTAGAAAAGTACATCAGCATAAATCGTGCTACTTTGTTGTTGACTCTGTTCTATCTCAGTGGTACAGTCCTTGCTGTTTTAATGTGGGGGACAAGAATGTAGAAGCAGAGGGCTGGAAGGGACCTCAAAGGTCTTCTAGTCCAACCCCCTGATCAAGCAGGAGACCTCATGCCATCCTGGACAAGTGGCTGCCCTCTTTATTTCTGAAAACCTCCAGTGATGGAGTGCCCACACATTCTGGAGGAAAGCTATGCCATTGATTTATTGTTCTCACTGACAACGTCTCCTTGTTTCTAAGTTGGACCTCTCTTTGATAAGTTTCCACCTATTACTTCTTGTCTTCCTCTCAGGTGCTTTGGATAATAGATTGGCCCAGGGGTGAAATTCAAATTTTTTCCCTACCAGTTCTGTGGGCGTGGCTTGGTGGGCATGGCAGGGGAAAGGATATTGCAAAATCCCCATTCCCACCCCACTCTGGGGCCAGCCAGAGGTGGTATTTGCCAGTTCTCTGAACTACTCAAAATTTCTGCTACCGGTTCTCCAGAACCTGTTAGAACCTGCTGGATTTCACCCCTGGATTGGTCCCCTCAACCTATCATATGTTAGTTTCAATCATATGTTGTGGGTGCTCCATCACTGGAGGTTTTTAAGATGAGACTGGATAACCATTTATCTGGGATGGTAGAGGGTCTCCTACTTGAACAGGGGGCTGGACTACTAGAAAACTTCCAAGCTCCCTTCCAACTCTGTTATTCTGTTATCAACCAGTTCTTTTTTAATGTGTAAGTCAACATATGTCCATTATCAACTTCTTTAGTTGTCCTTTTGATGTCTACGGAGCTGCATACACCTCAGATCCTAACTCAGGAGTAAAAGTACTAAGATATCAAAGAGCTTTGATGATTTTTGAAAAATTCAATGGTTTGTTTTGAAAACACAATTGACACAACTGAATCAACCATTACAATATTCAAACACTGTATGTGTCTGCCTGTATCGTTTCTCTCATGAGGTTAATCTGAGTTATTATTTTTTCCATTAGGTATCCTTCTGTCTGGCAACTAGGAGCTCTTCAGCATTGCCACCAAGTGTGCTGAATATTAAAAGTAAACATTTCAGGATTCTTGCATTGGTTAATGTCCATTTCTTGTCCATAGAAAGCAGCCCATCTCTATGTTGATGAAATACATACTTCAGAATCAAGCCAACCAACTGTCTCTCCCAGTTATGCTACACCTGCTAGATAATGCCAATATATTTTACATTTCCTCTCCATTCTTAAAACCCACCCTTTCAAATTGCAAACAGCCTGTCATTGCCTAATCCAGCCACTGTGTAACTAATACAATAAATACGGTCTCCTGTAAAATGCAGTGAAGTAATGAGCAATTTAATGAGTTAAGCAAAGAAAGATAGAAAGTGAAAATTAGAAACCATGGAAACTACTCTGCTAATCCCAGCAAAGTGCCAGCAGACTAATGAAGACAGACGGAGAGTGAAAAGAGGAATAGTGGGGGAAAAAACCCCACTAAAGATGCAGCTTTAGTCTACTTACAGTTTGCGGTGTGCTTGAACTCAACTTTTTCTTTTCAACATTAGCAAATGCTATGGACAATTTCAATCATCCAGATCTCAAAGGTGCTTTTTCAAAAGGCAACTGGTCTTTCTTGTTTTTTTTCCATCAAGACATTTTGCTTCTCATCCAAGAAGCTTCTTCAGTTCTGACTGAAGGATAGGGAATGCAATTCAGTCAGAATTGAAGAAGCTTCTTGGATGAGAAGCAAAACGCCTTCAAGGAAAACCCAAGAAAGTCCAGTTGCCTTTTGAAAAAGCACCTTTGGGATTAGCAAGTATTGTAATCAGAAAACCAGTCAGGGTGGATATGTCTTACTTTTTGTTCTAGGTTATGATTTATCTTTAAATCAGCAATGGTTATAAGACCTGAAAATTGTTCTAATTTTATTTTATTTTATTTTTTATTTATATTTCATATTTCCTAACTGCCCAATTCCGCAGTACAAATAAGGGATTATATTCTAGACGCTATGATAGCTATGCTAATAAACTAGTGTGACCTAATCATACATACAGCGAAAATATCACTTATGAGAACCAGTGTGTATTTGCATACAGAATAATATAAGAAACATGGAGCCAGTTTGGTCTAGAGGTCAAGGCATCAGGCTAGAAACCAGGAGATGGTGAGTTCTAGTCCTGGTTTAGTGATGAAAGCTGGCGGGGTGACTTTGGACCAATCACCAGGAGACTGTGAGTTCTAGTTTTACTTTATACACGATACGTCTTCTAATTTTATTTTGAAATGGAAAATTACTCAAAGCTATTTTATTTAGATTGATGGACAAATGCCATCAATGACTATAGAAGGGTCTCCAAATTTGACAACATTAAGACTTGTGGACTTCAGCACCCAGAATTCCCCAGCCAGCATGGAGTTGCCAAGTTTGGAGACCCCTGGACTATACTAATGAAAGGTGACAATAATTTTCTTCTGTTCATTTGCTACCTCACATCTCAGCAGACATTGCAAAATCTGGAAGAGGTCCACCATTCTCTGTTCTAGATCCGCACGTTGAGTTTGGGATGTTGTCAACCCTTTCTTCTTTTTTGTGTACACAACTAACTTTCCTGGGCGATTGAGATTCATTACCTCAACAATTCTTGTGAGGCCACTATGAGAATTCCATCCAAAGCTTCTCCTGTCTTCATAAACATGCTACCTGGCAAGATTCAGAGTAAAGAATGGCTGCGAGGCCCATAAAATATCTCCTTTGCTCTTCTTCAGTTATTGCCTAGGCAAGACTATTCAGAACAGGGACAGCCTCATAATATATCTTATTTTCCAAGTTCAGTGTTGGTTGTTTCATGGAAATAAGACAATCACATATCTCTTTGGCACAAGGGGGCTGATTAGCTTCAACGTTTGTTGTTATCACATGAGTTTAGCCCCCTTCGTTCAGACGAAGAAATCCCGTAAGTCTAAAGCTACTTTTATTAGAACAACTATTAAGGATTGTCTCAAATAGCCAAATAAGAGACCAATTGATTAGAGAAACAGCCTATGATTCTGCTCTTTAAGGCATTCCTGTCAGGTGTGAAGAATCAGGATCACACGGACTGTAATTTCCAGTTTCAGAAGATTTATTTTTCAAGCTTATACGCAGGAATCTGGTCAACTAACAGTCAGCATTAAATTGGCACTAGAGAAGAGTTAATGGAATTCAAGGCCTTAGAAGGTTTGTGGCCACATAATAATTCTAGGCTGAGTCCTCTCTTGACTTGGCCCCAGGCTCTGTTTGCTCCTACAATTCCATTGTAGTAACTTCCTGTTATTACGCTATTAAATATAGTTCTTGATGAAGATCAATGTGTTTATACACATGTGCATGTGTGTTTGTGTGTGCACATTCAGAACCGAATAACTGGTGTTGCAAGGACATAAATGGGAGAGGTAGAAGGTATTTAGAGTGAGGGAGTTCAGTGTAGTGATTAAGGCACTAGGCTAAAAACCATGAGTTTGGCCCTGTCAAGGACACGAAGCCACCCAAATGGCCTTAGACCAGTCCCTCTTGCTCAGCCCTTGGAATAAGGGTTCTGTACTGCTGTGAGAGTTGGAAAGTCACCACTAACTCTAGCACTCTTGCAAAGTCAACAACAAGCCAAAGAGGTCTGAATCCAGAGTAGCGTTAGATGAACAGATCACAAGTGGTGCTTTCTCAGACGCTCTTAGCGCAGAGGAAAATACAATTTTTGAACCCAAGTATTTGTTCCCAAGAACCTTTTGTTTTTCTTGAAGCTCCATGACTTGAAAAAAAGGCATGTTTGCAGGCCCTTCCCAAAAGTATGTACCAAAAATTGGACTCTTGGTGAGAATTTCCTTCTCGCTGGGTCAATGTACTTAATTTATTAAAGACGGCATTTTAGAATGCTTGTAGAAACTCCATTGTTACTAGATAATATTTACCAGACATGACCTTTAGCACATTATGACCTTTTCCCTACTGAGATAATGTTCCATAGCAAATTTATTCTGTCATGGAAATGATTTGTCACATGACCGAAGGACCCTCCTAAGAACAAAAGGAACAAGGGCTGCAGAGGGATAGAAAATATGGTTTTATTTATTTTCTGCCGCTCCGTGATAATTTCAAGTGGAGATTGTCTAAAAGGCTACGTATCCAGGATGAAACTCTAATGGCCACTTGCTTCTACATTATGTATGTCATGTTCTGCCTCATAGTTTGTCACTGATGGCATCTGCAGACGGTTAGCCATTGGAAGAACAGGCCCCTTATCGGCTTTGCGGTGACCTACCACTGAACAATGCCAAGTATATTTACAATGTGGCGTAAGTTAATACAAAGCAATAACTCATCCATATAACAAATTCTCCTGGATCAGACAGTTGGCACATGGAGGAACATGTTTACATGCCTCCCTGGGTGTGTTTAGAGGAAGGACGCAATTCCTCCTGCCCAGTCTGTCTACTTCGTGATGCAGAAAAGGATCGATGGACTTGTGTGTGTGTTTTGAATGAAATGATTGTGATTTGGGCGAGAAATTTGTCAGGGATGGAGGTTTACTTTTAAGGACGCTTCTTGAGGTAGCCTCAGTGGAAGTGCTGGCTTTATCACTGCTCTGTTCTCTGAGAGGGGTTGTATTTAATTACATCTTCAAGTAATAAAAGGAGACACAAGCAAGGGGGAAAAGCGCTGCTCAATTCAGACACAATAAATCTGTTTGCCCAGGAAACTCAATCCATCTTGGCAACCCACTTTGCGGCTATTGTTCCTCCTTCAACAAGGAAATCTTATAATAAACATTCAATTGCACCTGATTAAATGCCATAAGAAATGGAGTAAAGCCAGGCTGCCTCTAATATACATCCATTCCAAGGAGGTACCGCAGATATCCACTCTGCTTTTTTATTTGATGGATACCTTCTTTTTAGCTTATTCCAATGGCAGTAGGGATAGTCAACACCATTCATGCTGGAAAGCTTGGAAAGGAAAATGACATTTTGGTTCCAGAGTTGATTTTTCTGAAGATGTTTGTACAGCAAAATAAACAAACAAACCCCAATGCAATCCTAGGCTGCATTAACAGAGGGATCATGTAAAGTGTTAGTACCAATTTATCATGTCTTGGTAAGACCACACCTAGAGTACTGCATCCAGTTTTGGTCACCACAATATATAAAAAAATGTTTCACTCTGGAAAGAGTGAAAAGAGCAACAAAGATGATTAGGGGACTGGAGGCTAAAACATATGAAGAATGGGTAGGAAATGGGTAGGAATTGGGTATGTCTAGTCTAGTGAAGAGAAGAGAAGGACCAGGGGAGACATGACAGCAGTCTTCCAGTATTTGAGGGGCTGCCACAAAGAAGAGGGGCTCCACCTGTTCACCTGAAGGCAGGAAAAAAGCAATGGATGGAAACTGATCAAGGAGAGAAACAACCTAGAACTAAGGAGGAATTTCCTGGGAACAATTAACTAGTGGAACAATTTGTCTCCAGACGTTGTGGATGCTTCATCACTGGAGGATTTTAAGAAGAGACAGGACAGTCTGGAATGGCATATGATCTCCTGCTTGAGCAGGGGGTTGGATTAGAACAGTGTTTCTCAACCTTGGAAGCTTGAAGATGGGTGGACTTCAACTCCCAGAATCCCCCAGCCAGCGCTGCTGGCTGGG
>WNWU01013721.1:4850972-4879330 GCA_012654045.1 Ptyas mucosa
CCCCCAGCCAGCAACGCTGGCTGGGGGATTCTGGGAGTTGAAGTCCACCCATCTTCAAGCTACCAAGGTTGAGAAACACTGATGTAGATGGTTTCTTTGAATCCTCTTTCAAACCAGTGGTCCTCTCTCCCCAGGACGTGGACTTCCCAACTGATGTTTAAGTTGACACCAGCTCTCTTTAATTCTATTGAATATGTTTTTAAATGATGAAAATGATCCACTCAACCTCACAGGCAGTTTAAAACATTTACGTACTTAATTTTCTTCCTTAGTTTTGTTGACTTATAAAAAGAGGTAAGTGGCTCCTTTCATGATGCCCCATTGATTGAGTCTGGCTTTTCTTCAGTGAAATACACCTTCTTTGCCTAAGGAAACGTTTTGTTTGCTTCTTTTCCTGCCATTTTAAAAATCCTTCATTTATGAGTTAAATAAAAAACCCTTTCCTTAAAAATGAGGAAAGCACAAAGCCCTCCATTTCTGAAATCATTAGAATTGACTTTCCCACAATCAATGTGCTAAATGATGTAATTATCCAGTGGTCTTTCCCCGTTTAAACCAGTTGGAAAGTTAAAGGTTTGTTTTCGATCAATTCTGACCACTTTGTGTGCAAATTACACAACTGCCTTTTCTTTCACTTATCTCAAAATCCAATTCAATATGGGCATGTCCATTTAAAAAGCCTTTCTGATCATCAGTAACTCTCTGAAGAGTAACTTGCTTAAACTTACAACATGGGAAAGCTGCTATTTTTCTTACGATTGCAATTCTGTTGTGCGGTTGGGAATAACATCTATAGTCTGATCCTAACTCTAACCATCATTGTCTTTTAATGGCCCCATAATCCCTTATGGGGTGGAGTCTGGGAAATTGAATGGAGTTATATTCAGCAGATATAATCTCAAAGTGCCCAGAGAGAGAACTATCAGCCTCTACCCAGGATTGAACTCACACTCTCCTAATTGTGAGGCATGAGCTCCACCTCTAGCCCACCGCACCACTCATCCAAACTCTAACCATGATCTGACTAAAACAAACATTGTGGCTTTGTTTTGCAACAATCTCTTCCTTCAGCGTGGCCAAAGCCTCCTGTATCCCTTGCCTTCTACATCCTGGTCCATCATAATTCTAGTTGAATCATACTCATTTATTTAGGATTTTCTATGGAGATTCTCACTCATCCAGGTCATGGTTGTCCCAAAGGTGTTTTTTCAAGAAGCAACTGGACTTGCTTTGTTTTTTTCCTTGAAGATATTTCCCTTCTTATCCAAGAAGCTTCTTCAGTTCATGAGAAATGGAAGGATTTATATTCCTTACAGTCATCTGGTCATTTGCACTCTTTCTGAGAGTCATTGAAGCCACTTGGGGGTTTATCTGTGCCTTCAGGGTCACCCATGGGTGAAATCCAGCAGGTTCTGACAGGTTCTGGAGACCCGGTAGTGGAAATTTTGAGCAGTTCGGAGAACTGGCAAATGCCACCTCTGCTGGCTGGGGAATTCTGGGAGTTGAAGTCCACACATTGTCCAGCAGCCAAGGTTGAGAAACACTGTGAGTTCTTTGTGAACAAAGGGATGACTTTCCACTTCAAGGACAAGCAATGTGTCATGTCGATCTATTCTTTGATTTCCCCAAATTTTCTCTGCCCACAAAAGGTTTGTTCTCCCTGTCCTTTCCAATTGGTCCGGAGTTCTTCCGAGCCTCGTTTCTGCAGCCTCTTGGAAGGCAGCTCAGAGTTCCAGGTTGTCTTTTTCTTTCTAGTATACAAAACATCTCCATTGCTTGGCAGCCTCCACAGCTGCCTCCCATTTCGTGATCTCGTGAACAATCTCCATGGGAGGAGGAACTTCTCTTCATGTCTCCCCCCTGAAGCATGCAAAGCCCAGGAGGCTTCCGATTGCGAGACAGATAATTGTGCAATGAAAACCAGGAAATACACACATGTACACCTTTGGCCTACCTCATAATTAAGACAAGTGCGAGTCCCTCGGTAGCCCACCAGAATTTCCCTGATAGAATGTTGTATCTGTCAAGTTGAATAAAAAAGGTTGAAGAAATGCAGAATAAATTTGCAGCCCACCCTTCCACCCCCAGATATAACCGAGTTCTGTGGGCTCCAAGTTGCATTCTCCCCATGCACACGCACACACACACACACACACACACAGCAGAAGAGACCTTCAAAGGTTTCGCTATGATTAAATCTACATCTCTGGTGAACCTTCTGGTAGAGAGCTCAGTTTTCTACTTTTGTTGTTATAGTTTTTGTGGTTGTCTAAAGTTTACAATTCTAGCAGCTGGATCTTGGTTACGTGAAAGTATGAATCAGTTCTTAGCACATAGAACATAGAATCAGAGGGCTGGAAGAGACCTTGAAGGTCTTCTAGTCCAGACCTCCTGCTCAATATGGGAGACATTATTCCATCTCGGTCAAACAGTTGTCCCATCTTTTCTTGAAAGCCTCTAGTGATGGAACATTCATATTCTGGGAGGCAAACTCTTCCATTGATTAATTGTTCTCTTTCATTTTGTCCTTGGTTCCACAGGCAATGAAAAATGCCAGGATCCTGCTGGTATTTTTTGTTTCTTTGGAATGAAACACTTGTGGTAAAGACTTGTGGTTGTGTTGGTGGCAACAACATGATTATTCCATGTTCTATGTTCTAAGAAAGTGAAAGAGGCCAAGAAAATTCTTAGAACATACAACATAGAGTAATTGGGTTGGAAGGGACTTTGAAGATCTTCCTCTACACCGTTCCAGATGGCTGTCCAGTGCCTTTTTGGAAGCCTCCAGAGATAGAGCAACCACAACTCCAGGAGACAAACTGATCCACTGATAAATTGCTCTCATTGTCAGGAAACTTCTCCTTCGTTTTAGTAGCTTTCCAAGTATCTTGACACCTTTATGTATATAGATGGAAATAATCTATATCAATGAGAGTTGGCATTCTGTTTCTATGGGATGGAAGTGGTTGGTTGACTTTTCTTTGGTACTTCTAGAGCCCTCAGACCTCCATAATGCCACCAGAGATGGGTGTGAGTGAGAAATACTGCCAGCCAAAGCCTTATTAACTATGTTTCTTCCTCCATATGTGCTTAAACATGCAAGAGACCTCCCTTTTGTCAGCTTCCTTCACCATCATCGAAATAGAGATATTAATTTCATTTCTTTCCTTTAATGAGCTACATACTTTACGCTTTGGGGGTCACCCAAGTAAGTTTTTAAATCAATTATACAATTACATATGTAATAATAAGGGAGCAACGGATTAATTGTGTGTGGGGCAGGACTATAACCTTCTCATAATGCAGGTTTCATTAGGGCTGAGTCTATTATTACAGGAAATTGTGGAAATCAAGAGGGGTGGGGGGTTTTCAGGGAGAAATAACAAATGAGGGCTATTTCAAGATAAGAGAAACTGTTTGCTGCTGGGAAGGTGATAGCAGGGCCCCGTACTGTATGTAAATAGATGGGGTCAACTTTCTCTGGTTTATGCAGGCCGCATTGTACAAGAATTAATTTTCATCCTATTCTAGAGAGTGACAGGAAGAGGCTTTCTAATTATGCCCCGAGGCTGTGAATGACCAACCTCTGTAGTATTAAAAATGTGCGAGAACCTCTGTAATATAACCAAGCATTGGAAATGTGCACATTAAGGGAGGTGAACTTTAGAAACGGTTCGTGGTTTTCATCCCTGAATTTGTGTTTTGAGGAGTGTCAGTGAGGACCATAGTAGGGATTTCGGGGTTTTTTTTGTTTCTCAACTAACAAAAGGTCTTTGTAATTGAAGTTCTAGTCTTCCTCTGGTTCTGTGCTTTGTCCCATTGTCAGTGTCAATTGTCATTGTCAATGGGTTGTTGGAGAAGTTGTGGGAGCACTCACAACTTCGGAAGGCAAGTTGTTTCAATGGTTAATTGTTCCTGACAGTAAGAAAAATTAACTAGTGGAACAACTTGCCTCCAGAAGTTGTGGGTACTTTCTTGCCATCCCTACCCTGTCACTCATCAGGACTGATCTGACAGGGCCCCAAGATGTTTTTGGTGGGCCACGTGGGGAAAGATGGGGGCCAGGACAAAGAACCAACTCCTTTTATGGGTGAAGAGTCTCTGGAGACATCAACAAGAGCCTTGCAGAACCTGAGAAAGCCAAAACTTTCTTCTCAATACATTTTAAAAACAAATGATTTTGCTTGGCCCTTCCAGATGTGATTTGGGGGTCTCACCGCTCACTCCCTGGCATTCCAACCTATGTATGTACTGTCAGTCCTCAACTTACAAATGTTTGTTTAGTGACTGAAGTTACAACGGCCATGACAAAAAGTGACTTATGACCATTTTTTACACTTAACGACCATTGCCACCTTCCCGTGCTCACAAATTCAGACGCTTGGCAATGGACTCATATTTATGACGGTTGCAGCATCCTGAGGTCACATGATCCCTTTTTGTGACCTTCTGATGAGCTGAGTCAATAGAGGGAGTCAGATTTGTTTAATGACCGCAACAACTGCAATGATTCGCTTAACAGGTGTGATGAAAAAGGTCGTAAAATGAGGCGGCCCTCACCCAACAAATCTCTCGCTTAACAGCAGAGCTCAATGGTGGGGTCGTAAGTTGAGGAACGCCTGCATTCCTGCTCCCTTGAAATGGGTTGCCACATTTAAAACCGATTATGGGGAAAGGCAATTTCCCTCTTTGAGGGAAGCTTCAAAGCTCCCTTTGAGAGCTGCGTTCCCCAGACCAGTGACAGGCCTATTCAGGGAGCCCTTTCTGAGATGTTGTTGAGATTTTCAAAGTAAAGAATTACAAGAAATGCAATTTAATCCAAAGTCATTACCTAAACACTGATATAGGATAGGGATTACCTCCAATGTAAATGAGATATGAGACAGGCAATGGATTACAGGCGCTCTTCTTTAGGATGACTTCAGCAAATAGACTTAGATAAGGAAATCTTTGTAATTACATGAAGCTTCTCTGGTCAATTCTGACTTTTAAATACTGAAAAGATCCAGAGAAAAGAAAGTCAGAAAAAAAAGCCGACATGTGTTATTCAGGGCAAAATTAAGTATTTCCTTTTTAATTCCAGACAATCAATAGAAGAACATCGCACCGAATGAAAAGATGGGGCTGACTACACGTCCCTTTGTGACTGGTATCATTTCATCATTTGGGTAATATCATTTCCAAATTAAATTTTATGGTCCATTACAGATGAGCTCAAACAGTTTTTCTAATGGAATCTTAAATGGAACTGACTTGCTTTGCGTGGGGTTTGTCTCTCGGTTAAGATGTTATTTAGCTCTAATTATCCGATAATGAACTCGGGAAATTTAATTTTTAATATTTATATGTCAGAAATCTGTTGTACTTTGGGTAAGGTTTTAAATTAAAAATTAACATGGGTAGAATGCTCAATGAATATTGTCTTCGTCTCTGCGCTGAGCGTCCAATCGGATGGCTCCGTGTTGTTGTTGTTGTTGTTGTAAATAAATTATTCCGAAGAATGAAAACAAGTGAAAAACAAACAGCAGAGAAAGGGCGAATCTACCGTTCATAAGTCAAAAGGTTCTCAGATTTCAGATAGAAATTCAAGGAGCGTATTTGGATTCTAGAGCATTTCAGCCGAACACCCAGCAAATAAAAAGAAATTGAACAGAAGCAACATTACTGTTACTGGTGGATTTGTGGGTATTTTTATATAATTGTTATTGTTTTCATTCTTGTACTTTCAAATACTGGAAGACTAAATTATTTAGTTTTGCTTCTATTTTTTTTTAAATTAAATTGTATCCAGTTTTATTAATATCTATTTTACAATCTACTTTCTCTCTGTTATATTCTACCAGGATGCTTTCTTAAGTAATTGGGTAAGAGTTGAATTGTATGTCTCTGGAGATTCTCAGTCCTCCAGGCCACGGCTGTCCCGAAAGTGCTTTTTCAAAAAGCAACTGGACTTTCTTTGTTTTTTCCTTGAAGACGTTTCTCTTCTCATCCAAGAAGCTTCTTCAGTTCTGACGGTTGAATTGTATACTTTCTAGAATGAGGATCAAAGATTTGTGGTTTTGTCATTCCAGCAGCCACTTGGACCATCTGGGATGTTCTCAGAAACTTCTTGGACTAACAGAAGTCTGCAACCCTCTTCTCACATTCTACGCTGGCCAAAGAGGCATCAAAGTGAAAGATTTGGTTATGTCATTCTATCTCTTCCTCCTCAATAGGTTTTCTGTTGGATGGAATGGAATGGAATGGAATGGAATGGAATGGAATGGAATGGAATGGAATGGAATGGAATGGAATGGAATGGAATGGATGGGTGGGTGGGTGGATGGATGGATGGATGGATGGACAGACAAACTGTAGACAAACAGACAGAAGATGGACAGCCTTGTGGGAAATCACAGAAAGATTTTAGTTGTTGGGTCTCCCTATGCAATTCAGAGAATTGAGGCAGGACAAGACAAGCTTAATCTAAAATTATTCCAATTACAGATCATAATCATAATCTAATCATAAGTTTATTTGTCAAGCATATATAAGATAACAGGTAAAAGTATAAACATAATTTGAATGCATGAAAAGAATAAGTAAAAAGGAATATTAGGACAGGGATGGTAGGGATGCTGGTTTCCTCTTCACAATTATTGAGTTCTAACCTGATAAAGAATTCTGGAGAACCTGAAAGGTAATATTTAGTGAATATTAACTTGACCCAATACAGTCATTGTCTCGATATCAATTTTAATTTTGTTTTTTCATACTTAACAACATTATCTTTATGTTAGTTTCACATATGCTCATTATTTTCTTATTTTACTCTTTTGTCACAGTGACTTTGGGTTAGAAGATTGCCATCTGTGACCAATATTAACTTTCTTAATAATCTACATGATTCACATCTACAAGAAAACTGGGGCATCAAGGAACAGACATGATCAACACAACAATGATGAGCGATGTTCAGCACACAAGATGCCTCACGAAGGCTGAAAGCCAGCAATGCATGACTCACACTGCATAGAGAGGGCAAGTGACGTGACTTCATCATGATGTCATCGTGCAAATTGTGTGCAATCATGTCATCATGCATGTGATAGCAGCCTAGATTTGGCCAAAGTATGGGACTAAAAGAAAGGCGAATGTGTGCCGTATTCTTTTTATGGAATACATAATTATGACATCACAGAGGAACTCATAAAATAGAAGTGCCCAAATGAGTCCTAGATCCATACAATATTGGTGTGTCTTCTAAGGGATAAGATGTTCTAATTTCTCTTCTGTTGGTACTTAAATTGGAAAGTCACTCTGAGAAAGTTCTGATTAAGACAGAGGTGTTGTAGAAGATGCCCAGGCTGAGCCTGAGGGAGGAGTCAAACATATCATCAGTCCAGAGTCCCTTTGTGCCCATAAGAGATCTAGGTTCATCCCACCTTGAATTCCATTGACTCTTATCTACTGCCAATTTGCTTTGATGGTTAGTCAGAGTCTTGTAGAGAGCTTAAGCTTACAACAAACCTTTATATTCATTTGAACTGCCTGGATTTCCTGATTTCTCACACTTCGTTGGTTTCTCCTGAATATAATTCTGCAATTGCCACAGCTACAACCCTATCTTTAAAACAATATATATATATATATATATATTTTAATCCCCATGGAGAAAATCATTTAAAGCCCTGGTTAGGGCTTACCTGGTCTTTCGTGGGCTTTTATTATTTGAGAAAGCCATGTTTTAGCCTGGCTTAGTCTCCGATGGTACAACGGCACTTTTTCTAATTCAGTTTTTAATTGAATAGTAAATTAGTTTGATTAATAAACACCCCCAGCAACACTAACATCGGAATTAAAGCGATCCCGCTCCCATAAATATGAACGGCTCCTAAGCAGGGTCTCTGAAAGGTTGATTTGGCGTTTACCTTTTTCTATCCATGCTTGAAGTAATAATAATAACGGCAGTGATCAATGCCTGGGCTTCTAGTTTCCTTTGATAACGCACGTGATTATCCGGCTATATTTGATCTTAGCGGAAAGACTGAGAAATTAAAACAATTCCTTCCTTCTGTCACACAACGAAGTAAAGCAGCAAAACAGGGTTCTTGAAATGGCCACGGCTTTCCTTTGAATTATGCAGATTTGCACCAAGAGGAGGAGATATAATATCTATATTCCAATCTTATCTCCCAAAAGCATGAAAGGCAAAACTCAAATCACCAGTTCCAATGATTGCCTTTCACATATTGGCTCTTATCACAGCCCATCCCCCACCTCCATCCTTGTCCCGTGTAATTGAATTAATTTAATTAAATGGCGTTGTCATCCTCACCCCATTTAATGGGAGATTCAGGTTGGGAATTTTTTTTTTTGTAACGTTGCTACTCCATTATAGAGTTACCAAGATGCTTACATAAAATCTATCGGACCAGGCAGCTTCGGGATAATTCTGAGTAGCTCAACACAAAGAAAACTGGACCCAAACCCTGGAGTAAAGGGGAAATAAGGATGCACATTTGCAAGGAAATAAAAGCATTTGGCCTTATGTACATAATCCTATTGCTACCTGCGCCATGGAGGGGGGGGGAATCATGTTTTAATGAGGTCAGGATAGGCCGCATGGATCTCTGGAGGGGGCCTGTTTTCAAAGGCCACAGAAGAAATCCACTTCCTTGGTCCATCTGGATGACCTGGTGCAATCAAGGAGGCCAGGAGCAGGCCAAGCCCTCAGCCTGAACAAGACGAACAGAAAGGACTGGAGACAGAGAGGCCTCCCAACAGGCAGCCCCTATGCAATGAAAGATGTTAATAGAAGAGAAGAGAAGAGAAGAGAAGAGAAGAGAAGAGAAGAGAAGAGAAGAGAAGAGAAGAGAAGAGAAGAGAAGAGAGAGTAGAGTAGAATAAAGTAGAATAGAATAGAATAATGAATAAAGAATAGAATAGAATAGAATAGAATAGAGACTAGAATAGTGAATAAAGAGTAGAGTAGAGTAGAGTAGAGTAGAGTAGAGTAGAGTAGAACAGAACAGAACAGAACAGAACAGAACAGAACAGAACAGAACAGAACAGAACAGAACAGAACAGAACATTCTTTATTGGCCAAGTGTGATTGGACACACAAGGAATGTGTCTATGGTGCAGAAGCTCTCAGTGTACCTACAAGCAACAAAGTCATAAATCATAAGATACAAACAAGAAAGGAGCAGTCATAAGATACCAACAGGAGTAGGTAATAGGAGAGATGAGAAGGATAATGGTAATACAGTCCTGCTACATGGTGAGATATCCTACAGAGTGCTGTGGGAATTATGTGTTTAGCAGAGTGATGCCATGGGTGGGGAAAAAAACCCTCCTGTCTTTGTGCCTAGTTGTTTTGCCATGCAGTGCCCTGTAGCAGAGTCCTGAGGGGAGAAGTTGAAACACTTAAGGATGGGAGGGGTCTGTAGAGATTTTCCCAGCCCTCCTTCTGCCTCTTGCTGCATACAGTACCTCAACGGAAGGCAGGCTGGTTGCAATTGGTTTTTCTGTAGTCCTCACTATCCGTCTATCGCTGTCCTGTTGAGTTGCTGTACCAAACCAGGCAGTTATAGAAGTACAAATGGCAAACTCAATCATTCCTTTGTAGAACTGTATCAGTAGCTCCTAGGGCAGTTTGAGCTTTCTGAATTGACACAAGAAGAACATTCTTTGTTGTGGCTTTTTATTTATTTATTTATTTATTTTATTTATTTATTTATTTAATTGTTTGTCAAGTACAAGGAAACAAGTATCAGTATAGACATAGACATGGACACATAAAAAAATGGCACAAATAAATGGATATAAATAAGCAAAACATAGCTGTAAACACATAGAATGAGTACATATAAATGGGGACAGTAGGACAGGGACGGTAGGCACGCTGGTGCACTTACGCACGCCCCCTTAGGGACCTCTTAAGAAACGTGTAAGGTCCATGGTAGATAGCTTAAGGTAAAAGGTCTGGGGGTTAGAGAGACTAGCAACAGGATCAGGTAGAGCATTCCAGACATTTACTCCTCTGTTGCAGAAGTCGTATTTCCTACAATCAAGATTAGAGCAAATTACATTGAGTTTGAATCTATTGATAGCCCTTGTGTTATTGCGGTTGAAGTTAAAGTAGTCATTAACAGGTAGGACGTTAAGGTAGATAATCTTATGTACTAAACTTAGGTCGGAACGTAAACGGCGTAGTTTAAGGTTATCTAGGCCTAAAATTTCAAGCCTGGTGGTATAAGGAATTTTATTGTAAGCAAAGGAGTTGAGGGCTCTTCTTGTAAAATATCTCTGGTCTCTCTCTAACATATTAATGTCCGAAATTCAGTGTGGGTTCCAGGCAAGTGAGCAGTATTCTAGGATAGGTCTGGCAAAGGTTTTTTATGCCCTAGTTAGAAGGATAGTATTACCAGAGAGAAAACTTCGTAAAATAAGGCTGACAACTCTTAATGCCTTTTTAGCAGTGTTGTTATAGTGAGCTCCGGGGCTTAGATCTTTTGAAATGAGTCCTCCTAGGTCCTTGACAGAGTATGGGTCATCTTTTAGATTGTTTCTGCCCAGCTTGTATTTGATCTTCTGATTTTTATTGCCAATGTGCAGGACTGAGCATTTGCTAGCAGAGATTTGGAGTTGCCAATTGTTTGATCATTCAGATACATAATCTAGGTTGTTTTGTAGGGTAGTAGAATTGTCTGTGGTGTTAAATAGTTTTACATCATTGGCAAAGAGGACGCAGCTGCTTGTAATATGATTACAAAAGTCGTTAATATAAAGCAGAAAGAGTGTTGGTCCTAGAACGCTGCCTTGAGGAACACCACTGTTAACTAGTGCAGTGTTTGATATAACATTTCCAATTTTAACTACTTGATGCCTGTTTGACTTGTGCAAAGATCCAGAAATGCCGTAAGAACTTAGTTTTAACAGAAATTTGTCATGTACCACTGAATCAAAGGCTTTGCATACGTCTATGTAGATTGCATCTATTGCTTTACCCTGGTTGAGTTGAGAGGTCCAAATGTTTTTGCAGTATATGAGTTGTAGTTTACATGACAAATTTTTCCTGAAACCAAATTGCTTATCAGAGAGTAAGTTATTTGACACTAAGTAGATTGGTTTATGGCAGATTCATGACTTTACAGGTGATGCAGCAAAAGGAGATTGGTCTATAATTCTCAACAAGGCTGGGGCCACCTTTTCTGAAGGTAGGTATGTCTGTTGCTAATGACCATATGTCAGGCAAGGAGCTCATTCTAAAAGATACTTCATAGATGGTGCTTAGAGGTTCAGCTATAACGGAGGAGAGCTTTTTTAGAAAGTAGGCAGATATTCCATCAGGACCAATAGATAGAGATGGCTTTAGTTTGTGTAGTGCCCTTTTGATGGTCCCTTCAGTAAAATCAATGTGGATTAGATCGTTGCAATTGGTTGTGGTACGACTAGGAAATGAGGGGGAGAGGCCATTGCTGTTGACAAAGACTGAACTGAAAAAAGTGTTGAAGAGATTAGCCTTAACGGCATCATCATTACAATATTCACCACTTTGCCCGTTTAAAGATGGGATGGTTTTTGAGTCTTTAAGTTTAGCGTTTACGAAATTATAGAAGGCACGATTGGATTTCATGTGTAACAGCTCTTCCTCCTGTTCGCAGTGGTAATTGGTACATTCTGTTTTTATTTGGTGGCATAAGGTTTTATATTGGTTTTTGATGTTAGCTACATAGCCAGTTTTATTTTTCCACCAAAGGGATTTTTTTTTGGATTGGAGTTTCCTTATTGATATGAGTAATTTGTTCTTTTTGGCTTTGGGTGTTACTGAAGGTACTTATAGATTAATGACTCTTTGAACTTCAAGTAGAAAAGTGTTATAATAGTCATCTGTAGTGTTGCAGTCATTGAATAGGATTTGCCAATCTAGAGATGAGAGGTTGGCAGCTATGAGATCGTAGTTTGCTTTTTTGAAGTTGTATTTAGGAGTCCTATTATGAGATTCTTTGTATGGGTGTAAATTTAGACACATTTTTTAATGATGATTCTAATGTTAGGTCTCCTTGTCAAGTCCTGGGAGATTATAGAACCCAGAAACGCAAAGAAACCCTATTGTGTCTGTGGGTATGTGTTGCCAACTAGACGCCAACTAGAAACCAGTCCAAGAAGCTCCTTCAGTTCTGAACTGAACAAACAAACTGAACAGAACTGAAGAAGCTTCTTGGAGGAAAAATTGCCTTTTAAAAAGCACTTTTGAGATGAACGTCTGAGCTTGTCCTGTCCAGAAGACAATCGTATAATCTAACCATTGACTTGAGGTGCAGGATTTAGTCTGACAGAAGACTTACAGATGACACCAGCACATATTTATGCAGTTTTTGATAACATATGGAACCTGAAGGAGACAGGGCTTAAGGACAGCATCCAGAAACTTATCTGAGATGAGTAAACCAGCTTCAAACCTATTTGCCTTGTCTTGGAGATCTGGCTTGGCTTCCTGAAAGACTACAGGGACTGGGCTCATAAAAACTGGATCAGAAGCAGAGCTTGCATCAGCCTTTGTGTATGGCTCTTTTGTTCTCCTTGTTTTAGAAATGTCGACCTGAAGCCCTTAGTATGTACCCAAGGAAATGTTTATTAGCCTTTCTGAGTTTCTCATAATGCATTTGGAGAATGTATTCAGTTTGCCATTAGGGAAGAGGTACGATTTACAGTAACAAACCAACAAATTATCTTTCCATTTCTAATTGATTTAGAAACAATGGCTCTGCTGTGGCTTCACGGGAGGCAAGATCTTTAATTGTCACAAGGTCACTTTGTAAGTTTTAATTGCTGGGTGCTGCTCTGTCCTTTTGCAGCTTTCAAGGTGATAAATGGCTCCCTGGTTCAAAAGCTAGTCTATATAAACAAGCTTATCTCTGCCCATAGTCTTTCATGAAAAATGAGTTGTGAGTATCATTGTTAATCATGGTAATTGTTAATGCTAAGAGGGCCAGTATTATGAGTTTTCCTATTAGACTTCCAATTCATTATTTAAAATGAGCAATCTGGGAGCCATCTAGAGCATTCTAATTTTAATTATTCGGGGACTGCATTTCAGGGAATTCTTTTCTTCATGGAGAGGGACAAAACCTTGCTGAGATACATCCAAAGGTTGTGCTCCCCAGTAGGTATATCCTGATTTTTATTTGGAATTAATCTGATGAATAGGGTCCTTGCAATGCACAGTTCTAAAGATTTGCATCCAATACCCCATCCATGCTAAATGTGAATGGGACTGTGTGTTAAAACAACTCCTTTCTTCCAGTAGCCTTCTTACTCCTTGCTACTACTATCTGGAGTTGTAGTAGAAAGAATCACATTTTTTAAATGGAGAAGTAACTTTAGAAGGATATTGAAGGCAAATTTAAGCAGAAAACCAGGGCCACCTCCTTTTGTGCTGGAAAGCACGGTGGTGCAATCAGTCCGTAACTGAAGAAGCTTCTTGGTTGAGAAGCAAAATGTTTTCAAGGACAAAACCCCAAGAAAAGTCCAGTTGCCTTTTGGAAAAGGTCCTTTGGGACAACCCTGACCTGGATGATTGAGAATCTCCAGAGACATATCAATCCATAAGGGAAAAACGTTAAAGAGATTTGAGGGCTTGAGAAGGCAATTCAAAAGTTCAGTAAACCTGAGATGACACACAGAAGGTGAAGTCAGAAGGGCATTGGAAGATTCCACATGGGAGAGAAGGAGTCACTTGTTGGTAAAGCTGAGAACTTTCCTTGTGACAATGTGGCCCTGAAGACCATCCAAGGGCAGCGTGAAGAAAGAGGAGAGAGACACCAATATCTAAAGAAAGGCTGCTTTCAATTTGGCAGTTCAAATCTTACCAGGCTCAAGGTTGACTCAGCCTCCCAGCCTTCCGAGGTAGATAAAATGAAGAGCCAAATTGTTGGGGGCAAGAGGCTGACTCTGTAAACCTCTTAGAGCACTGCAAGTCAACCACTTAGACCACTGCAAAGCATTGTGAAGCAGTATATAAGTTTAAGTGCTACTGCTATTGCTGTTAGTAGTTCAGATTATTGTAGAGTTTAAGCTTGCAAATCTTGATACCCATTCGAATTTTCTGGATCGCTTAGTTTCCCTGGTGCTTGATTCCCCCTCCGGAAAAAAAGAGCGGTGGTGGAGAGGACAAAAAAGAAGAGAAAAGAAAAGAAAAATCAGTGATGCCCTCAAGAAAAAGGAAGCCAAGATGAAACTAGGTGGGTGCCTCTTTCTTGCAAGTCTTTGTAGCTAATAGTCTAAAAAATGCCCAATACTTGTGCCCAAAAGTTATAGAGTGCTGTAATAAGTAATAGAAAGGAAGTGGTATAATAATTCAATATTTTCATGCTGGTTGCATTACAATTATGATGTTAATTAATTATCTGTCTGGCAGTTACAACTATCCGGAGGCATAGCTGCGGTTGACTTGGTTGTGTTCGGCTAGCAGTGAGTAATTAACCTCTCTTCTTCTCTGGGATTCTCTACAAGATGATCATCATGTTGATGATATAATTATTATTAATTCAGTTTCTGTGTTTCGTTGACATTGTTAATTACTTGTCGGTAATCAGCTAATGTTTAATCTTCATTGTTGGATAGCTTCTTAAAAGGCTGCTTAAAATGGTTCAAAGAGGATTCTTGGAATAACATTACTGCCTTAAGTGTCTGTAAGATCAGTAGTCAGAATAAATTATTATCTAAATTATCTTCAGATCAGATTTTCTGGATCTAATTAGATTGCTTTTTCTGGGGCTCGCAAGCCATAGAAATCGCTGCCAATAAATCACAGGAACAAGCTCAGGTGCTTTTGGTGCCAGCTTTGAGAAGTGATTACACTTATAAACTTGTCAATATCACTTAAAGAACAAAAATTAATTTACTACTCTTTTTTGCTTGGGAAGATAAGTGATTCTTGGCCTGGATCCTTCTCTCCCTGATGTTCTTTCCCAGGAATACAATCAACTGAAGTTGCAAATGGATACGGCCAAAGAGTACCTCAAAACTTTCTTGAGTAAAAGACTTTTTCCTTGGTTATAAATTGGGTTGCTTTCCAGAAAGTTTGTGAAGTTTCCCTCAGATTTTCTAAAATCAAGTTGATCTCAAATGGCTTCTGTGGTTTCAATGCTCACTGGCCCATCGCCTTCTGTTTAGACCAAGAATAAGATGTGTCAATCTAACGGAGCCCTCTTCAGAAGCCACTTCACAAACAAAAAAATTGGGACATCATGATGGCTTCTCATCTATCAGCACCACAAAGAGGTGATAGAGCCAAAGATCCCAACATGTTAACCATCTCCTCTCCTACTTCTAGGAATCTTTGCTTCAGATGACTACATCATTCTGTTCCAGCAATCTGGAACCTAATTTTAATCTATAGGTCCATCGCTAACAGCCCACAATGCTTCCCTCCAAATAGGTTTCTCTCCAATTTTTCATTCTCAGCTGTCAAGGTGACATTTCTGCCTCCCTTTTCGTTTCTCACTGTCACCACCCTCTAAAACAATACTTTAGGAAATGATAAAGAAGCCCATTTTCAAAATGTCATGCTCAAAAACAATCATAGAAAATGGCAGGTTACTTGAAGAGGGTTTTCTCTACACAAAAGGTGTTTAGAAACTTCAGAAGCTCCTCAAGTTAAGACGGAGGGCAGAAATCTGTTACCGTACCTTGAAGAATTTTCCTAATGGCCTTTCTCATTATTTGTTAAGATAATAAATATCATACAAGATAAAGCTGGATCCAGGGAACATGTTTTCAAAGGAAATCCAAGCTAATAATTACTATCTGTCTTCCAGACAGCTTCTGATTCTTCCTCAGAAAATTTCTACTACATAGCATAAAATGGAGCCAAACCACAGCAGCCTCAGATGGGTGGATAAATTAACCTCACCCACATAACTGATCTGATTTTACAATCTTTTTTTGTGGCACTATGTGACTGGTCTTAAGTGAAGGACCAACTGTAAATTGTTCAATCCCCATAATTAGGTTCTAGGAATACTAACCTTAAATGATTGAAAATTTAATTTTCTAACTACTTTGGAATCAACCTTAGAAAAGACTTACCATGATTTTCGTACTTCTGCAATTAATTGCAAACAATACTCCCTATTTATGCATAATCGATAATACAACACATTATCTAGTGTGAGAGTCAGCTCTATAACGGATTGTGCTAAGGTTCAGGACCAAAGCTCTTGTTGCAAATGTTTTCTTGAACACAGTTTGACGATATTACACTGGGCAGGTTCTCACACTGTAGGTCCACCACCTTGGGATATTCATGACAACCTAGGAGAAGAGTTCACTTTATTTAAAAAAAGAAAAAAGAAATGTAAGCAAAGTGGAAACACTTAAAATTTGCTGCCTCCAAGCATCAGGAAATCCACAATCAATTTGTGCAATCAAAATTGTAAACAAAAAACCAGAGTGCGATTTTAGAGATGGATAAATCCATGGACCTCGTTATCTATCAAAGCCATCTGCCAATCACGGCACATGATTTAATTTTATTTTGAAAAGGATCACACCAGTTCATCCATCATTATAGTCAGCCCCAATGTCACCACGTTTGAGAATCACCACTGTAGCAAATAAGAATAGTAAGGAGGCTGCGGGAATTTTGAAGAGTAATAAGTAAGACATATATTACAAAATGCTACAATATAAATCATATTTTTATAGCCCGTGTAACATATCTATCTTTGGGTTTTAATTCTAAAAACTATATTACTTTTCATCTCGGGTTTATAGCAAATTATTTTTACCGAGTACAACTGCAGCCGCTGTAAGAATGATGACTGCACTCTTTAGTTGCCGTCTTACTTTTAGAAACAATCAAGCGAGGTTTTTTAAAAGCCAATTTTGAATCCAGGCATGATGACATTTATGTGGCTGGACGATTCTTTAGCATCTGACACTATAATTTTAGGGGATTTAACTCAGAATGAAATACATTCACTGCTGCGTGGAAATCTATTCATTTTCAAAAATAGCTTTCTTTGTGGGCAGTAAACAGGCTCCCACTAAAACTTGTGCATGATTTTAATTACAGATAAGTTTCTCTTTTTAAAGGCCAAAGCATTCATGCTCAGGTTGCTAAGCTGAATTCAATACATCTATATGTTAAAGGTAGAAAAATAATGTGTAAACAGGGAAAGTATTGGACCCAATTGCTGTTAATTTGGTTTTGATCAATTCACATTGACTGCACTTTATATGCAAATGAGAAGGATGCTAGGCTAGGCCGCTTAAAAATAGCGCTGTTGGAAGGGGTTTTATTTCTTTTTATCGTTTCTGCAAAACAAAAAACAAAAACCTTAAACTAGCAACTAAAAAAGAAAACAAATCAACAGGTAACAAATAAACTTTGTAGCTGAGGACTCGGGCAAATGTTAATTCGTGCACAACAAACTACAATTTACTACCTAATCTCGTACTTAACTAGACAATGTCCAATTTAGAAAAACAAAGGGACATTATATTTTCTTTTAAAAGACATCAGTAGAAATTATACCGTAAAGGTCTGTATCAAGATTTGGCTCAGTTCTCGATGTGGGGATTTAGCAGGTTCTGAGACCCCTCCATCTCTTGTGACTCCGAGGCCAGACACAAATCTGAATTCAAATATACGGCTCTCTTGTTGCCAATAATTGAAAATCAACAAATGGCTTCCCTCTCCCCGTGCTGAATTGACCCCCACAGTCAATAGAAAACGCAACAGAACAAGGGTAGGTAATGAACATGGATTAAACAGAGTTAGGGGCTTCCAGGGTTCCCTCTGGATAGTCAGGGCTGCATCTTCCCAGGTGCCACCTGGCCTTGGGAGGGAAATCTATCAAAATGTGGCACAGCAGCCCTGTGCAATAAGTTGCCCAACATCCCACCTCCAGAGAAGCCTTGCTAGAGAGTCC
Source organism: Ptyas mucosa (assembly GCA_012654045.1). Taxonomy (NCBI): domain Eukaryota; kingdom Metazoa; phylum Chordata; class Lepidosauria; order Squamata; family Colubridae; genus Ptyas; species Ptyas mucosa. Next base: position 4,868,897 of record WNWU01013721.1, read on the forward strand.
CACTGAATATCTAGTATCTACAGATTCCCTCACATCCTGGACATAAACTTTTCAACTCCTCCCCTCAGGATGCTGCTATAGGGCATTGCATGGTAAAGCAACTAGACACAGAGACCGTTTTTCTCCCTCCTGCCATCACTCTGCTCAACACCTAATCCTCACAGCAGTGTCTTATGTCTAAGGATATTTACCCATGCAGTATGGCTATACTATTATTATCCTTCTCATCCTTGGCATCTGATGATTATATTACTTGCTGTTTGTATTACACTGACAGCTTCTGCAGTAGAGACAAATTCCTTGTATGTCCAATCACATTTGGCCAATGAAATATTCTATTCTATTCTATTCGGTTCTGTTCCATTGTGTTCCTTTCCTTTCTATGTCTATGTCTATGTCTATGTCTATGTCTATGTCTATGTCTATGTCTATGTCTATGTCTATGTCTATGTCTATGTCTATGTCTATGTCTATTTCTACTCTACTCTACTCTACTCTACACGATATCCTATTCTTCATTATTCTATTCTATTCTATTCTATTCTATTCTATTCTATTCTATTCTATTCTATTCTATTCTATTCCATTCCATTCCATTCCATTCCATTCCATTCCATTCCATTCCATTCCATTCCATTCCAAGTAGAAGCTGAAGATTCAGGTCACTATATTGGACCCTTAATCCTAATAATGATTTTCTCTCTCCTGGAATTTTCCTTAGCTGGAAGACTTGGTGAGTTCTCTATCAATTAATTTCAGAGATGCTGTGCTATGATGGGTTGACACGAGCCACAATTTTCAGGACTTCAGATTGGGATGGCTCATGTTAATTTGGCACAAAATATTTTGGTATATTCTAAATAAAAAAAATAAAAAATACAATGGAAGCACCCCTGTTTCAAAGGCTGTTAATCACTGGTGAAATCTGAACCAGTTTACTACCAGTTCACTGGCTGTGCATGCGCGCCACACGCCAAACGTGTGCTGCACATGTGCATGTGCAGTGCGCACCATCCACCAAATGCGAGGTGCGTGCACGAGCGCTTGCACAGTGCACACCAAAAGGAGGCATGGGGTAAGTAGAACAGCATGCGCAGGGTTCACCCGAATTGGTTGTTTAAAAAATGCTTTTAAAAGGTTAAAGAAAAGGCTCTAACGATCACAGCTGAGTTGCGTGATTGTCAGAGCCTTTTTTTTTATTTTTAAAAGCAAAAAAGCAAAACAAATTTGCTTTTTTTCCCATCCGCCCACCTGCCCGGATGACAACCGGGCGGGTGGGTGGAGCCTCGCATCACGATTGCTACCAGTTTTCCGAACCACCCACCACGATTGCTACCAGATCGGGTGATCCGGTCTGAACCGGGAGCATTTCACCCCTGCTGTCAATGCAGACCGATCCTGCATTTCATCAGTGTATTTCAGGAATGCAGCACCTCACAGAAGGAGCAAACCAAGCTATGTAAACCATGTCGCTGGTTCAGTATTATTTGGTGCCAGTCAGCCTGGATGGATTAGGTTCAGTAAAATTGGAACTGGCAGACGAGATCTCAGAACCACTGAACTATATCTTTCAAAGATCCTGGAGCACAGGGGAGAGGACTGGAAAAGAGCTGATGTACTTCCCATCTTCAAAAAAGGAAAAAGAAAATAGATCCAGGAAACTACAGACCTATCAGTCTGACCTCAATACCAGGGAAGATTCTGGAAAAGATAATCAAGCAACGAATCATTGAACACCTAGAAGCAAACCAAGTAACCAAAAGCCAACATGGGTTTGTCCAAAACAGATCATGCCAGACTAATCTTATTGCATTCTTTGACAAAGTGACAAAATTAGTGGACCAGAGGAATACTGTCAATATAATTTACTTGGACTTCAGTAAGGCATTTGATAAGGTAGACCATAACCTACTACTAGATAAAGTAGAAAAATATAGGTTAGACAGCATCACCAGATGGATTCGTAACTGGTTGACCAACCGCATTCAATGTGTAGTCCTCAGTGGAACTGCATCTACATGGAGGGAAGTATGCAGTGGAGTACTCCAAGGCTCTATTTTAGGCCCAGTATCTTCATCGATGACTTGGACGAGGGGATAGATGGGGAACTCATCAAATTTGCAGATGATACCAAGCTAGCAGGAATAGCCAACACTCCAGAAGATAGACTCAAGATACAGAAGGATCTTGACAGACTTGAACATTGGGCGCTATCTAACAAAATGAAATTCAATGGTGAAAAAAATAAGGTTCTACATATAGGCAAGAAACACAAAATGGACAGGTACAGTATATGTGGTATCTTGTTCAATAGTAGTAACCGTGAGAGGGATTTTGGACAACCATTTAAATATGAGACAGCCGTGTGCAGCAGCTGCCAAAAAAGCCAACACAGTTCTAGGCTGCATAAACAGAGGGATAGAATCAAGATCATGTGACATGTTAATACCACTTTATAAGGCCTTGATAAGGCCACACTTGGAATACTGCATTCAGTTTTGATTGCCACAATGTAAAAAAGATGTTGGGACTCTAGAAAGAGTGCAGAGAAGAGCAACAAAGATGATTAGGGGACTGGAGGCTAAAACATATGAAGAACGGTTGCAGGAACTGGGTATGTCTAGTTTAATGAAAGAAGGACTAGGGAAGACATGATAGCAGCATTCCAGTATCTCAGGGGGTGCCACAAAGAAGAGGGAGTCAAGCTATTCTCCAAAGTACCAGAAGGCAAGAAAAAGAAGCAACGGGTGGAAACTAATCAAGGAGAGAAGCGATTTAGAACTAAGGAGAAATTTCCTGACAGAACAATTAATCAGTGGAGCAACTTGCCTCCAGAGATTGTGAATGCTCCAACACTGGAAATTTTTAAGAAGATGTTGGATAACTACTTGTCTGAATTAGTGTAGGGTTCCCTGCCTAAGCAGGGGGTTGGACTAGAAGACCTCCAAGGTCCCTTCCAACTCGGCTATTCTATAAGAAGTTTCTTTCTTCAGGACCCTGGACAAGGCAAGCTATGAATGCAGCAGAGAAAAAGCCTTTGATACCACGAAGCTGAAGATGATCGTGGGTGCTCTTTGATGCGATAAAGCATAGAACATAGAATCTTAACATTGAAAGGGACCCTGGAGGTCTTCTAGTCCAACCCCCTGCTCAAGGCAGGAGACCTTATTGCACCCCGGTCAAATAAATCTCTTCTTGAAAACCTGATGGAGCACCCACAACTTCTGAAGGCAAACCCTTCCACTTAATTGTTCTCACTGTCAGGAAATTTCTCCTTAGTTCTAGATTGGATCTCTCTTTCATAACCTTCCACCCATTTACTTCTTGCCCAGCCTTCAGGTGCTTCGGAGAATAGATTGTTCCCCTTTTCTCTGTGATAGCCCCTCAAGTACTGGAAGATGGCTATCATGTCACCCCTGGTCCTCCTCTTGGTTAGACTAGATGTACTTAGTTCCCACAATAGTTCATTAGACTCCAGATCTCTGTTCTTCTGTTTGGTATGTTGCATATTCCAGATTACATCTCCAGATCTTTAAATATGTGCAACAAAAATGGTTGGAATGATTTTCAAGCTCCTTATTGTGATATAATTCTCCTCTCTTTCATTTCCTCTGGCTTTCTTTTCCTATAGATCCTAAAACCAACATAATGTGCGGCCATTGAAGTAACATTTCCAGGTTTCAGAAAGAGTGGGCAAGTATATCAAAATAGTTCAGAAACACTTATTTTATCCATGTTTCTATCACTTTACAATTAGACCCCGAGCACCATTTATGTGTCGGATTTGCTAAAGGAAAGCTGTGTCTGTGCCGAAACTCATTTGATGGAGAATCTTTGCTTTGTTTTCCAATTAGACATTTTGGGGTCTCTTATGCAGAAAGGAAAACTAGGCATTACTTAACGGTTATTCTTCCAGTTGTCATCACTGCAAAGTTACACACCTGCACCCCATGTCACTATTTTAAAATGACACGCTATCTAAATGGCTGCATTAACCGTAGTTTTAATATGATTTGGTTCCCAAAACATTGGACCTAGACTTCACAGTAAATAGGGAATGTTGACTATTTGGGGGTGTTTTGTTTTGTTTTTTTTTGTCCAAACATAATTTCACAAAGCGACAAACCATTTTTACAACAGCATGAGGTTAATATAGTGTAGATTGTTTCATGCAGGGCTAAGTTAATCTGGACGGGATGGGACTCGGCTTTTGGGACTAATGGAATGAGAGCAACATGGAGATTTCATGGCACACACTCGCAACATATTGTCTCATCACTTTTGGCTATGAATAAATTTGCTTCCAGGCATTTTGAGGGTTTTCAGAGGGGCACAATCCAAAACATTGACTCAGAAGCAAGGCCAGGTGGCTGTGGGGAAATATAGTTCTATGGAAATCTCAGGTTTTGGGTGAATAAGAAGGTTTATATCCTCAAGTAGGAATAGCGTTCTGTGGTGGCAGCAATACAAATTTCAGGCAGAAGATAATCTGCAAGACTTCCACAACTATTCATAGACTATCTGGAAGAAAGGAAGGGAGGAAAAAAGGAAGGGAGGGAGAGGAGGGACGGAAGGAGGGAGGGTGTCAGAGCTGCCATCCTGAGCTTCACCCTTGCTTTGATATAGATGCCTGCCTGCCATAAACTGTGGCGGGGAGGAAGCTGCTGCCAAAAGGGAAACTAAAACTACTCATTGTGCCTTCCTGAGACATTGGCTCATTACCCCAAGGCCAGAGATCTGGGAGGAGAATGCAATGGCTTTGTTGTGGTCCACCAGTGGCCTGCGCAGATCATGGCTGATCCCGACGAGGAGGAGGCTGGTGTGGGGTCATGCCAGCAGCCTGCGCAGCCAGCGCTCGCATCGGACAGCGAGGAGGCTGAAGAGGATGTGGTGCCAGAGGCAGCAACTCAGCCTGGGCCTTCAGAACCTCCAGAGGCTCCTTCAAGTGGAGAGAGCAAAGTGGAGGAGCCTCTCCTCAATGCTTGAGCATGCAGGGCTGCCAAAAGGCAGGAGTGGCTACTCAGGAGGAGGAGGTCTCCTCAAGAGTAAGGTTTGAGGATAATTGGCCACCTCCTTAGCCTATTTAAGTCACACGCAGTTAATAATTTCTTGCTGGAAACAACGTATAATTATTACAGAGCATTTTGGAGAGTGAGTGTCTTATTGTATCTTGTTTTCTGGGCTGGTTGCCAACCTTTGCCGGACTTTGTTTATTCTTGGTATGTTATAACTTTGATAAGTACCATTGGTATGTGTCACAATCCTTGGGAATCCGGAGCTGGGGCAGAACAGGCTTACCATCTAGCCTGCCGAAGCAGGGAAGGATACCAAAACAATTCCTTTGAATGAGACTAGGCAATGAAGAGATAAGGGACAGGGGCTGGGGGGAGGAATGAGAAAGGGAAAGTTAACTGGGGAATCTTCACCTGCAAACCTTTAGTTCTGCCCTTGCTTTATTGTAATCCACTTGCCTTTTAGTAAAAGTATACTGTACCTTTCACTACATATGGAGTTGAGGGTCTTTCTTGGATAAGGGGCAAAGTTGGGGCAGGTCTGATAGAGGGGGAGGGAGGGAGGGAGGGAGGGAGGGAGGGAGGGAGGGAAGGAAGGCAGGCATGAATGAATGAATGAATGAATGAATGAGTGAGTGAGTGAGTGAGTGAGTGAACGAATGCAGGAACTACTCTCTCTTATGTGATCTGGACACATCCATCCTAGACTCTTTGTTGCTTTCACCTCATTTGGGGAGGAAACACAGCAGTTGTTGTGAGAGGTGCAGATCTGGTGTTGAATTTTACTCCCAAATGCAGAAATTTTATGAAGGGCTCTAGGTCCCTCAAGCTTCTGTGGACTCCAAACCTTTCTTTTATTTCTGACCCACCTTTCTCCTCCTGCCGAGCCCTGAAGGGATAGGAGAAATGTGGGTTTCATAACACACCTACAAGATGTGTCCCTCAGTTCCATTGTTTTCCTTGTGTGCTTCTGACAGGCCTTGAAACAATTCGCATCGACTGCCAAGGAGAACCTTGATGCCAAGCAACTGGGCTGCCCTGCCACCATTTGCTTTGAATGGAGCAGGAGAAGCACTTCAAATGGACACCCCGCTGAAAGTAACACAATGCGTAGAGATAACACGTCTCTCTGTAATACCACACTTTCATTGGGGATGTGCACTCAGCTGTGTATTTCTATCCACATTAATCCTCACCCAGTGGTGCATAATTAAATTTGACCAGAGCTTGATGGGCTGAAAAATCTCCACTCCTTGTGCTGGAGGCAAGGAAATTGTCCAATGCAGAACAAGTCCTTCTTTTCGACAACAGGTTGGTTTGCCCTCCGTGATGTCCTGCTACAAAATCTGATGGTGTCATCTAGCCAGTGACAACTTCCCTTTCACAAGATCCTCTCTAATAAGTTGGGAACACACGGTGAAGGAGAGAGGCGGCTTGGAGAACGGCCCTTGGACAAGGTTGTGGACAGCAGAAGAAAAGATGAAGACCGCTTCTATAGGAAGAGGATCCAAGAAGCTTTCACCTCCATCAAGAGTCAACCTCACCTCACAAACGATGACACAATACCAGGCGACGTGTTTTTCTGTAATCATCATCATCACTTGGAAATTGTACCTGTTATTAACTTTTCCTCTGCAAAATTGATTCATGGATTGTATGTCATGTCAAATTGCTATTGTCCAGCTCTCAAACAGAAGGTCTCTTCCTTCTGGTCTCTGTCCTTAAAGAGCTCCTTTAAGGAGAGAAGGAATTAAACCCCCTGCTGCTGGGAAGAGATTGAAGCTTCTTCTAAACAGCTCATGGTATGAATATAATATTAGTTGAAAGCAGAGTGTTGGTCATGCCAATCTCAGGACTGGAATTCACCAGGACGTTCTTCAATTCTATGAGTTTCTTTTCTGCTCATCAACTTTTTCTTAGTTTTGGTGCAACCTTCTTTCCATTTCTCCTGTTGCTGCGTCATCAGAGTATTCTTTGTTGACTTGCCCGAAAAGGTTTGAACAAGGGCTTCTCCTCAATTCAACCAATGTCCAATTTTTGAGTAGCTCAAAAGCCGGGTAATGCACAAAATATTTACTCCCTAGAGGCATCTTCTTGTGCCATCTTTCAAGGGACATCCAGTCCAGTTTGAAGACAAGAATTTATAAAAGTGGAGAATGCGAGCCCTTAATTCAATCAAACATTTGCCCTTGAATAGGCACCAATTGAATGGATGTACAGAATTCTTCATTATAGCGAGCTAGGTTTCACTTTTATTTCAGTTGTTTTTCCTATTTTGATGCCTTCTTTAACATCCCGGTTCCTTCGGGCATCATCCAACAGTCACCAGAGTTTCATTCTGCATCATTATTTTATACAAATAATTTTGCGTAACCATGGCTTCCGTTAAACAACATTGATTGTCATGGATTTGTATGTTGGTTCGGTGGCTTAATGTATGGTGGAAATTCAGTTGTGGCTTGCTTAATAGGCTGGTTAGAGGAATATATGAACTCATAGAGAGCCTGTAGTACAGTGGTTTAAAGCACCCTGTTATTAACATCTATTAACATCTGCTGCTTGCAATTACTGCAAGTTCGAATCCCACCAGGCTCAAGGTTGACTCAGCCTTCCATCCTTTCTAAGGTGGGTAAAATGAGGACCCAGATTGTGGGGGCAATAAACTGACTTTGTATAAATATACAAAAGTATGAAGGCTATTGCTTAACACACTGTAAGCCGCCCTGAGTCTCCGGAGAAGGGCGGCATATAAATCAAATAAAAATAAATAAATAAATAAATAAATAAATAAATAAATAAATAAATAAATCACCCAGCATCACACAAGTGAGATAGGTGGCTATATAAAATGAATGAAATAAGTGAAACAAATAAATAACATTCTAACTTGTTTTTAAGTGATACCTTTGCTTTTCTGGAGTCATGGTTTAGAACATAGGACATAGAATAACAGAGTTGGAAGGGACCTTGGAGGTCTTCTAGTCTAATGTCCTGCTCGAGAAGGAGACCCTATCCCATTTCAGACAAATGATTGTCCAGTCTCTTTTTGAAAGCCTCCAGTGATGGAGCACCTACAACTTCTGAAGACAAGCTGTTCCATTGGTTGATTGCTTTCACCATTAGGAAATTTCTTAGTTCTAGGTTGCTTGTCTCCTTGACTGGTTTCCATTCATTGATTCTTATCTTGCCTTCGGTTGCTTTGGAGAATAGTTTGTCCCCCTCGTCTTTGTGGCAGCCCCTCAAATAGTGTAATACTGCTATTATGTTACCTCTAGTCCTTCTTTTCATTAAACTAGATGTACTCAATTCCTATAACCAATCTTTGTATGTTTTAGCCTCCAGCCCCCTAATCTTTTGGAATTGATTTCATATGAACATGCTCAAATGAATCTGGAAACCCAGGGAATGGAAGCTCATACAAAACAGTGCTTTGGCCAGTTCAAATTAGGATCACGATTTTCCTTTCATATGCTGCATCCTGTTGGCTTGGCTTGGACCTGATAGAGGCATCTTCAGCAGGAACCCTCTTACAATCTTCATTGGTATGACTTATGGTCATTTGGCAATTAAAGAGGATTATATCAATCTGGCGGAGAAGAGCTGGATCTGTTTGAGAAAGCTGAAATCAGAGGGGGAAATCAAAAGTGAAATTTCTTTTCTCTTTTGAAGACAATGGTGGGAGATTCCAACGTTGCAAAATATAGACTGGGTTAGAAGATTAGAAAATTAGTAGTTGCAGAATGGAGTAGTAAGATGGGTTCCAGTAGAATTATTTTTTCTTGTTTATTAATCTACAAATGGATTTTTAAAACAGAAAATATGTGAAATATATTCCATTTTATAGAGCTGTCTAAGTTAAAGGATGCTCTCTTTTCCAGGGTGTGCGGCATACGATGCCATCCCCGGTGTTCAGAAAGTGTAGAGAAATGGTATTATCAGGGAACAGATGCGAACAAAAAGGGTGAAATTGAATGTATTAGTATTCAGCAGTCTGCTTTTGATTACCTCTGACTGGAAAAATACGTGGAAGCCGCCAGGGTCCCCTCAAGGATTATGATTTGGTAAATTCAAACACTCATGTGTTGAGATTCAGCCTCTCTTTATTGAAAGTGAATTGATATTTTGTAAACTTCATTTGTGGATAATGTGACCTGACAGGGACAAATGCGAGGGAGAATTGTTTTCAAACCTCTTCCAAATGAAACTTATTATTGGATAAGTACAGATTCCTTTGTTTTTTCCCTTCTCTTCCTTCCATCCATCCAGAGCATCTTCATGGCCTGAATATGTATTTCTGAGGTAATTGAATTGAGTCAATCACGGGTGGGCCACAGAAATGCGCAATGGAATATATTCCTGAGGTGGCCAGACATTGGGGAGAGAAAGAGAAGGAGAGAGAGAGAGGGAGGGAGGGAGGGAGAGAGAGATTGAAAAGATTGCGCATTGGCTTCAAGATTGTGGCGGGTTGCAACGCATTCACAACCCCGGACGAAAAAATGAAGAGAAGCTCCTATCTGATTATCTGGGCTTCGGCGAATAATCGTCCTCTGATATAATGCAGCCTTTCCAATTTTGCAGGCCGGCTCCAGGCCTCAGATGTGTTACATATTAATTTCCCTTTGCAGAAAATTTACCAAGCTTTAGCTCAAATTCAGTTAGCCGGATTGATGAAAGTAGCAAAAGGATACGACATTTACTGATTCCCCCTTTTCACCTTTGATTAATTCAACCTGAGGATTATTCGGCGTTTGTCAGGACACCATTAAGGGAGATGCAGCCACGATGGAGGGTGACTTCAGGCCATCCGAGAGAACCCAGAGAACAGAGGTTGACCCTTTATCAGCCTGACAGAGACCCCAGATTAGTGTCAGGGTGCAGGAAGGTTGTTTGAACAGGTCGGCCAGGCCAGGCTAAGGGCACCAAAATGTAACAAACCTGAGCTCTATAGTTGTCATACATACCGGAATGTGCCAAGACCTACACGGGGTTATTTAACTGAGCAACTCATGGACACAACCTCTAAATAAAAAGGAATATTCCTCATCTTTATATTTACTTTTTCAAAAGCATTAAGAAAGCTTGTTTTATGAAGGAGGAGGAGGAGGAGGAGGAGGGGAGGGAAGAGGAGGAAGAAGAGAGAAGAGAGAAGAGAGAAGAAGGAGGTATCATTAATAGCTTATTGCTGCTAATTAATTTGGAATTGAAAGAAGGACAAGGAGAAGGAAAGATGATAGATAGATAGATAGATAGATAGATAGATAGATAGATAGATAGATAGATAGATGATAGGTGATAGGTGATAGATGATAGATGATAGATGATAGATAGATAGATAGATATAGATGATAGATAGATAGATAGATAGATAGATAGATGATAGATAGATAGATAGATATAGATGATAGATAGATAGACAGATAGA
>WNWU01013721.1:4879340-4894579 GCA_012654045.1 Ptyas mucosa
ATGATAGATAGATAGATAGATGATAGTAGATAGATAGATAGATAGATGATAATAGATAGATAGATAGATAGATAGATAGATAGATAGATAGATAGATAGATATAGATGATAGATAGATAGATAGATAGATATAGATGATAGATAGATAGATAGATGATAGTAGATAGATAGATAGATAGATAGATAGATAGATGATAGCAGATAGATAGATAGATAGATAGATAGATAGATAGATAGATGATAGATGATAGATAGATAGATAGATAGATAGATAGATGACAGTAGATAGATAGATAGATAGATAGATAGATAGATAGATAGATAGATGATAGATAGATAGATAGATAGATAGATAGATAGATAGATAGATAGATAGAGTGGAATAACATCTGTTTGAATTGGTGCATCTCTCATGCAATGTTCTTTCTTCCAACACTGGTAGTTCCTACTTTGCTTTATGTACTTTCTGCAATCTCGCGTCTTACCCTGAAGAGGTAATGAATGTTGAGGGACTATTATGGAGTCTTCCCTCGGTGTTTAGAGGGCGTCAGCTATAAAGTTGGATATTTATTCTTCGCAAAACTGATCTCATCTCCTGCCACAAATGTGGAGCTCCAGTCCTCGATGGATCCCATAAAGCTTTCAAACATTTCAGGAGGAGCCAATGAAAAAAGCGAGTCGGCCGAAACGGATTTAAAATGCTGCTTAGAATAGGAGAGAGAAGGGATTCAATTCCTAGCTGGGTTTGGGAGCCCCAGGGGAAAAGGGTTGGCCTGGGTTTTATCCGTCAGAGGTACAATCAGGCGTTGGAGCAGCCCGGGGTTCAGGCTATGCCAGCCGATGCCAGTCTCTCTCCTGGCTGTATCAGCTGTTGCAGCCAACCGTGTGGCGCTCTCCTAGGAGAAGGAGGTTGGGGGTTTGTCCCACCATGAACCAGGCACCACCTGAGATCAGTGGGCAATGGAGGACCAAACCAGGGGCAACCAATGGGCAGCAGAATAAGCAAAGGCAGTTTGGTGACAGCAGATATAAAGCTGGAGTTCCCCAAGACTTTACCTTGCATTACAGGTAATTCTGATTTATTGATTGCCTTGTTTCCAAACTGTATCTTGTCTGGTGGCATAACGGAGTCGATACAATAATGAATCAACAAAGGAATCAAATAACTTATTGTGAATCCTAAGAAAGAGATCAAGGCTCAGAACGTGTGTTTCCTAACTTTAAAACTTATTATTATTCTTGCCTTAATTCCAAATGTAACAACAGAATAATAGAATAACAGAGTTGGAAGGGACCTTGGAGGTCTTCTAGTCCAGCCCCCTGATCAAGCAGGAGACCCCATATCATTCCAGATAAATGGCTGTCCAGTATTTTTTTTTAAAAAAGCTCTTTTAAAAACTTTTTAAAAATGATGACTCCATCATAGTTATCTTGTTCATATTTTAGTATTAATCTGCCTTGTGTGAACAATCTTCCAATCTATTTCTTCTCTCCTCTCCCCTTGCCTATCTCTAATCCTACAATTTTGGATTTCTGACTGTTTTTTCTTGATTCCTAATCCATTGCCATCTTTGCAAAGCTGATACTCAGGGGTCCTTGGTGCTCTCTGAGCTTGTTGTTGTTGTTTTTGCAAATGTTTTATTACCTAACTGGGTAACATCATCAGTCCCAGTAGAGAGCTGGGTTTGTGGAGAGGAGGAGGAGGAGGACTGTGGGGTCCTTGGTGCTCTCTGAGCTTGGTTGTTTTCTTCCAGACATTTCATTACCCAACCAGGTAACATCATCAGTGCTAGTCTTGGGCTGATACTTGCCCCTAAAAACCATCATAGCATGCAACAAAATGGATTTTGGAGGAAATGATTTAGTTTTTCTGAAAGGAAATTAGTATCTTGACAGCGGCATAGGTAAAATATTCCTATCTTTTTAAAATTTTGACATGGAAAAATGCCATTTGTTGAAACAACTGCAAAACAGCATTATACTGAGATCACAGTATTATTCTTTAGATAAGTTGTAAATAAAATGAGGCATAGTTTTGATGACTCTTAGAAGAAAAATATCTTATTGCAATTAATGTGTAACATGTTTATTTGAGAATAAACTGCAGTGTCTCTAAACAGTTCCTTGACTATGTTTTGGTTTAAAAGCATTTTAGTATACCGGTATCTACTCTCCAGACACGGATTAAAGTTAATTTTGAGCAAATATGGAGGAACCTAGTTTCTGAAATGAGTTAGTTGATTTCATGTATGCATGTGCTCCAGAATTTTCAAAGATTTCTTTAGGAATCAGCTTAGAAACGCGAATCAAATTAGCTGAAAGTGCAAAACAATATATTATGAGACCAGTATGCTGCGTATATATTAATTTCATAATATAGTGCTAGGAAGGGAATTCTCAAGAAAGATTGATACATAACCATTCTTATTTCATGCTCTTTTTAAAGTTTATAAATACATTAGATGAAGGCTTTCTGCAATTTACTTATGATGGAGTTTGAAGCATACAAAATAAATGACTTTTGATAAAACACTCCTGTTTCTTTTCAAATCATGTCAATCTTTTGCTTCAGTGACCAGTCACTTTGAGAAAAAAAACCAACTCGTTTTCACGTTCACATCTTTTGTACAATCAAGAGACTTTGCTATTTTTGTTTCTTGGTTTCTATGTCTGGGATAAGTATAACCAGGTCCAGATGAGTCAAATTTCATCTTAGTACATGAGTTGAGCTGAAGCTAAATCAACAAAGAAAAGGGGTAAGAGAAGAGCAACAAAGAAGAACAACATAGGTTAGGGCTGAAGCTATGAATGGTTGTGGGAACTAGTTCAGGGGTGAAATCCAGCAGGTTCTGACAGGTTCTGGAGAGCCGGTAGTGGAAATTTTGAGTAGTTTGGAGAACCGGTAATAAAAAATCTGACTGGCCCCACCCCCATCTATTCTCTGCCTCCCAAATCCCAGCTGATCGGGAGGAAATGGGGATTTTGCAGTATCCTTCCCCTGGAGTGAGGTGGGAATGGAGATTTTACAGTATCCTTCCCCTGCCATGCCCACCAAGCCAAGCCAAGCTACGCCTACAGAACCGATAGTAAAAAATTTTGAAACCCATCACTGCTTCCAGCCCTATTATTCTATGTTCTATCAAAGACATCTTATTTTGCTTCAGAAATGGGGTAGAGAGATATAAAAAAATGAACTGGGGGGGGGGAAGGCTCAACAAATCCCTCCTCAAACACAGAATATTCTGGATGCCTCTCAGTGAAGTGCTGAATTGTTATTATTTTTAAAGTCATATGAAAGCACATCCCAAAAATACGATTAGTTCCTGTTCCAAAAAGGAGTTAAACATTGGGATTACTCTACTGAAGTAATGTGAAACCCAACCAATTTGTAGAGGACAATAAATATTTCAAACACTGTCCATGACTTGGAGCAAAGTAACTTAAAATGGCACCACTCAGTCGTGGGTTCCTCACTGAAGATGCAGTAACCATGATTCTCTTGTTTACCTAACATTGCAAAAAAAGGGGGGGGGTTGAAAAGATTGGCAGGCAATCAGTTGCGGTGGGCGGTCTGGTTTATGCCAGGTCCCTTGTCACATGTTATGCTGGCCCTATTTGTTGATGAAATTATAGAGAAAATAGGTATGTAACCATGCTGTCAGGAATGTTAAATCATATTCTCCAGGCCCAGGGCTGAGAGATGCGGAATGATATAAATGTTGTTGTGCAAATGGTAAGAGTTTCAAATTTCCACTGGGACACGCTGCGCGTATTTGCAGTAACTAAATCTATTTTGTCAGCTTCAAATGGAAGTCTTTTTTAATTTTTTATGTGTTTGAAAACTAATGACTTATGAAATTGTGAGATAATAAAAGATTGTAAAGTGTGCTTTAAGCTGGAACTTTATGTTCTACATTTCTGCTGGCCACTTATAATCTGATTTTTTTCCCCTTTTCCTTCCCCCCCAACCTTTTTTTTTTTTTTGCCGAACTTGTTAACTGTGTTGGGAGATTTCCATGTGTTCCCTCCAATAGCTGAACAGTTTGTGAGCAGGCATCCTTTTGTGCTAATTAACTGATTTGAGTAAGGCTATTTCCAGGGGCATTGAGAAGGTGCAGCTCGTCTTTATACTCATAAAACTGACCTCTGTTTGTTTCACACATCTCTGCTGGACTCATAAAAATTATCCTCAGCTCTCCATGTCTGCAGGGACACACAAATCTTGGATAGTGTTGCCACTTAAACTTTGTGATTAAAACTACTTAATTGCTTACTGACCACAGCACCAAATTCAACCAAAATATTCTTTTTGCAGGTTTACCAAGGTTACAATAACACTGAGAAATGTGTTTGGCTTTAGGGAGCAATTCCATGGACTTATAACCAGTCCTCAACTAAAGACGCTCTCAGCATCTCCACAATCACATGGAAACTGAGGATGGTTAGTCTAACGAAGAGAAGGACTAAGGGTGCCATGATATCAGTCTTTCAATATTTGAGGGGTCACAGAGAAAAAGGGGGGTCAATTTGTTCTCCAAAGCACCTGAGGGCTGGAGGAGAAGCAATGGATGGAAACTCATCAAGGAGAGAAGCAACCTAGAACTAAGGAGGGATTTCCTGCCAGTTAGAACAATCAACCAGTGGAAGAAATTGCTTTTAGAAGTTGTGGGTGCTCCATCTCTAGAGGATTTTAAGAAGAGGCTGGACAGCCATATTTTCCTTTGAAATAATATAAAATACTTGTAGCTCGGAGTCTGTAGAAATTCTCAGTCCTCCAGGTCATGGTGGTCCCAAAGGTGTTTTTTTTCAGGAGGCAACTAGACTGTCTTGTTTTTTCTTTGAAGACGTTTCGCTTCTCATCCAAGAAGCTTCTTCAGCTCTAGCTGGATCGTGGGGAAGGGAAGGATTGATACTCCTTGCAGACAGCTGGTCCTTTGCATCCTTTTAGAGAGTTGTTGAGGCCCCTTGGAGGTTTCTCTGTGTCCTTGTAGCTCAGGTTTTAGATTTTGACCATGGTTTGCTCTCCAAGCTTGTTTCATGTTTAGTTTCTGAACGTCTTGTTACCAGACTAGGTAACATCATCAGCAGGATTTTCTTGTCCTTTTCCTCTTTAGTTTATAAATGTCTTGTGTTTCAATGTGGTGAGTTGGTCGTGTGATTGGCTGTTCGTTTGGCACTATATTTAAATTCTGAGCAGCTGCTTGGTTCTCTTGTTCCCTCATGCGGTTATCAAAATAGGCAAAAGGTTGGAGGGATTAATATTTGTTATGTTTTAAATTAGACTTTCATTGACATCTCATGGAATATTGGATATAATTAATTTATTATTAGCCATTCACATATTTTATAGCAGGAAAGATGCATGAGTGGGGGTGAGCCTGCCCAAATTGTCCACAGAGAGATTATTTTGCAGAGTTATTCCATGTATGAACTCATCTACTCATTTCTTAGCTGGGTCTCTTGCAAAGTTAATTCCACACTGGAATTGTAAGCAAGCATCTAAGCACACTTCATAATATATTTTACACAATCTACTCTTCCCCCACCCTGTCCTGGGTATTTTTAGCCTATAACTTCTTTTCATAATTATATTCTCCATATTTTTCAACCTGTATTCTCTCTAAGACATTGAAGTCCATGGAATCATTCCCTAAAGCCAAATCTATACTTTTTATTGTTATGGGAATATTCTACTCAAGCTAGATATTGCTTTTTTATTCCCCACTCAATAAATATCCATGACATTTGGTGCTGCAGAGGGTATTAGTATGTCAAACTATTAATTTATGGCTGGAATGGTACAATATCGATAGGGTTATTATCTATCAGAAATGCATAAATATGAAGTTTCGGGTGACATTTGCTCTGTGAGTTAAACTCCTTCTGAACAAAATTTTTCCACTCAGAAATGAAAAATAAAAAATAAAAAATCAAGAGACCCAGCACAGGAAAATGTGGGTTTATCTTTCGTTTCAAACTGATTTCAGATTGGTAAGGATTTACACAACCGTGAAACCTTATTTTGCTTTGGTGTCCTTTATAGGTTCAATACCAGAATATCCCCCATCCTATCCCCTGGTTTTCCACGAAAATGTAGTTATTACCTTCTGGGCCTCCTTGCTCAGTCTTAACTTCCTGGTCTGCTCTCCGAGTTGAACACGGCCCCTCCTTTTATCAGTTAATTTAGATATTGTCATGGGTTTGAGAACTTTAAAGGGGTTAATGAGGTATTTATTCCATTATTGTTATTGGAAATTACAGTGTCTAGAACACTTACACAAGAAGATTAAAGATAGATGCTGTGGGGCCACGTTCTATAGTCTGATAGGCCATTATTTTCTGGTCCATAACCCAAAATAGTACTTTTCATCAAAGACCTCATATTCTTGAGATGATTCAAAAATTCACAGACCAAGACCAAGACCAATGAGAAGAAGTTTCTAAAGTACTTTTCAAACCCCAAACAAGTTATAGTACACACAGTCCATCAAACCATGGGGAAATGGAAGCTACGTTGATAAAGGGCCATGGGAGAGAACGTTGATGTATATCGTTTATTCGTTAGATTAATATGCCACCTTTCCCGCTAAATGCTCAAGGCGGAACTCTCCCTACAAAAACAACCTTGCAAAGTAATTTGCTAAAAGGTTGCCCCAAAGTCACAAGCGAGAGGTTGAAGACAGATTTGAAGCTGAATTGCTTTGATCTACTCAAACTGCACCGTGGTTGCTCCCGTAACAGAACGAAGGGAGAAGAAGATTCAGGGGGGAATTTAAGGCTTCCGATGTTATTGATTTCCATTGGGATCTGCAACAACCAAGTCACAGACATATCTTCTTGAAATAACCAATCCATAAGTACAGCTATTTTAGCCTCCTGGGATAAGAAGCAATGGAACAGTTTGCCTTCAGAAGTTGTGCATCCCTGGAGGTTTTTAATTAGGCAACCACTGAAATGGTCTAGGGTCTCCTGTCTGAATTGGGGGTTGGACTAGAAGACCGCCAAGGTCCCTTCCAATTCTGTTATTCCATTCTGTTATTCTGGAACAGTCATCAGCTCTTCTTATGTTCCTACTGAGGGGTAACCCAGTTCTGTCCCAGAATCTTGAGTAGTTAAGTATTCTTAACATCCCTTCACTAGGAAACAAACTACTATTTCACTTTTGATAAAACACTGCTGTTGTGGGGATCTAAATTCTAGAGATCAGACATCTGGAGAAGAGCACATATAATCAGTCCCTACCTTCAAAAAGAAAGACCAGGATAATCCAGCAAAATAGAGGCCAGCCTAACTGTTGAATCTTGAGAAGATTCTAGAACTAGACGAGATCTGCAAGCAGTTGTTTGCATAGGTCAGCATGGATTTATCAAGAGCAAGTCTTTCCAGAGCACTGAAGCTAAAAACTTCTGTGTGGGAACTTCATCACGGGAGGCTTTCAAGAAGAGATTGGATTGCCATTTGTCAGAAATGGTGTAAGGTCTCCTGCTTGGGTGGGGGGTTGGACTAGATGGCCTACAAGGTCCCTTCCAACTCTGTTAATCTGTTTAATCTGTTTAACAACCTTCTCCCCAGATGGGGAAAATTGACTAATAAATCTAACAAACCATCATCATTTCATTTTCCAAGAAGGAGCTTCTTCATGACTGGGGAATGCTGTAGAAGTAATCATTTCAGCAAAGTATTTGGGGGGGAAAAGTCTATGATATTCAAATTAGCAAACTTGTTAAGCATAGGCTGGATAGCAAGACAATTAAATGGAGACACCCCTGGATTAAAAATCATAATACCAAACTGTCCGTCAGTCGTTCCCCAGGAGACTGGAATGGGGTATCAAACGGAGCACCACAAGATTCAGGACTAACCCACTAGACCAGGTCTCTCCAAATTTGGCAACTTTAAGACTTGTGGACTTCAACTCCCAGAATTCCCCAGCCAACCACCTATACTCGGACTTGAAGTCTACAAGTCTTAAAGTTTCCAAGTTTGGAGACCCCTGTCCTAGAAAACCAAATTAGAAATCAAATGCATCAGCATTGTGTGGGGAGACGTGAGTTGATTGCAATATGAGCCCCCAATATGATGTTGCTGTGAACAAGTCAAGTCACTTTTTATTTTCTTGGCAACAGTATGGAAAAGTGATTTGCCACTGCAACCTTCTGAGTTTTTATTTTATTATATTATATTTTTTGCCTTCCCGTCTAGCCTGCAATCCTAGCCGTCTCCCATCCCTGCTTAGCTTCTCAATATCAGCCAAGGTTGGCCAGGTGCTGCCATCTAGCTGGGTAGGTGGGAAAAGGGAAGAGGCAGCTTTAGGTGTGAAGAAGACTAGTTCCTCACTCGTGGGAAGTCTTATTTACATCTTATTCTACTTGTGTTAGACTCCATCTCAAATATCGGGTCCAGTTCACTGCACCTCATTTGAAAAAGTACGCAATTAAATAGCACTGATGGTAAAAACTATGCTGGGAACTTGAATGAAGTGGAAATGTTTAGCTTCCAGAAGAGTTCGGATATGTGAGCCACCTTCTAAGTTGTAGTTATTGCTCCAGAATGCAGGAATGAAAAAAATGGGTTTAAATTTCAGGAAAGCAGATTGCAGAAATTTATGAGATGTGGGGGGGAGGGAGGGAGGGAGGGAGAGAGAGAGAGAAAGAGAGAGAGAGAGAGAGAGAGGGAGAGAGAGAGAATAATTCTAATAGTAGGAAAGTTTGATAGTGGAATCATTGTAGGCTTCTGCTAGTCAAATGCAATCGAGACCTAAAACATAGAATCCTAGGGCTGGAAGGGACTTTGGAGATCTTCTAGTCCAACCTCCTACCCTATGGTTATTTTTGAAAACCTCCAGTGATGGGGCACCCACAACCTCTGGAGGCAAGCCCCTCCTTTGATTCATTGTTCTCGGTCAGGAAATGTCTCCTTAATTCTAGGTTGGATCTCTGTTTAAAAAGCTTCCATCCATTACTTCTTGACCCGTCCTCAGATGTTTAGGAGAATAAGTCACACCACCTTTATCTGTGACCACCCTCAAGTACTGGAAGACAGTTATCATGCCCCCCCAACCCCCAGTCCTTCTCTTCAATAAGCTAGACTCAGCTGCTCCCCAACGGTTCATCAGAGAGTTTAGCCTCCGAACTTTCCATCGTCTTTGCTGCTCTTCTCTGCACCCTTTCTATGACTCTGTGATCCATACAATCATGCCACCGTGTGTTATCTGAACACACCGATATTATCCTGAGTCTGGATGAGTCTTTCTGACTACTTCTTTGATCAGCACCTTTCCCCACTGATCTGCTAGAGCAGCCAATCAGATGAAACGTTGAAGGTCTCAAGCAGGAGACCCTAGACCAGGGATGGCTAATCTTTTTGCCATCACGTGCCAAAAGAAGGGGGAGTGTGTGGGGGGGTTCACACGCGTGCATGCCCACACCCATAATTCTATGTGCCCTGCCCTCCCCCATGCATGCACGCACGACCCTCCCCTGTGCTCCCCCTGCTTTTGGCATGGTGGGGCCAGTAGGCCCATTTTTCACTCTCCTCAGGCTCCAGAGCCTTTCTAGGAGCCTAGGGAGGGCAAAAATGCCCCCCCCCCCCCGGAGGCCCTCCAGAGGCCGGAAACAGCCCATTTGCTGACTTCCAGTGGGCCCAGAAGGCCCAAAAATCAGCTGGCAGAGCTGAGCTCGCGTGTCCACCAATATGGCTCTGCGTGCTGCCTGTAGCACACATGCCATAGGTTCGCCATCCCCCCCCCCCGACCATTCCAGGCAAATGGCTGTCCAGTCTTTTCTTGAAAGGCTCCAGGGATGGACTACCCACAACTTCTGAAGGCAACTTCTGTTCCACTGATCAATTGTTCTCACTGTCAGGAAGTTTCTCCTTAATTCTAGGTTGCTTCTCTCCTTGATTAGTTTCCATCTGTTACTTCTTGTCTTCAGAGGTTTTGGAGAACAAGTCAACCCCGTCTTCTCTGCAATAATGCCTTAAGTACAGGAAGATTGGAATAGCCATCTTTCCATGCCTTGCACCCAAGTAGCCCCGAAAATGGGCCATTCGGGTAGAACGTCATTCAATCTTATATAAATTAAAAAAAAAAAAATCTGGTGGAATATTCTCTGTTTCTGAAAGGAACACAGCTTTGCTGCAGTATCCATATTAATCTTTAAAAAAAAAAAAGAAGACAAACTACAAAGTCTCCTCATTAATATTTCATGCCCATTTTACTGGACACTACTGAGGAATGCAAAACTTCCCGGAAAGAGATGGATAAGGACTTCTTACCGTGGTCCAGAAACGAAGCGTGAGAAATATGCAATTCACACACGAGATGGAAAGGGATAAGGCCCAGAGAATTTTTTTTTTAAGGCGGATTTCTCCTTATCCAGGGTGACACAATACATAGTTAAACAGAAATGCACATTAGTAGACTGGTTCCCAAGGCGCACAGTCTCTCTGTGGCAGATAAGCCCGCTTAGATTAGCTTTAGTTGCTGCTGGCGAGAGGAAACAGCTATCATATTTGTATCGTCCTGTACCTGGGAATCCCAGCCAGGCTGCAGAGGTATCGTGATGGGATTGCAGTGATGGATGAGCAACGTTTTAGTTGCTTTCTCTTCCGTTCAGTGCAAACCAAAGACTGTTTCACATCACAAAAAACCCCTTGTGATCCCTCCTCCTCTGGGCCTCCAAAAAGACCGCTCTCAGCATTGAGTCTGAGGCTCTAATCCTTTTCTTGAAATGTGGCAGATAAGAATCCCACAGACAATTTAAAGGCGAGCGAACGAGCTCCCTTTTGGGTTAACCGGCTATCGCAAAGACTTGCTATTTTTAAAATCGCAGCCAGTTGTAACATTGGAGGCTGTTTCTATCAATGAAACCCACCACAATGCACAAGAGAGAGTGCGTAAATGAGGCAACCGCTGCTGGGAATCTGTTGCTCTAAATTGTATGGATTTACCTGCTTTATCTGGATTTGAAAATATAATTGTGGTAGAACTTTCTCTCAGCCAATGGATGGGGTTTTTTTCTCCCCTCCAATCCTTGGGTGGAATATATTTTGGAGTTACACCAAGCCCATCCAAAGAGATAAGTTAATTACTGCAGCAGCAAAACAGCCCAATGGCTTCCCTGATGTTTCTCCTTGCCCAAACTATTGTTAAATAGTGCCATTTCTTGACAAGGAGTAGAGTTGCAAGAGAAAAGTGGAAGAGTCAAAGCAGAAGAAGAGAAGGGGAAGAACTATAGGATCAAGAGTAGCATATGAGGAAGGGAAGGAGGACAGGAGGGAAGAAGGGAGGGGAGGGGAGGGAGGGAAGAAAAGAAGGGAGGGAGGGAGGGAAGGGAGGGAAGAAAAAAGGGAGGGAAGAAAAGGGAGGGAGGGAGGGAAGAAGGGAGGGAGGAAGGGAAGAAAAGAAGGGAGGGAGGCAGGAAGGAAGGAAGGAAAAAGGGGGAAGGGAGGGAGGAAGGGAAGGAAGAAAAGAAAGGAAGGAAGGAAGGAAGGAAGGAAGGAAGGAAGGAAGGAAGGAAGAAAAAAGGAAAGAAAGAAAGAAAGAAAGAAAGAAAGAAAGAAAGAAAGAAAGAAAGAAAGAAAGAAAGAAAGAAAGAGGAGGGAGGGAGGGAGGGTGGGAGTGACCACTTTACAATGGCTGTCACTGTGAAAGTTTATTCTATTACTGTCAAAAGTAAGCAGACTGATACCAGATTAAGCCATTACCAAAACAAGAAAGAGATCGAAGCGTTATTTCCTGCCCAAAAGAGAGAAGGTGGCAGAAAAACATGCAAGAAATGTAAACGGTGTTTGCCATAGGAATAGAACCTCCTTTTAACACCCAGCACTCCCAGGAATTCTTTCATAATGGCTTTACTCTTTTTTCTTTTATAAAACTGAGCTTTGGATTTTCAAAAGTGGCACAAACGTTTTCTGACTATAAACTAAAGGGTATGTATCCTATAATTGATTTTTCCTTTCAAGGTGATGAGGTCAGCCAGTCCTAATTTTCCCCCCGTTATTACATTATAGTTAAAGGAAGACGATTTTTGCTTATATTCCTTTGCATTGAGAACAAAGCTCCACTTCAGGATATATTTGAATTACGTATATATAAGCCCATATTGGGCAGATATATAAAGCTGAAGGCAATGTGCAAAGAAGGAGAATAAGTTTTTATTTTTTAAAAGTGATGTGAATTCTGCATTTGCTGACTATAAGCAGGCGGATAAAAATTTTAGCATATCAGAATGTGTGAATTGTCCAGCCAGAGCTAAAAAGCCTTTCTTAATTAATCGGAGCAATTAATCAAGTAAGCATTTAATCTCAAATGCAAATCCTCCTTTTCCCCACAATTAATCAGGTGGCTGACAACTAACAAGACTCGGGCTACAGATTGCTACTTTTTTTCCTATAATGAAGGTATAAAGATAGCTTTTTTTCCTTCCCATTGTCTTTAGTTTTCATTTTCTGATCTAAACTGCCATAGAAGCAGCTCTTGTATCTGGCTCTCATTCAAGCTCAGCTTTCCCCAGAATCTGCATTAACACAAGCTTTTCTTGACCTTTCCAACTTTAGCCATTTTGAGGATATTTTGAGTCACTTCTACAAGACTGGCTGTAAACGAGTATTTATTTCCTAAATTTTATTTTCACCCAATCAGATCTTTGAAAACTCAAACACCGTTGTATATATTAAAGTATTTTTTTTAAAAAAATTGTAATTGGATACAAGTGTCTCAAGTTTGAGTATCAAATGTTATATGGATGATGAATGAATGTTTTAAAACTGTGTTTATTAATATCATATATTTTATCCCATCTTTGTCACAACCTGCAAAATAATAAACATGTAAAGGTGCATTTTGGCTCTGATCTATAATCCCAGCATGGATTGAAAGATCTCAGAAACATTTTTTTTTAACCACTAGGGTCTTCATTTAGTTCACCTTGTATGGATTGTTCTCTGTTTCAGGTTTTGTCATCTGTTGTATCACCAAAAATGCCCCACCTGCATACTTCATGTCATGCGTGGGACAATCTAAACCAGGGGTCCCCAAACTCGGCAGCTTTAAGACTTGTGGACTTCCAACTCTCAGAATTCTCCAGCAGCATAGCTGGCTGGAGAATTCTGGGAGTTGGAAGTCCACAAGTCTTAAAGCTGCCAAGTTTGAAGACCTCTGATGTAGACAGAGTCATTTCTGATGTGACCAAGTTGAATGATTTATTCAAGATTGGAATGATGTATTGATTTCATTCGTATAGCCACCCACCCACTGGGAATAGGTAAGGAGTAACCAACTATGGCCCCGAAGAGACCTTGACACAACCAATATGGCTGCCTGTGAAGGCTGCCTGAGTGGCGCAGCAGACTAATGCTATGGTTAAAAGTAGTATTTAGCTTCCAGCTGCCTGCAATTACTGCAAGTTCAATTCTCACCAGGCTCAAGGTTGACTCAGCCTTCCATCCTTTCTAAGGTAGGTAAAATGAGAACCCAGTTTGTGGGGGCAATAAACTGACTTTGTATAAATATACAAAAGTATGAAGGCTATTGCTTAACACATTGTAAGCCGCCCTGAGTCTCCGGAGAAGGATGGCATATAAATAAAAATAAAATTTTTTTAAAAAGTGCCATATCTGAGCAACAAGAGAAGGCAAGTGAAGGAAACAGGGTGGAAAATTCAAAACAAGTCAGAGAGTTTAGGAACGCCCAGGAGTTTTCCTGGCACTCAACTGCTACAAGAAGACATCCTAATATCTATGGACAGTCTCAATTATCAATCAATCAATCATCCAGGTCGTGAAAAAGGTGCTTGTTCAAGAGGTGACTGGACTTCTTTTCTTTTTCCTAGAAGACGTTTCGCTTCTCATCCAAGAAGCTTCCTCAGTTCTGAAGAAGCTTCCTCAGTTGCAAAGAAGCTTCATCTGTCAGAACTGAAGAAGCTTCTTGGAGAAGCGAAAGGTCTTCTAGGAAAAACCAAGGAAGTCCAGCTGCCTCTTGAAAAACCCCCAGTTGGGAGAGGCATCCTAATGTCAAGGCCATCCAGACATCTTGGTCCAACCTTTTTGCATTCAGAAAGTAACGTTTCCCCCCCGTTGGCTCGGTGATCACATTTCCACCTCGTTGTTTTTTCTTTTCTTCTCTTCAGCACCATAGGTCCCCCATAAAAGTCTGTCGGTTCTACTTACAAGCAGTCTCGGTTTCCTGCATCCTGTTAACACGGGCTCTTCGTGCAGCTGGTGAATTTTGAAAATCATTTTGGGGTGCTTCAGTGGAGTGAAGAAATAATTAATTGAAGGCTCCCCCAGCACGTGCTAAGTAGCTTGGATGAGGCTCAAAACCTGAGCAATTGCTTTGTTTTTCCCCCTTTCCTTATCACCATTAGCCATTTTCGGTGGATAGAGATACAAAATAAGTAGCCCTTACACTGAGCCATTAAACTGTCATTTAGGCAACTGTGCATGAAGAGGCATCAGATAACGGTCAGTGCTGGAGCAGAACACGGCTTGTGAATCATGGCTGTCTCTCTGGGGCTTAAATCACATTCACTAGTGGAGCAGTCAAGGGTTTCATTAAAGGGAGAGGCACTCGGCTAGAGAAATATCTCCCCAAAATGAGAGTAAATAAAAGCCCCACACTTTCCTCTATCTCTCTTCATGTTTTATTTACCACAGTGGGGGGTTTAACAAGGGAGCAAATGTAAAAAGCAATAAGAAAGCAGTGCAGGTGGGCGATGGGCGATGGGGAGGCCCTGAGGCTTCAGCATTATGGACCTTTGGCTTGGGGAAGGGATCTTCGGACGGGGTGCTATTCACCCAGGGAGGCAGCAGAGGGAAAGGACAAGGATGGGCTACAAGGGGAAGGAACTGCCTTTAAGGAATCTTGTAGTCCATCTGTAAAGGAAGGAAGGAAGGAAGGAAGGAAGGAAGGAAGGAGGGAGGGAGGGAGGGAGGGAGGGAGGGAGGAGGGACGGAAGGAGGAGGGAGGAAGGAGGGAAAGAAAGAAAGAAAGAAAGAAAGAAAGAAAGAGAGAGAGAGAGAGAGAGGGAGGGAGGGAGGGAAGGAAGGGGGAGGGAGGAAGGAGGGAAAGAAAGAAAGAAAGAGGGAGGGAGGAGGGAGGGAGGAGGGAAAGAAAGAAAGAAGGAAGGAAAGAAGGAAGGAGGGAGGGAGGGAGGGAGGAAGGAGTGAAAGAAAGAAAGAGAGAAGGAAGGAAGGAAGGAAGGAAGGAAGGAAGGAAGGAAGGAAGGAAGGAAGGAAGG
>WNWU01013721.1:4894589-4906513 GCA_012654045.1 Ptyas mucosa
AGGAAGGAAGGAAGGAAGGAAGGAAGGAAGGAAGGAAGGAAGGAAGGCTTTATATTGTCCTGATTTATATGCAATATACATACATAGGAAACATGATGTTACCTGCTGCAGTTACTTCTTAGGCTGGCAAAATTGCACAACCCAAGAGGACACAGGCAGGGTCCTGCAGCATAAATTGAAGTGACTCTGTAGACTGAAAAGCCCATCAAGGAAATGGTCTGGATGGAGATGAGGGCCAGATGGAGATGGGCAACAGAGATGGCTGCTTGCTTCTTACTTGGTGTCTGTCTCTGGGCAAAAGGAAAAGGGGAAAGGGGGAAAAAGGAGAGGCCCTGGGAGACAGGAGAGATTAAAGTAGACAAGGAAATGGTGAGAGAACTCCAGGCTGCTCTGACAGAATCCGTATCATGGGGACCAGGCGGTTTACATCCCAGGCACTAAACGAACCATCAGACGTGATCTCACGCCATCTTCAGCAGGTGCCAAACCTTGATTGACAGAAGCTACTCCACCACACATACCACCGTGGGGCACCTTAGGAGGAGTTTTGATTTGATGCGTACTACCCATTTCAGTTATCAATCATGGACTTCAGTTCTGAGAGGGAGATTTTTACAGAATCACCGAAGGCGCCTAGGAGAACAGCTAACACAACCTCAGGCCTAATTCTGGCAGATGGTCCACCAGCCTCTATTTCAGGCAAGGAAAGTCCGCCCTCCCCTGAGAAAGTCTACCCCATTGCGGAACAACTCCTACGATTTGGGGTTGGTTTTTTCTTTGATGTCCAGATGAAACTCCCTTCCTTGATATTTAAGCCCATTGTTTCATGCCCAGCCTTTGGGAGCAACTGTGAACGATCCTGCCCATTCTCTACATCAGGGCTCTCCAAATTTGGCAGCTTTAAGCCTTGTGGACTTCAACTCCCAGACTTCCTCAGCCAGTCATCAGTTGGGTTGGCTGAGGAGTTCTGGGAGCTGTAGTCCACGAGTCTTAAAAGTTGCCACCGTTGGAGATCCCTGCTCTACATGATCGATGTTCAGAAATTCAAAGACATCTATCACGTCTCTCCACAGTCTTATTTTCTCCAGGTTACACACACCTGCAACTGATCCTATGTTTTCCTTTCCAGGTCTCTCTATGGTTCTCCTCTGGATAACCTCCAATTTATGAATGTCCTTCCTCAAACGGAAGCCTAGAACTGGAGGTAATATTGATTTGTTCCTAATAAACCCCTCCTGGCTTCTCAGTCAGTTAGATGTCTAAGGAGTGATATACACTAGGAAGTTGGGAAAAGGAGGTGGAACACCCAGATGGCTTTGAGCATCAGGAGACAAGCAAACGGAGCAACTACATGCTACGTGTTTTAAATTTATTTTCTTAACTCAAAGATCAGTATTACCGACTCTTTCCCCAAATATATCAATTTGATTCTTAAGAGTCACTGAATCAGCATTTTGATTGATGGATTTGTTTGCTGTGTGGTAAAACTGCAGTCGAATGGAAGGCCACAGCCAGTTGAGTAGCAGGAGGTAAACGGATGACTCTCCTTGGATGAAAGGTTGAATAACTTGGACACAAACACTTGCAAAAGTCCCCATTAACTTCTAGCCAGCGGAGACCTCTCCCCAGCCAAAGGCCATTTATACAAGGGGCCTTTGGCCTTCTCCTGGTGTGGGTAATAGCTGCCTTCTCATCTACTCCGTTGACTGCTACATATTTAGTTCTAAGTTGCAATCCCTGCTTAAACCTGGGAGCAGATGAAGGTCATGAAAAGCATTAGCCAATCTCAAGTGGAATTTTTCTTCTCTCTCTCTCTCTCTCTCCCTTTCCTTTTCCTTTTCCTTTCTCTTTCTTTCTCTCTGCTTCTCTCTCCCCCCTTCCCCTTCTCTCTCTCTCTCTCTCCCTCCCTCCCTCTCTCCCTATCCATGTGTGTGTTGAAACAATCACTTGGGGACACCTTCTAAAAATGCCAGAGATTGCTTCTGACCTACACAGTCCCAACAAATTCAAAAGCTTTCCATTTCAGCGTTTCAGCAGCTCCCATCCCCAGCTCTCCACACCCCTCTGTGCATCTGAAAAATTGCGTATTTCTCTGCCTGAAGCTGGCAAGTTCCAGTGAATAGCCTTAATGCTATTCTGCAGCATTTCAGGGCTCTAACATTGTACAATGCAGGTTCAAACGTGATCTTTTTCCATAGGAATGTGTTAAACAGGCCATGAAAAGACGGCATGATCAAAAGATGTTCTACAAAGTATTGATATTTCACTGCTTCTTACCTCCAGCCTTCTACAGTAATTCACCATATCAAAAATACAATATTTGTAGATTCTCCACAAAGGTCTTTATAGGTTTGGAAATTTAAACACCATATGGCTAAAGCTGAATTGAAGACCAAAAGTATCTAAGCTTGTATGTTTCGGGGAGGGAAAAAAAATTCAATTAAGTGGGATTTTAGCTGTTTCAATAAAATTGGACTCTCCCTTTTCAAGATAAGCGCCATATGGAGCTGCACCAACTGTTATGTGGCAGGAATATCCACTTCTGCTAAACGCATAATCCCAGATCACGACACAATGCACACAACGGGAAATCAATATATAGAAGAATCAATTTGAAAATATAAAATAAACTAATATATGACTGGAAAATTGACTTCCTATGGATTAAAAAAGAGTGCAAATGGTGGAAAAACCTCTCTTTGAGCCACACAAGGGGTAGGGAGCCATAATCATGCGACTGATTAAGTATCAGCCATCAAACTGGGCAGGATTTTATTTTCCCTTGATAAAAAGGATTCAATGAAGAAATAATTTATGGGTCCATTTCTTCTTTCTGGGGTAAAAAGGATTAAAGTCTTGGAGAAGGCTGAAACGTAAAGAAATATGGAAGATGCTCCGTAACATGGCAGCAGCCTGTATGTTTACATCCTAACTTTGGTATTTGAAGTGTTTAAAAATTTCTAATATAAAGCTTATAATAATAGGTTTTCATTTTAGAAAGTAATTCCTGTTGCCCATTTGCTCCTCAGTGTTAATTAATCTTGCATTAAAAACCTGCTTTAGAGTTCCTGTTTTTCAGGGTTATTCTTGGTGTGCTGGAGAACGTCTTCCCCATTTCTCTGGTGGCTTTTTGGCACCAGTTTAATTTTGGAAAATGCAAAGATTGATCTGACGGCGGCGGCATTTCCTGCTACCCATTTTTCTACCCCTCCAAAAAGTCTGTGACTTCCTACCACTTCCCAATTTAGAACGAGAGAGAACGAATTAAATATATTTCATCAAATTCCAGATCTACCACGTCAAGAGAGATATTGCTTTAGAGGACATTTTACAATGTTTGTGACCGTATTCCAGATGAATTAATCTAGAACCACCCCTGATTAATTCTGCAGGCGAGTTTTTCAAGAACATTCTCCCTGGATGGCCATCTCTATCCCTTCCCCTTCTGATATCCCAGTCGTCACAGGACACACTGCATGGTGACATTGCAATGTTCTTAAATCTTTTTTAATGGGTAACAAAAAGATAAAGGATGGGTTCTTGTACTTGCATCCTAAAATATTTTATCTTTGTAAGCCTCCCAGAGTTACTGAGAGTGCATTGGATGGGTGGGTGGGTGGGTGGGTAGGTAGATAGATAGATAGATAGATAGATAGATAGATAGATAGATAGATAATGGATGGATAGATATAGAAAGATATGGTAGGTAGGTAGGTAGATGATAGATAGATAGATAGATAGATAGATAGATAGATAGATAGATAATGGATGGATAGATAGATAGATAGATAGATAGATAGATAGATAGATAATGGATGGATAGATAGATAGATAGATAGATAGATAGATAGATAATGGATGGATAGATAGATAGATAGATAGATAAATAGATAATGGATGGATAGATATAGAAAGATATGGTAGGTAGGTAGGTAGGTAGATGATAGATAGATAGATAGATAGATAGATAGATAGATAGATAGATAGATAATGGATGGATGGATAGATAGATAGATAAATAGATAGATAGAGGATGGATAGATAGATAGATAGATAGATAGATAGATAGATAGATAGATAAGGATGGGTGGATGGATGGATGGATGGATGTCCGAAATGGGCCAAATACATATATCTTGATATAGCACTGTATTCTATTTTGCATGTTCCTCTTTATTTGTGAATATGTAGAGCTGAGGATGGTATTCGAATGATATGTAATTTTTTTTTTAATTTGATTTATATGCCACCCTTCTCCGGAGACTCAGGGCGGCCTACAATGCGCTAAGCAATAGCCTTCATACTTTTGTATATTTATACAAAGTCAGCTTATTGCCCCCACAAACTGGGTCCTCATTTTACCTCCCTTAGAAAGGATGGAAGGCTGAGTCAACCTTGAGCCTGGTGAGATTCGAACCTGCAATAATTGCAGGCAGCTGGTGTTAATAACAGGGTGCTTTAGACCACTGTACTATCCAAGGCTCTTTAAATTTAAATACCATGATATGTTAATTGTGCACTTAACACATAGACAATTTTTTTATTCCAGTATCCAAATAAAGAGACTTAGTTTGTGGCAGTGATTCAGGCATCAAGCTAGAAACTGGGAGACGGTGAGTTCTAGTGCCGCCTTGGGCATAAGGCCAGTTGGATGACTTCCAGCCAGTCCCTTTCTCTCAGCCCCAGGAAGGAGGCAATGGCAAACAGCTTCTGAAAAACCTTGCCAAGAAAACTGTAGGGACCGATCCAGAAGGTTGCCAGGCGACCACAATGACTTGAAGGCACACTTGAAAAAAACGAGAGAGGGAATCTTAGCAAATATTCATCACATTGTTTCTCAGATTCGAGATTCTACTCAGCTTGCCAAGACTGATATTAACAGAGGTATCTGTCTATGGAGATTCTCCATCATCCAGTTTCTGGCTGTCCCGAAGGTGCTTTTTCAAAAGGCAACTGGACTTTGTTTTTCCTTGAAGTTGTTTTGCTTCTCATTTAAGAAGCTGCTTCAGTTCTGACTGAATGATGGAAGATGGAAAGATTTATATTCCTTGCAGTCATCTGGTTGTTAATGCTCTTTCTGAGAATTGCAGGGGCCACCTGGAGGTCTATCTGTGCCCTCAGAGTCACCTGAACAGTGCAAAAGGGTGACCCTGAGGGCACAGATAGACCTCCAACGACTCTCAGAGAGAGCGCTAATGACCAGATGACTGCAAGGAATATAAACCCTTCCATCCTCCGCCATTCAGTCAGAACTGAAGAAGCTTCTTGGATGAGAAGCGAAACCTCTTCAAAGAAAAACAAAGTCCAGTTGCCTTTTGAAAAAGCACCTTTGGGACAACACAGGTATCTTTCTCCATTCATTTCTTCACCTGTAATCAAAACCTTCTCAGCTAGCGACCATCAACACATTTTGCAGTAACAAATCCCATAAATCATCCATGCGACAGGGAAAACAACACCCCCTCTCTCCATTCTTAACCTGCTGCTGCATGCATCAGAAACTTCACAGGGGGTGAGTCGGGTCACTTCTTCTCAAAACTAAGGGTGGGCCAAGGTCTTAGAAGCCATCCTATCATAGTCCGTATCACTTGGGGTGGGAGGGTGGAGAAGCAGTGAGCTAAACAATACACACCTCATTTTAATGAAAACTCAGTCTGTTGAAGCAACCAATTGAGAAGTGATTCAAGCCCAACGTAGCATCATAAACAAGCCACAGAACCAACGAAGAGCCCAATGTCTTCACTTATTATGGGCAGCCCAGAAAGTCTTGTTACAATTTATGGCCCCGGCATCTGAGGCATTTATGTCAAAAACTTCTTTCCTTTGTCCTTAAGACGTCTCGTACGTCAGGTCTGGAGAGCTTTTGGCTCACCAAGAAGAAAGAAGTAATGAATGTGTAACAAGAAATAACGGAGCAGAAAAAGCCATTTAGCAACGGGCAGAGCCGGTGCTTATGCCAAGCAGATTTGTGAACTTGACCTCTCAGGATTTCCACTGAATCTCTCAAATGAAGTAAGGTGACATCCCTTTTTCTGAAATGCTTCTTCTGTGCTGCAGGATGCGCCGAGCCTTTCTTTCTCCAACAAAGAGGCCAGCGAAACAGAAACACGATAATCTGCGGAGGCCGTAAAGATCCTGCATGGCTGATCAGAGTGAAAGAGATGGGTGGGTGGAGAAAGATTGGCTCTATTTGTATGAACGGGAACCATTGTTATTTTCTCTCAAATTTGCCATTTTGGATGCTCCGATCAAAAAAAAGGGATCTCTGCAAGGAATTGATGGGTTGGTAGCTGGAGGTGTATTCCAAAGCTGGTACTACTAGCAATCTCCAAGTGAGGCCACGAATACCTTCCTGCCTTAAGCAAGGTGCTCTTGAAGAGAGATGCTCGTAGGAAAAGGAGGGCTTTACACAAATTCTTCTACACCAGCCTGAAAAGCTGTCCTTCTTTATGAAACCAGGGGCATCTCTCTGCCAAAAGGAAGACAAGCAAGACGTTTTTGATATTGTAGGAGCCCCAATATTTGAGGGTTTGCTACAAAGATGAGGGGGCCAAACTATTTTCCAAAGCAGCAAAAGGCAAGATGAGAAGCAACGGATGGAAACTAACCAAGGAGAGAAGCAACCTAGAGCTAATGAGAAATTGCCTGAGCGTGAGAAAAATGAACTAGTAGAATGGTTTAATTCCAGAAGTTGTGGGTGCTCCATCACTGGACGCTTTCAAAAAGAGGCTGGGTAACCATTTATCTGAAATGGGGATTGGAGCAGAAGATCTCCCAGGCCCCTTCCAACTTTATTGTTCTATGGGTAGGAATCTGGCCAAAGTTTATTTTTGTTGCCAAGGTTGCAAAGTAGGGTATAATAATAAAAGAGATCCAATGTTTTCCCATCCTCTAAACAAGGTTGGAGATTAAATATATATGTTGGGAACATTAATTAATTTGCAGGAACCAAGATTTTTCAGGTTATGTTCTGACCTAGGCTTCCTTAGAAAATAAACAGCACAAACATAGTCCCAGCAAACCTCATTTATTTATACAGCTGTCAATTACTTTCATTTACAGTCCACAAGGCTTGATCAACAGTCTTTCAGAGGAAGGTTATCAACACCCACCTGTCTCATGTGGAACGCTGCCCAAATAGCTAATTTCCAGACGCAGGGCAAGGCCAAACCTGGCACAGAGTTACAAACAGAACTTTCAAATCTTTAATCGGCCGGATGAACTAATTGCTTCCTGCAAAAGCTCACATCCCGTTCGCTTCTCTTTTATGTCTTATAGGAGGGGCCAATCATCTCCAAGCCTTACTCCCAAGTCGACCCTGTTTCCTTAATTGTTCCTGTCTCCTGGCAGCTTTGCACATGCGCGCACTGGGAACAGGCTCCCTCTTTTCTTCTGCCTTGCTGTTGTCAGACTCCAGAGACTCCGGAGGCAGCAAAGAACTCCCAGATGGCCTTGGCCCCCTCTCTGCCTCCAATGCAGAGCCCTCATCCAAGCCTTCCCCAGACTCTAGGGCTGGCCCACGTTCCTCCCCAACCTCCTCACTGTCTGAATCTGCTGCCAGCTCTGCTGGCCACTGGCAAGCCACAACAAGTTACAAATTGGGTCGGGTCATTGTGTTTTATGCAAACTGGCATCTCTTTACAACAGAATTGCTTCTAAGTTGATACATCAACATAATCTTTGATCCCATCTGAGACTTGACTTTTCCCGGGTATTTTTCCTACTGGAAATTCTTCTAAAATGCTGCCTGTGATTTGAGCAGCCCTCTGTTTTCACTTCCTCCAGCACTCATGTTTTTGCAAGTAAGTAGGAAATCATAAAAAGCAACCTTTATATTTTCTTTCTCTCTTTTTTTAAAAATGAAATTTGATTCAGTTTATCTCTTGTGAGATTGACCTATCTCCGAAGAAAAAAAATAAAGGTGCTGATTTCCCTAGACACAGGCTTCCGTGCTACAAGGACCGAAGCAAAATTTCTACCATTTTTTCCTTTTCACTTGTAACTAAAGGGCAAAAGATGTTGGATCCCAATCTATGTCACACTGTGTGCATGAGGTGTGCAAAGAAGGAAAGGCATAGAAATGGTTTCAAGCAGCAGCTGAGGGTAGGAAAAACAAACGGTGAGCAGGATTAACCAAGTGCATTTTTGTTCTTCTATCAGAAAAGACAGCATTTATGGATGGTTTACCTTGTATTATGCAACACAGGGTAAACTCTGCCTTTAAAACCTGCTTCAAATGATGCATTACTGTTTTTTTTTTAAATGAACAAGTGCATATTTTACAAGTAGTTTTAATTTTTTCTCTAAAACCACTTTGTCCTCTTAAAACTAGTCATGATCTAAAAGGAGATATTTTGAGTTCCATTTTGGAGCCTAATTTTTAAAATGAAAAATAAAAGTAAGAGACCAGTTGAATATGTATACGTTGAATGTAAACTGAATGTAACAAAGTTTGACATTGCAGGCAATATCCCTTTTTTAATTATGTCCCCTAAAAAAAAGGATAATCTATAATAATCTTCAGCAATAAAAAGGGTGGGGGGGAAAACCCTAGCAAAAGTTGTGCAAATCTGCACCTATGAATGTATGCCTATGAAGACAGTGTGAAAGAGATAAAGGTCAGTATAAAGAGATGTTTCATGAAACCACTTCAAGATTATTTCAGTTTATAGATTTATAAGGATAGAGTTAATTGAAAATTGGTGAAAATACGCGCATCCCCTTTTATCATCCTAAAGGTGCTTTTTCAAGAGGCAACTGGACTTTCTGGTTTTTCTTTGAAGACATTTCGCTTCTCATCCAAGAAGCTTCTTCTGCTCTGACTGGATGGTGGGGAATGGAAGGATTTATACTCTTTGCAGACAGCGGGTCATTTGCATCCTTTTTAGAGAGTCGTTGAGGCCACTCGGAGGTTTATCTGTGTCCTCAGGATCACCTGAGTAGTGCAAATGGGCATGGAGTAGGGGTGGTATTCATTTACCTTCGTTAGCGGTTTGCAAATGTGAGCACATGTGCCATCTACACACATGTGCAGGACCTTCTGTGCATGCGCAGAGCATCAAAAGTGGGACGTGATGATGTCTGGGCTGGTGGACAGAGCCTCCCACAGCCGCCACTACCAGTTTGCCCGAATCAGATAGAACCGGCTGATTACCACCACTGGATGGAGCCTTCCTGGAACTGCTGAAAGGACTGTATTGTAGACTGGAGATAGATGAGGTCGTATCCTTCCCCCTCTCTTGAGAGAAGGCTGTTCAGTTTTGACATGTATGGCCACTTTGACCTCTCATTCAAACCAGCATGCCTCTCTATCCAAAATGTGGACTTTGCCGTCTTCAAAAGAGTGGTCTTTGTCTTTCAAATGCTGGCGAACTGCTGAATCTTGTCCTGATGGATTTGTTCTCCTATGTTGCATCATGTGTTTGTGAAATGGCTGTTTTGTTTCCCCAATGTACAGATCTGCAGATGATGAGCTGTCTGCAAGGAATATAAATCCTTTCATTCCTCAGTCAGAGCTGAAGAAGCTCCTTGGATGAGAAGTGAAACGTCGTCAAAGAAAAACCAGAAAATCCAGGTGCCTCCTGAAAAAAAGCATGTTTGGGACAACCATGACCCAGAGGACTGAGAAGCTCCAGAGACACCTCCTTTCATCTGTTTTTCCTCATCAGTATTGAATAGCAAAGATAACACATTCATTTCAAAAGCCCGGTTTTACATCTGAGTAATCCAATGAGTACGGTGCTAAAAGCATTTTTTTTAAAGAAGGCACAATTTAAAACCGAGAATCATTGTTCAAAACAGAACATTGGGAGCACTTCCATATTTAGCACCGCAGCAAACCTTATTTACAGAAGTGTGTAAATGTTGTCTAAACAGGCATTTAAATAGATTTTAAATGGCAATGGTTTGGTCGGGGTTTCCAGAACCGCTAAATTAAAAAAAATGGTTATAAGACAATCTTGTCCAAATGAGTAACTTTAATAGACCATTTTCAATCGCATTGCCTATTAAAGCAATAAAAGCAGAAAATGACAACCGTTATTTCATCTGAAATACACCAGAACGTTTCAGAATTGTTCAACATTTCAGAGTCAAAATAATATTTGAGAAAGTCAGGCGAGCGCTCGTTAAAAGCGGGCGAACCCCCTGAACTGTGAAGGGAAAAAAAAATACCCAGCATTTGGCAGGAGGTTGAAGAACTAATCACAAAGCCATTGGTTTAAATGAAAAATCAACACCTTTACTGTTTAGCTTTACTGCTCGGCTGTCATTGCTAGAATTAACAAAATATTGATTGTAATTAACGTCCCCTTGCCTTGAAACCTCTTCCTGAAACGCTACTCATTGTCTCTCGAGCAGTTCCAGTTTGCAAGCAAAAAGAAAAAGAAAAAAGACACGGCCACTAATCAGACACGGAGCGTGTGGAGGGCCATTTCTCCCGGCAGGAAGACGAGAAGAAGGACATTCAATGTTGCTGGCCGTGGATGACACCTATCGCCTGATTCTGAAGTCTTCCCTCCTGCTTTTCCATTCCTCCCCCATTATCCCCCCTCCAGAGCCGGCGTTGTGAGACACGCAACCCCCCCTGTGCTTGCTGGGCACGGGAGCCCTCCATGCCACCAGGTTAAAGCTCATGCCCAAGAGAAAACACCCTCTCAATTGGAGTTATTTAAATAGAAGATGAGGCGGGGAACGAGGTAGTTTAATGGTGTCATTTCGGAATATTCTTTCTTCAGTTGGCCTCCCTTGTTTAATATTAACCTTTTTGGGGGGGGGGCTTATGGCGAATGTCTTTTGTCCCAATTTCCCTGTTTTTAAAATTCCCTGCAGACCCTGGCTGCATTCACATGTTGTGCTAAGCCATAAAGCATGGTTTCTAAACCCCCGATGGCCAGATTCTCATGGCATACTAAGCCTGGATCAAGTAGACACATTATGGCTCAGCCTGATGTGTGAGAACAAGTACAATAGCAGAGAACAGATCTCCCAGCAGATCTGAGAGGTTTAATGCTCTCCTGAAGCACAGAAGAATGATCTATCCCTGAAGGAAGCATAACTCTCTGTCAAGAAGGAACCATTTATTTCTACAAGAATGGACATTCACTTATCACAGTCCATTATCAACCATCAGGTCCTCTTTCCTCATCTCGCTGGAGGCAGAGTGGATAAGAAGCTTCTACAACCATCCTGGAAACCTGGTGAGACCCACGTGGCTCCAGATCCATGGCACAATCCATGCTTCTTTAGAAGAAGACGGAGAAGTCCCAACAATTCAGCTTCCTTTATGTCAGCCTTGGTTAACCAAACTAGAAAACCCAAGTTATGGATGCCAGTACCGTTTTCATTACACAGTTGCAGTAACTGAACCTTGCAAGTCTAAATATGCTTCTCTCCTTTTCTTTATCTTCATGAGAACTTCAAAGGGTCACGTCATATGATGCTTTCTCACATTACATTTCTGCTTTAGACTCAAATTTCTTTTATCTGACTGTTATCTTGGTTGCTTCTCTTCCTCCTGTTCCTCAAGGTTCTTCCTACAACCCCTTACCGTTTGCTAGAGACCTCTTTTCTCATTGCATCAGACACACTTTCTTCTCCAAAGGGACTGTCCTCCCTCTGGTTTTTTCCCAGAGCTATAATTGCAATTTATCCCAGAGCTATAATTGC
The DNA here is from genome assembly GCA_012654045.1 of Ptyas mucosa. Taxonomy (NCBI): domain Eukaryota; kingdom Metazoa; phylum Chordata; class Lepidosauria; order Squamata; family Colubridae; genus Ptyas; species Ptyas mucosa. The sequence continues at coordinate 4,906,257 of WNWU01013721.1, forward strand.
ACTCAGCAATGAACTAAAGGGCCACCATCGGTGAGCTGTTGGACAGCATTACTTGGTCTGTTGTGTGGATGTTTGGGTGGTTTAGGGGTGGAGAACTGTGGTGGTTGGGAGTATGTTTGGGGATTGTTATGTGTGTTGGGCCTGGTCTTTGGGTGTTAAGTGAATTTTGTTGTATGGGTATACTGTGTATACACGTACAATGACAATGTATTATTATTATTATTATTATTATTATTATTATTATTATTATTATTATT
>WNWU01013721.1:4906523-4925127 GCA_012654045.1 Ptyas mucosa
TTATTATTATTATTATTATTATTATTATTATTATTATTATTATTATTGAAAGAAGCAATGAGAAAGCACCAATCAGTTGACATTCTGATAGTCCTCTAGAACTTTAGAGATCTGAAGGCAAGTAGGGTGCTGGAGGGAACCGGGCCAACCTGCCTTCAGATACTTCTTCTGGTCACATATGGGGTTGACCTTCCTAGCCCAAGGCAGGCCACGTTTAAAGCAATTTTTCCTTTTATCCGGTCCTTTTAGAAGCCACATTCCATGAAAAATGCAACAAAGAAGAACTATTACACTGATGCTGCTTTAGCAATTCCTCCCAGTCATGAATGTCATTTTCAGAAGAATCTTCCTACGACTTTACTCCCATTTGTTTCCATTAACCTAAAGAACAATGGAAAGAAAAATAAGCCAACCTCAAGCAGAAACTCCCAATTTGGCTCCTGCTAGACAATACCTGGAGTGGCTTTAGGCTGCTGATTCTGCATGACTAATTGATTGCTTCAGCTGGGGGTTAATTAATTAATTAGTAGCAGGGCTGCATTAAAGATTGGCGGCATTCAGAGCTCCCCTAATGGACGCCATCTACAAAAGCTTTATTAGTACATAAAACGAGTGTTTAAAATCCACACGGCAACTAATAAGCTATAAAATTACTTGCTTCATTATGTATTTTGGTTACTTTCTTCACATTGTGCTGTATCTCTTTACTGGTTTTCCCCCCTTTCTTTCTTCCTTTCTCTCTCTCTCTCTCTTTCTCTCTCTCTCTCTCCTTTTTGCCAGCCAGTTTTAACTGCCTATTTGAAATCAATTTCTCTAATAATGGCCTTAATGAGCTCATCAATTAAGGCTGCCATAATGGAATGTAACTCTGTGGTTTCAGTTATCAGTTAAACTCTGGAACTAATTTTCATGCTTCATCTATCAAAAATGATTGGCTAATATTGTTTAGCTGCTGCTTCAGCCCGATAGGGAGACCCTCAGCCCTCTCCACTAATGTCCGAAGGCCGACATTTTTCTTGGGAGAGAGAAAAGGGTGGGAAGAGGATCGGGAACAGGGAAGAACAATGAAGAGAGGGAGCCGAGAGCCGTTTGGCCGTTCCCGAGACCCCCAGGGAACGTGATTGTCTTTCTCAAAGCCAACATGGTAATTAGTCGTAATGGATTACATTTTCAAACATATTAGATAAGATGATTGTTCCACTTGAAAAAGCCCATTATGAGTTTACCTCTCTCTCTTTCGCCGTTTTAATAAGCATTGGCCTTCTCGGTGACCCCTTTAAATAACAGTATAACTAGCCAATGAAGCTAAATAATATGTATATATATGTATTTTGAAGCACATTTTAGGTAGTAGACTTCTACCAGCACTTAGACGGACTGGTTAAAAACACCAGAGCCCCCAACTGCGATAGGAAGGGGAAATGGCCAGTTCTTTCCAAAATGTCCAACTTGGCACTCCCAACTGAGAGAAAGAATGGCGTTCAGAGGCTATTTTCTACATACAATTTTTAAAGGGGTGTAAGAGAGTATTACTGGATGGCAGTTGGTTCGACATTAGGCTGTGCCTCTTAACTCCTGAGTTTAAACATGCTTGGGATAAACACATATCTATCATCTGACAAAAATAAATAAATAAATATAGATTAAAATAAAAAAATAGTAATCAGCATTGACAAATTCACTGTGGGTTAATTGCAAAAGGAAGCCTTGCTTGGAACAGCTTAAACCCTGCAACGATTCTCTAACACCCTCAGACATACATATCAGCCTCTCCCAGGTCCTTGGGAAGGACTGGATAGATGGACAAAAATGCCAAATTCAGTCCGGTTGACTGTGCAACAAACCATAATAATATTAAAAAAATAAACGAAAAATTAATAATTAAAAATTAATTAATTAAAAAGAAAAGAAAAAAGCAAACAAGCAAAACACTCAAAGTTCAGGCTCTCTGCCTTCTGTTTCCTCTGCTTTTATGTCAATAAAGCAGCTTTGCATTGATGAGGAAGGTCTTTTAGCCCTCAGACCTAAATAAGGCGATTAGCACATTCTCTACAGTACAAATGAAATACCACAGTATGAACGATGGGCTTTGTAGTTGTTTGAAAATGCAGGAAGCATTGAAATGCCAGCATGGCTAAGCTTGCCCGCCAACATCTTTTACAAACCATTTAGATCTTCTGTTCTAAACTCTATTTTAAAAGAGAGGATCCAGATTTGAAAGAATAAAGAGAATAACAACAGATTTTTTCGAGGTGAGCAGTCCCATCCAATGTTTTGAAGCAGCTTTGTCACGATTTGTCATGATGGTATAAAATGAAACTAGAAGGCACGTGAAGAAGGGTGCTGACTTATTTAACCACTGGGTTTCTGCTCTAAGTTTTAAATTTCTGGAATTCTTGGAGCAGAAAATAATAGGAAATAGAATGGAGGCAAAAAGTAAACAAAAACAGCAGTAAATGAAATAGTTACAAAAACAAGGAACACGGAAATAGCACCAGCTGTTATATATTCCTTTGATGGAATGGAACTTATTCAGAGGTACTAAAATCAAAATCTCAGGTGAAAAAAGCACCTTCTCTCAAACTGAGTTCAAATCCTGAAGGTGCCGTCAGGGGTGTCTACAGGGTGTGGTCAAAAGGATCCAAGATGATTGGCAGATGGTGGGTTGAAGTCCCGCCTCTTTTTTATACGTGCAAAGCAGGAGGAGCTTCCACGACATCATTCTGGCTGCCATCTTGGATTTTTTTTTCTTACCATTCAAATACTAACCCAACATTCCTCTGCTTTAGCTTTGGTAGCTTTTTCAGGTCTCAGCATAAATATTTAAATTGCCCTATAAACCAAATATCAGTGCTCCAAATATTTGAGAAAGATGGTGGAAAGATCAGTAGATTTCCCTCTTTATTTACCTCCATTACCATTCATGCCTCATTGGTTCCTTCCCCCTAGAAACACACACACACACTTAAGAGTACACTAAAGGAACAGGGGACTCTAATTTGGGATGTTATATAGAAGGAAGGAAGGAGGGAAGGAAGGAAGGAAGGAAGGAAGGAAGGAAGGAAGAGGAAGGACTTTAAATTGTCTTGACCTTGTTAATTCCTTCTTGTGGCAAATGCATTTCAAGTTTCCAAGTCGGAGGAAAAAATGCCAATTGCCGACAGAACTTAGAACCGTAGAACAAGTTTGCTCCCTTTGAGAATCAGACACCTATTTCTTCCTCCTCCTCCTCCTTTCCTTTCCTTTCCCCCCACCCCCTCTCCCCCTCTTCCTCCCTTCCCCTCTTCCTCCCTTTACTTCCTTTCATCTTTCCTTTCCCTCTTCCTTTCCTTTCCTTCCCTTCCCTTCCCTTCTGTTTCCTTTCCTTCCCTTCCCCCTTCCCTTCCGTTTCCTTTCCTTTCCTGGGACTATGGCTGACTCTGTCCATGGGTTGTGAGATTAGGGAGTTTTGACCACATCGTCCGATGGCTGGGGCCATTGGTTTTCGTGGAGGCCTTCTGCTAGTCTTCTGCATTGCGTGTTGTAGATGAGTCCTGTATTTTCTTCATGAGCAAGTTCTCAACACACACAAACACTTGCCCATAGACAACAGATTCAGATTTTCTAGCAGAATGTAGCTAAGACCAGAGCCATTCCTTCCTTTGGGTGCAGAGGGGAGTCCATCTGCCTGGAGTTTCACTGGCCAAAGAGTTTTCCCATCCACCACATTTTGTATCAGTCTATCCTGACTTCTAACACAGAGTTGGAATTCTAAGATTAGGGCAAAATACAAACTCCTCCACCCACCCACCCCCCAAATATTTATATGGAGAGAGAAATCCTATATTGGCACTTTCAATGTTTAAAATGTGAATTTTTCATTTTGTCAAAGATTCAGCTCTGCTTATTTTGGACGTTTCCCCCCCTTTTGTCTCAGCTGCAAAAACAGGGAAAAGAGAAAACAAATGATGTCCTTTGTACAATTTCCTCACACAGTTTCAAAGGGCCAAGGATAAAAAGAATGCAGGTTAAAAGCACGCTGGATCCAAAGTGAAATTAAATCCCGCTTCTTGGCTCTTATTAACCGATACTTTAATAAGATAAAGCGCAGTGATAATACTTAATTAAACTAACATGACTTTTTTTAAAAAAATAGCAATGTGGGCAACCTTGTATCTCAGAATGGCAATTTTATCTAATCATTGAATTCCTTGGAGCAATAAAAATCAGTGAAAGATCTGATGTAATTAAGTAAGCATGCAAAAGATGTATTTCAGCAAGGGCTGTTTGAAATAAGCGGTTTTCTGAAGATGCAATGAAAGGCAATCCCTTCCTTCCTTCCTTCCTTCCTTCCTTCCTTCCTTCCTTCCTTCCTTCCTTCCTTCCTTCCCTCCCTCCTTCCTTCCTTCCTTCCTTCCTTCCTTCCTTCCTCTCTTTCATTATCCCCATTTTTCAGATATCAAGCTGAGGGTGCTGAAACCAAGTCCACAGATACAGTGAAATGATATTTTCAATACAGTGAAATGATACTTTCAAACAATGGCTACCCACCTGCCTTCCATTGAGGATCTATATACTGCACAAGTCAAAAAGAGGGCTGTGGAAATATTTACAGACCCCTCGCATCCTAGACATAAACTGTTTCAACTCCTACCGTCAAAACGGCGCTAGAGAGCACTGCACACCAGAACAACTAGACACAAGAACAGTTTTTCTCAAACGCCTTCACTCTGCTAAACAAATAATTCCCTCAACACTGTCAAACTATTTACTAAGTCTGCACTACTATCAATCTTCTCATCACTCTTATCACCTATTTCCTCCCACTTATGACTGCATGACTGTAACTTGTTGCTGGTATCCTTACGATTTATTTTGACTATTTCCTAATATGATTTGATTGCTTATTCATACCCTAGGACTATCATTAAGTGTTGTACCTTATGATTCTTGACGAATGTCTCTTTTCTTTTTATGTACACTGAGAGCGTATGCACCAGTGGTGGGTTCCTCCCGGTTCGGCCGAGCTGGTAGCAGTGACGATATGACGTTACCGAACCAGTTCTCTTTGTTCGGGAGCTGGGCCCTCCCACCCCTGCCCCCCACCCCTGCCCCCCACCCCTGCCCCCCCACATTATTTTTACCTTTTATTTGGCCCCACCCCCAATCTATTCGCTGCCTCCCGAGTCCCAGCTGATCGGCTAGAAGGAAAAAAACTGTTTAAACTCTTGCCACGGGGCTTCAAAGGGCCACCCTACAGCTGATCAGTGGTAAAAGGCAGTGTGGTGGTAGACCACTGCCTCCAAAAACCAATATGTAGACCGGTGCCTCCAAAAATAAGTAGACCGGTACAGCTCTGCAAGCAGCTAAAAGCCTGGTACCTCTGCTAAATCCTAAAGAATTGTCATATGACCATCAAAGCACGCCCACAAAATAAGCCACGCCCACAGAACCGGTAGTAAGCAATTTTAGAACCTACCCTTGGTATGCACCAATGACAAATTCCTTGTGTGTCCAATCACACTTGGCCTATAAAATTCTATTCTTATTCTTATATTTGATCTGAGTGTCTCCCATTTTGCACACTGTGTTTATGCTCTCAAGTAGCATTTCCAAACCTTGACACCTGCAAAATGCATGGATGTCAACTCCCAGAATCCCCCTCCCAAATCAAGCATGCTGTCTGGAGAGGGGAATTCTGGGAGTTGATGCTGAGGTTAAGAAACGCTACTCTGAAGGACGTATCCCTGAGACATCCCCTATGTCAGGGTCTGCTTTTGCCAGCACCAAGATGGGGGGGGGGGAGGCCCGCAAAACTCAGCTGCGAATAAAAGTGGGCTGAATTTCAGCAAAAAATAAAATAAAGTAACACCCAGGATTGTTGTTATGCCTCCAACATAAAACATGGCCTAACTTTTTAAAAAAAATGTTTGGAAGAGTTATAGGTAAAAGGAAACCAGGCCTTCAAAGAAGACGGTGGCTGGCCACCATCAAATCTGACACTGGCCAGAACAACAACAATTTAAAAACAACAACAAAGGGCTCCAGAAGAGGAGTGACCTTGAAGGGACCAGATAATGCCAACCAGGCGCCCTTTGGAGGCCCCGATGGTTTTGACCAAGGAGACGAGGGAATGGCCATCTGGACAGGTGTTTGAAGATCTTTGCGGCGATCAAAGCTTGGCCCTCTGAGCACCTTGACGCTGGTCCCTCCTTTCTTGGGGTCTTTGAAATCCTTCTCAGCGGCCGAAAGGTTTCCCTCGCTGCCGAGTACAAGCAAGGTTATAAGCCTCGTTCTTTCGACATCCATTTCTTCCCGGCTTCCAGGGAGAGAAGGGGTTGAAAATTGAGATAAAGAAGTGTTATTAAAATTGTGACACGCGGCTCTCGGGCTATGTTGAGCGGGAGAAGGAGCAGGACATCAGGAAAGGAATAATGAAATGCAAAAATCAGCCCAACTGACAATTGAGAGCCTGTGTAGCAGCTTAGCCTGTTGGTCTGGGCAATTTGTCATAATCAGCGGCACTTTTCTCATTAGCAAAAAGCCATTACTAGTGGACTTTATCAGCAGCTGCGAGTTATCGGGGGGCATACAGCAATCCTAGCGTGTAGGCAGGAGGTTCGGCTGGGCTCCCGCAGCTTTAATAAGCCACCAACTCCTTTCTGAAGTTCTCAGTCAGGTGTCACTACGCTGCTCAGTCAGGCAGCCAGGAGCATCTATTAACCAGCTCCCTGCCAGCCAAATCCGGCTCTCATTCCCAGGGCAAGGAGAGGCAGGGGTCCTTCCAACCCCGGAGACCTCCCCATCCCATCTCATCCTCTCCCCTGGTCCATTTGCTCCACGAATCGCTCTGGTTCTTGGGTGTGCGTTTAAAAAGGAAGATCAGAACGGATGCAAAATAATGTATTATTTCGTGCATTAGGGAATCGAGGGTGAAATGATAGCCGTCTTCCAATATTTGAGGGGTTGTCACAAAGAAGAGCGGCTCAACTTGTTCCCCAAAGAACCAAAGAGCAGGACAAGAAGTCGCAGATGGAAACGTATCAAGGAGGGACCCAATCTAGAACTAAGGAGAGACTTCCTGACAGTGAGGACAATTAACCAGTGGACAGCTTGCCTCCAGAAGTTCATCTCAGGAGGTTTTTAAGAAGAGTCTGGAAAGTCACTTGTCTGAAATGGTTTTCCTGCTTGAGCAGGGGGTTGGACTAGAAGACCTCCAAGGTCCCTTCGGCCTCTGCCATTCTGTTATTCCCAGGACATCATATGTACCTTTCCCTTTGTATTCAATGTCTGTGGGCTTTAATGCACTCTACAAAGGGTAATACATTCATACAAAGAGTACTAAAATACACGTAATGCCCTTTGTATTAATGAAGAACTTCAAGGAAGATTGTACTTTAAATTTCCCCCCAAAAATATTCTGTATGTAAAGCAAAGGGGGATCTCATATGGCCGATGTTGACAAAGTTATTCCATTGTCATGTGAGGAGCCTTGGTGGTGCAGTGGACTAAAGTGCTGTTAAGTAGCCCTTAGCTACCAGCTGCCTGCAATTACAGCGAGTTCAAATCTCACCAGGCTCAAGGTTGACTCAGCCTTCCATCCTTTCAAGGTAGGTAAAATGAGGACCCGGATTGTGGGGGGCAATAAGCTGACTTTGTATAAAAAAGAACACCGCTTAGGGGGGGCCGAAAGCCCTACTAAGCAGGTATATACAAAAGTATGAAGGCTATTGCTTAATGCATTGTAAGCCGCCCTGAGTCTCCGGAGAAGGGCAGCATATATAAATCGAACTAATAAATAAATAAACAATAAATTGACTACTCTGGATTTTTTTTTTAAAGAGTCTTTCCAGGTGATGGAGAAGAAGCTCACAGATGTAAAGGGGTTAACTTGCCAGGTCAAAACGAGGCTCTCACTTACAATGAGGAATATAAAGGGATAACAAGTGACTCATTATAAATTTGCTGGCAGGATTCATTCCTTGTCTGTTTCTGTTTAAACTCTGAGATTGCTGGCAAAGTACGCAAAGAGCTAAAAGGTTCTTCTAATACATCAGTAATACTGAAAATATATTTTAATATTTTAAGTTCCAGACAAGAAGCAACGGATGGAAACTAATCAAGGAGAGAAGCAACTAAGGGGGAATTTCCTGACAGTGAGAACAATTAATCAATGGAACAGCTTGCCACCAGAAGTTATGGGTGCTCCATCACTGGAGGATTATAAAAAGAGATTGGACACCGCCCCCCGCCCCCCGCCCCCCACCGCCCGGTCTATGTCTATGGAGATTCTCAGTCATCCAGGCAGAGCTGAAGAAGCTTCTAGGATGAGAAGCGAAATGTCTTCAAAAGAAAAACAAGAAAGTCCAGTTGCCTCCTGAAAAAGCACCTTTGGGACATCCATCACTTAAAGTTTTTAAGAAGAGACTGGACAACCATTTGTCTGAAATGGCATAAGGTCCCTTCCTCAAGCAGAGGCAATGGACTAGGAGTCCACTAAGGTCCCTTCTGTTATTCTGTTAAGTCTCCTTTCACTATAGAAATAATGCATATTATATATACATTATACACTGTATATTTTACACACAGAGAGAGAGAGATAGATAGAGATGCAAAAAACATAAAATAAACCTAATTACTGCCATTTTTTAAAAAAAAGTTTCGTAGGGTTGTCCTGCTAACAGCTTCAGACATGCCGTAACATGTTACATGCATGTAAGAATGTTCCACTCTGCACTGCCTCAGGGCTATAAGGCTGGATTTACGGGTGTGTAATAAAAGAATAAAAGAATCACTGGGCTCCTCTGCTTGGTCGGATAAACTTAGTGGCTGAATTCACAGATCAGACTAAATTGTAAACCATGGTTTACAAAGCACAGCAGCTCATACAACGCACTTTTATAAATGTTAGCATGATTAAAGTCGGTCAGTAACTGAACATGACTGATACTCTTCTATCAGATTCTTTATTAAGTAATCTGTGCAGAAAATGTAGTTTATTGCACTGCTTTGCCTCGCTTCAGAAGGCACCTTACTCATTGAGTAGGCTGTTGGCTGCGCAGTTTTTATTTATTTATATTGGTATTTATTTATCAATTTAGATACTGCTCACCTGACTCTCAGAGGGATTCTATTCCTATTATATTCATGGAACTGATTAATGATGAGTACCAAGGTACCACTGGAGAGAGAGAGAGAGATGGATAGAGATGAATAGATAGATAGATAGATAGATAGATAGATAGATAGATAGATACTGTAGATGGATGGATGATAGATGGATGATTGATAGATGATTGATAGATAGACAGATAAACAGAAAGATAGATATGAGAGAGGTTAGAGATAGATAGATAGATAGAGAGAGAGAGAGAGAGAGAGAGAGAGAGAGATAGATAGATAGATAGATGAGAGAGAGAGAGAGAGAGAAACAAAATTCTACACCACCCATCTCACCTGAGTAACTATGGGTGTTTACAATGAAAAAAACAACAACACAGTGATAATAATTAAATAATTAAAATAATAGTTAAGAACAGAGTTAAGAACAGGAAATTAAAAGAGACCTAAAAGTTCCATTTAAAAATGATCCAAACTGCCCTCCCATTATCGTGGAATGACTCTCACCCTGGACACCACTTCTTTACCCTCCTACCATCGGGAAGGAGATCTTGAAGTATAGCCAGATGCACAAACAGGCTGAAGAACAGTTTTTATCCATGGGCTGTCAGGCTCCTGAATGAGAAATAACTACGTAGTATGATGGACTGCCGTGCCGGCGCAATGTGTAACATGTTCACACTGGTGCAATAGGACTGGGTGTTTTGTTAATAGGATTTATTGGGTTAGGGATTTTCAGTCTTCACTGTGAGTTGTATTGTGTTGGGGGGGGGGTGCACTGAGGGAGCCCCACCAATCTCATTGTACATATGTTGTGCACTGACAATAAAGATTTGAATTGAATTGAATTACCCAACATGAATGAGCTGGACAAAACATGTTCGATTCACTTCTCTGTGTAGGATGCATAGAGAGTTTTTGGATAGGTTGTTGTGTGTTGCCCCCCCACCCCAGTGAGATAGATAGATAGATAGATAGATAGATAGATAGATAGATAGATAGATAGATAGAGATAGATAGATAGATAGATAGATAGATAGATAGATAGATAGATAGAACACACACACACACACACACACACACACACACACACACACACATAAAAAAAGGAATGCCAGTTTATCTGTGCCCAGCTTTGTTCCTCGTAGAAGCAAACATGGAAAAGACCGATGGGAGCATCAGGGTTAATAGTAAAGCCTGTCCCTCCCCCCCTCCCCCCTGCTTTTGAAATGGCTCCATGGTTTGAGAATGACTCTTGGCTTCCCCTCCTAATCTGTATTTTACGAGTGAGAAGCTTTGCATTATGCAAATCGTTAGATAGGAACAGGTGACATTTCAGCAAAGAACATGATCAGCAGCCCGGGCCTGGACTGGGCGGCTGATTTATACATTAGTATTTGTCACAACGATTGCAAGGGCTTCAGTCTATACTCTGCAATTTGATTATTCTTCTTCTTTTCTTTCTTTTTTCCCCTTCCTCCTTCCTCCTACTCCTTAAGGTGGAAACTTGGCCAGAGTGTTGGAGATGGGAACCAAGGAAAACCCAGGTGATGCATAGGTTTTATAGACTTCCTACAAACAGCTGATAGATTAATTTTCCACACACACACACATAAACAAGAGTAGATAATTAGGATTAATTATCATTTTTCATTGTGGGTTATTTTTTTGTCACGGGGCATTGTGATGGATTCTTGGATCTGTTATTCTGAGGGTATCAGAAGCAAATTGGATCATTAACCCCACAAACAAATGAGGTATCAGAAGTTTAGTCTAATAAAAAGAAGGACTAGGGGTGACATAATAGCAGTCTTCCACTATTTGAGGGGCTGCTCCAAAGAAGAGAGGGTCAACCTATTCTCCAGAGCACCTGAAGCCAGGACAAGAAAGAATGGTTGGAAACTCATCAAAGAGAGAAGCAGCCTAGAACTAAGGAGGAATTTCCTGACAGTGAGAACAATTAATCAGTGTAACACCTTGCATTCACACGTTGTGGGTGCTCCATCAATTGGACACTTTTAAGAAGAGACTGGACAACCATTTGTCTGGAATGTATAGGGTTTCCTGCTTGAGCAGGGGGTTGGACTAGAAGATCTCCAAAGTCCTTCCAACTCTATTATTCTATGCTCTGTATATATTAAGAATGGTTGCAGGAATTGGATATGCTTAGTTTAATGAAGAGAAGGACGAAGGGTGACATGAAAGCAGTGTTCCAATGTCTCAGGGGTTGTCACAAAGAAGAGGGGAGGTCAACCTAGTCTCCAAAGCACCAGAAGGCAGGACAAGAAGCAACAGATGGAAACTAACCAAGGAGAGAAGGAACCTGGAATTAAGGAGAAACTTCCTGACAGAGAGGACAATTAACCAGTGGAATGGTTTGCCTTCAGAAGTTGTGGATGCTCCATCACTGGAGGTTTTCAAGAAGAGACTGGACAGCCACTTGATGGTATGGGGTCTTCTGCTTAAGCAGAGGGGTTTTGCCAGTGAGTATAAAAATGATGAAACTACAGGTTTTCTATTTGCAAAGCAAATGGTATAACCACTATGCTATTATAACATTTGGGGCAAAAGCAGCTCCAAATGACATTAGAGATTGGACAAAAATAAATAAATAAATAATTCAGAGCTGTTTATCCCATCCGCAAAGGCGTACATTTTCATGGTTAAATTTTGTACATATACAGTAATTAAATTTAAGTTTGTGTCTGTATGAATGCACCCAAAGGAAGGAACCTGATTGGCAATTTCTTCCTTGAAAGAGAAAAATGGTAGGACCCAACATTGTGAATTGTTGAGTTGGTGATTGTGGACACCCTGCAGTCCCAAATACCTTACAAGCTGTTGCCAAAGCATCTTACTGCAAGCATGATTTTTTTAAAAGCCAACTTAGAGTCAAGCCAGCAAAGCAGGAAAGGAGTTCCTTCAAGCTTTACAGGTCTATTTAGAAATAAGCTGCTTTGAATTCCAAGGGCTTGACGTCCTGGGATGAAAGCTTGAATGCTGCTTGTTCTCAGTTTTTGATTTCACATTAAGAGAGGGAGTGAAACATGGTCTCTTGGTTCTCCAAATGTATATTAAACAACATTCACTGTGGCTGGGAACTAAAACATCAGATTGGATTGAAAGACACACAGTGGTATTTAGGAACTGTTCATCATCCCAGCTTTAGTGTCTAATGCAGTGCTATAATAATTACCCAACCGGTCTTTACCAAATGCAAAACGGTGACAAATTCTCTCAAATGCAGATTGATTGCATGAGTCCTTAGTGCAAATTTGTTCTGTGATCCCTTTGGGGAAAAACACTCAGTTTGAGAAAAGCACTGGAATAATGAAGTTGAGGTAGCTAGAGTAGAAGTCAGAACCGAGCAAACGGGATTCAGAATTCAGTGTGGCAAACTCCCAACGAACCAGAGATCTCACTCAAGGTGACCATTTCTGGTGAGAGAGGGAAGTTCCCTGAGGATGGGCTCCAGCACGAGTCCGAAAGCTCAGAAGACTAAACCTCTGGTCCCGGTGACCCACCCAGATTGGATCATGCAACATGATCCCGGGATGCGTAGATTCGCCTTCATTTGTGACCATCTTTCCTGTTGGATGAATGGATGAGAGCAGTGGTGAAATGTAAAATTTGTTACTACCAGTTCTGTGGGCGTGGCTTGGTGGGGGGATGTGACTGGATAGGCGTGGCCAACTTTTTTTTTTTTTACTTTTTTCAAGCATTTTTTTTACAACCTATTTGGGCGAATAAGTTGTAAAAAATGCTTTTAATGTTGGATCAATGGATCTAGCCCAATAACTCTCAGTACAATTTAGTAATTGTGGTAATTTATTTATTCACAAGCAAGATTAAAATATAGGCCTAAGCATATACATATATATCTGACCTTGTATCTTTGCTTCACAGGTATTCATCGGGAACGGACTGGGATACCCTGTTGAATGGGCTTTTATACCCGGAGGGAGGAGTCAAGAGGTAAGAAGGGAGTGTGGGGATGATGGGTATTTGGGTGGTTAACCCATGCATGACCATGAAGGGAGATGTTTACAGAGGTTGGACATTTTATGTGACATTTAAAAGGTTAAAAAAAAGGCTCTGACAATCACAGCTGTGGCGCACGATCATCAGAGCCTTTTTTTTTTTACCTTTTAAAAGCAGGAAGTAACGACACCCAGGCGGGTGGGCGGAGCCTCGTGCCACCATCGCTACCGGTTCTCCGAACCATCTGCCACCATCGCTACCGGATTGCCAGATCCAGTCCGAACCTGGAACATTTCACCCCTGGATGAGAGCCAGGCTGGGTATTAGTGGGAACTCTGGTATCACACACAACCGCTGGTCAGTCATTTGCTACTGAAGTCCAGTAATTGCACCCCTGTGGGTAGAAAAGCAAGTTCTTTGTGGAGAAATATATAGATAATATTTTACTGTATTATGTATCCGTCAACGGTTTTAGCTTCTCATGCTGGAAGGAAAGAGAGGTCTGCAGAATATATTGGCTGTCTACAGATGGTCCTTAACTTATGACTGTAATGGAGCCTGGAATTTCTGGGGAAAGTCATGATGGTCATGAAACGAGGCACTCACATGGCCAAGCCAATTTTAAGATTTTTCTTTGCAGGGGTTGTTCAGTAAATGACATGTTTGCTAAGTGAACACAGCCGTTGCTAAGCAAGTCCTCTATTCCTGTGGGTATTTTTTTGGATGGAAACCAGCCCGAAAGGCTGGAAACTGGCAAAAAAACTGGCAGTGAATCACTGTCAAATGATTTCAACCATCCATTGCCTCCAGAAGTCATGAATGCTCCAACACTGGAAGATTTTAAGAAGAGATTGGACAATCATTTGTCTGAAATGGTAGAGGGTTTCCTGCTTGAGCAGAGGGTTGGACTAGAAGACCTCCAAGGTCCCTTCCAGCTCTGTCATTCTGTTAAAGTATTTTTTTTAAAAAAAAACCCAATATCTACTGATGCTACGAATCCTAAAATAATAAGAAAATAGCAGGAGAAAATTTATGTGGGATTTTAAAGAGCTGTATCCATCGTCCTTAAAACTAAATCCTTGTTTTTCACCTCCAGCAGTGGTTAAATTCCCCAGCTGCATAATTTCATCGAGATTTGTAACTGGTGCTACCAATTGGGCTAACTCTCAGGATCACCCTCTGTTTTTGGTTACAGATTCAGACATTCACAGCTATGAACCTTTTCCTGTTATAATTTAATGACAGTCAGATCCTTGCTGCAGCTAAAGATTTAGCTGATGAATTCATCAGAAGAATTCATTCTCGAGATTTTTGACCCAGAGGCCTCCAGATGTAAGTCCAGCAGCACCTCCTGTTGGCGAGTGGCTTTGTGATCATCATTTGTGGCTGCTATGCAACATATAAACCATATAAAACATTTTATATATTTTATATAAATATAGTATGGAACTGTAGAATGTATCATCCCAGCAAAATACTTTCCCTCCAATCATAAAGTATTTGTGAAACCCTACTACAAATAAATGACTGCTGATTGAACATTGCATCTGGACCTTGACTGGTTACTGATATCAAGGGGAATATTATCACTAAGTAGAACTTAAAAGTATAGGAAGAACACAATGCAAGGAAAATGGAAAGAAAAAAACTATTTTTAAATCTGCTTCTGTCCAAAACATCTAGCTATCTAACTGACATCAGAGCTCCAATAAAAGAATTTGCATCCCACTTGGTTGTAGCCAGCTCTGATCATCCTGCTTGGAAGTGACAATAAATGATAATATACAATATCATTTACAAGATTAATAGGCTTTGCGGTTTTTTAAAATCTATTTATTTTAACAAACGAGAGCAAGGAAACAAAAGAAAAATACATCATTTGGCGTGTGCTTCTGCTGTGCTGACAAACGATTTCTAGATTGCAACCACATTTTTAAAATGCATCCTCAGAAGTAAATAATAATACTTGTTCTTGCTAATTTTGCAAAATTACTTTCCTCTGCACTTGACACTTTTAGGTTCAGTCTCAAATATGTTGCCCATATAGAAGTAGTAAATGTGCTGAAGCCTGAAATATCACATAAAGCCGAATATGTAAAATGTGTAATGAAAATAAGACAGTAATAAATATAATTGGAACCTGTTTAGATCATAACAGGACAACAATCATGACCATCCATTGTGATATACATCAGTTTATTCATGAGCATATTCATGTGAGTATCAGATGTATTTTTAGGCAAAAACAAGAGGATTTTTAAAAAATATATCTTAGATTTAATCCTGGTCATTTTAGCTGATTTTAGAAGCTAAGCAGGAGCAGTTCAGGAAAGGACTTCAGGCTGACTATTAGGTAATTCCAGACTTTCTGGTGAGGCAAGGATGTTGAAAAATATTTTCTGGTAGAAGAGGTTAACAAAAGATCTTCATAATGCTGTCAGGAAAATGGCATATTTGTGATCACCGAAAATCAAGATTGACTCAAGATTGACTTCACCGTTTTAAGCTCATCAATCTTGGCTAATAAACAGCATGTTTCCCTACTGCAAAAATACTACGCTGTTTTTCACGATCATAGTCTTCTTCGCTTCAGAATTTTGGTTTTCCCGGAAAGCCGGAAGTTAGCTTCCAGGAAACTAACAGGGTTGAGTTAGTGGGCGGATCTCCTCACAGAAGATAAATTTTACTGAGGATACCTTTTCCCTATGAGGACATCCTGAGCTAGAAAAATCTGGCCCAGATTTTGGGAAATCGCCAGAATGATGAAGATGCTGATATACAAGGAGAAGGAAAAAGAACCTTCCTCCCCTTTGACAGCTAACAATGACTCTTCAATCAGCGTGGTTTCCATGAATGGGTGGCAGACCTGCCCCATAATAGATTTCTGGGGTCTTGCTCGGAGGTCTTTATTTTTCATCCTTTCCCCGTTACCACATTTCTGCAATATAAAAGGCCTATAAAGGATAATATTTGCAGCTCAGGGTTGAAATGAAGGATCCTTGGTGCTCTCTGTCCTTGGTGGTTTTCTTGCAGATGTTTCATGACCCAAATGAAGTAACATCATCAGTGCTAGAAGGGAGTGGGGTTTGCAGAGAGGAGGAGGAGGGAGGAGGGAGGGCGGGAAGGAGGGAGGGAGGGAGGGAGGGAAGGAGGGAGGGAGGGAGGAGGAGGAGGAGGAGGAGGACGACGACGACGATGACTTTGGGATTCTTGATGCTGTCTGAGCTTGGTGTCCATGGAGATTGTCAGTCATCCAGGTCATGGTTGTCCCAAAGGTGCTTTTTTTAAAGAGGCAACTGGACTTTGAAAAAAGCACCTTTGGGTCTGCTTTCCTGCAGACATTTCATGACCCAACTAGGGAACATCATCAGTGCTAATTAACTAGCGTTATCTAGACTAGCACTGATGATGTTATCTAGTTGGGTAATGAAATGTCTGCAATCAAACAACCAAGCTCAGACAGCACCAAGGACCTTTCATTTCAATCCTGAGTTACAAATATTGACTTTTTATATTGCAAAAGCATCAAATGTGTATGTCTGAGATGTACTTCCTGCAAGCCAAGGAGTATGTAGCATAAATATTCAGGGCAAGGAAACAGCTTTCCACCTGCTTTAAAACAATTAATTTCATTCATTCTGTTATTTTAGCATTTTGAAAACGTTTGAAAATGGTGGGAATGCAAAGAATTACATTAGTGGCCCAGCCTGGAGACAGAAAGTATCGTATCTGCCTGTCCCTCCTTCCAAAGCAACAGCGGAATAACAGAGTTGGAAGGGACCTTGGAGGTCTTCTAGTACTCAAGCAGGAGACCTGAAACCCCTGCAGCCAAGTGTCTGGAATATATATATCCAAATCCCATTGTGCTGGATACATAAGACAGGCCTTCTGTTTTGGATACATAAGACAGGCCTTCTGGTTCAGTTGGAACCACAATCATTGTCTTGAAGGCACATTTCTGTCGTCTCTGGAGATTCTCCGTCATCCAGGCCATGGTTGTCCCAAAGGTGCTTTTCCAAGAGGCAACTGGACTTTCTGGCTTTTCTTTGAAGACATTTCGCTTCTCATCCATAAAATAAAAAGCAAAACGTTTTCAAAGAAAAACCAGGAAGTTCAGTTGCCTCTTGAAAAAAGCACCTCTGGGACATATCTGATGTCTTGTCCCAACCTAAACAGCATGGAGAACCAAAAACACTGAGCTGTTTTCATTTGCATTGAAATCTCTAGAGTTTGGGGCTTGAAAAGTATTCCTCGAAACCAACAATACTTTGGGGGAAACACACACACACAGAGACACACCACTCCAAAAGCCAAGCGCAACAAAAGCCCAAAGTCAGTTCTTGGTGAGCAGAAGTCACCCCGGTTTCCAGAACCGCCACATGCAGAGCTTGGCAGCCGGAGTTTTGCCAAGTCTAAAAGGCTCCTGCGCTTTCCACCTTAAATGGATTTTATCAGATTTTGCTCTGCTAAGCTCATGCTAATATTGGCTCCAATAAAGAACAAATCGGGCGCCCGACTCGACTCATCTTATCGCGCAGTCAAAACTGATGGCTGCAGAAGTCATAAAGATCCCATTTAATCTCTCGCCTATCTATCACCGGGAACGTCTTTATCCCTTTTCGCAAGCGGTGGTCATATCTGCTCATTACGAAAGCAAAACAGAGCTGGCATGCATAAAAGGAGGGAATGAAGTGCTCACTTTGATTTTGACAGCATGATCAGTGGGAGCAGTAATCTGTGAGAATCAAAAGGGCCTACATTATTCCATAAGCGTAATTTGAGGGAACAGCTCAGAGCACACACATCTGCCTTCATATATTGTGACTTGCGCTGATAAAACATCCGTCCTCATTTACTCTCTCTGTGCTTGGCTAATCTCCAACAGCCCTCCCGATGTCTAATCACGCCATCAGAGGGGAGAGAAGAGCCTCAATTGAGACTCAAATGAAAGAAGATTGGAAAACTATCTTCAATTGAAATTACATTTGTAAATGAACCATCTTTTCTGTTAGGTTCTTTTTTTTTCTTTCCCCCTTTCCTTTCCCTCTTGCTCAGATTGTGTTATGCTAAATCTGTCTGGAGAAGTAGCAACGTGTTGTTGGACTGTATTTATTCCATTACCCAGGGTGTAAAAAATCATCGCGGCTGAGGAGTTGTCGGGCCTGTTTGCAAGCAGAAGATGATTTTATGGGTATTGCGAGCCTCTCCACTTTGTGTGTGTTTTCCTTTTTAATTGTGTGCTATGCTGCTGGGGGATGAGGAAAGGTCAGGACACAGATGTTTCCCATTAAATAAACAACTCATTATCGCATTAACCTAATGTAATTAGCTACATCATTACCAAATACCGAAGACCTCTGGATGCATCGCACTATCTGTGCAATCATAGCTTCCTGTGTTGTGTTTACACGTGCAGGACAGACTGATTTGTTCTTTGTCTCCGTACAGATATTGATTTCAATATATATTTCATTTTACTCTCTCTCTCTCTCTCTCTCTCTCTCTCTCTCTCTCTCTCTCTCTC
>WNWU01013721.1:4929514-4940720 GCA_012654045.1 Ptyas mucosa
TAAAATAAAATAAAATAAAATAAAATAAAATAAAATAAAATAAAATAAAATAAAATAAAATAAAATAGTTTTAGCCTTCTGGCGGAGTTGATTTCCTGGGTTGCTCTATCTAATGGAGCTGGCCGTCAGTGAGAAGAGATGTTGGGGGGTTCAATTCCAACACTCAACTCTTTAGCGCCTCATAACCCATCAGCCACAAGGGGGCAGCAGGATGTAAACAGAGGATTTTTTTTAATGTGTGCCCCCCCCCCCCCTTCTTTGTCTAAGAAACTGCTAATCACAAGTCACTTGTGTTGCCTTTCTTCCCAGGGACACACACGCACACACGCACACGCACACACCAGATGGTCTTGGGTTTTCTTTCAGGAAGGACGTAGGTATGAGGCTTTGCTGATCCTCATAATACAGTTTCCGTTAATAAATCTCCCTGCTTCTAAAGAGTTATAAAATCTGTGTTACTGGTCCTTGGTCAGATTCTGAGCCTCACGAACAGATACCCCAAGTTTCAACTTCCAGCTTATGTCCCAAAGGTGCTTTTTTTTTTCAAGAGGCAACTGGGCTTCTTCAGCTTCCAACTTAAGTATTATCATTTCTAGTTCATATACTCCCACACAGCTAATCTTGCAACGAATGGCTGCAAAAATGGATGGAGTTAGCAGAGATGGCTAAATTGACTGCTTCGATTAAAGACAGAAGCACAATTACTTTTGTTGCTACTTGGAAACCGCTTCTGGACTTTGTGCTTGGGGTAGAAAAAACCCGAAACTTTGATTTTGGGTTTTACGAATGAGATAGGTTTGTTGTTATAGAAATGGCTGGTGTATATTACGATGTAAAAGTAAAAAGGTGAGGTTTGATGTTATTATCTTATTCTACTGCACCAAAGGGAGTCAGAATTTTCCCTTCCCTTTTCCCTCCCTTCCTTTCTCGCTGTTTTCTTTTGCATTTTTTTGTATTTTTTATTACAAACTAATAAAAAATCAAACCTTAAAAAAAAAGGATCCCAATCTTTCGGGATCCAAATTATTCCACCATAGTTGCAGGCTGTGGGAGTGAAAGTCGGCCAGTGACCATCAACCCCCTCCTTGACCTCTGGGATGCCTGCCACAAATGGACGAGGGACTCCAAGCCTCAAAATATCTCGGCTTAAACGTTGCCTGTCCAGGCAAAGCCTGTCTCGGCAGAACGGTCCCTCTGCGTGTTTTCGTCTTCTATGGATTTTTTATATATATAAATCAACCGCTGGTTATTTCCACCGTGCAATTTGCGTCGAATATCATTTTTGTTTTAATTACAAGCTTTGTCTCGGGCCAAGCTTGCATGGACTGTTGTTGAGCCAATTACCATAAATTTCCCTGTAACAATTAAGAATACGGGTACCCGAGCTGCGTGTATTTTAAATGTTATAATTATGCTGGGCTCTTCCGTTAATTGGCCTATCTGACTCTTTTACTTTTTATGCTGCTCATCTGCTCATTACCGCGGCCATTTAATTCAATTAGCACCTTAATTAGAAGAACAGCTATGTCCAATGTCGTTGAGCTTGTCAGGGTATGCAGCTTGATTAGTAAAGACAAACAGACTAAGCCGAGAAGGCGGTTGCGTTGTTCGGGGGAGGCCCAGGATAGAAGCCATCCAGCTGCTAAAGCAGCACATCTCCAATCCCCCCCCCTCTTTGCAGAGAGAGAGAGAAAGAGAGAGAGGGAGGACATAAAGGGAGCATCAGGCAGAAGAAGCAGTGCAATAATTCACAGATCTGTGACTCAAAGCACATTTCAGCATCCGTACTCTGGACCTCGGAGCCTGCTGTCACTGCTAAATTATCCGCTGCTCCTCCATGCTTCTTAAAAGGCACACGCTCACATGCATATGTGGCATGGCTTCCTCGGTTGCATAACCCTTTCCAAAGGTTGCTCCTGTCCTCCTCGCGATGAGAGGTGTGGATGGATCATCACTTCCAAGCTGATCTTCTTTCTGGATGGTGCAAGCCTGAAATCTCTCCCCCCCCCTTGCCCAACTGTCCTTCCTGGGTGCGAAAAGGACGGTTTGGTTGTGCAAAGGACACCCCCGAAGGAAGCCTCCGATTCTCCGCGACGGCTTTGTTTTTCGCCAGTCTATTTAAATCTTTATTCCCTGCCTATTAATTCTCCTAATTAGAATTAAATGAAGCATGCTAAATTGCTAGATTAACCAATAATTAAGCAGCCAAAGCGCCAATAATTAAGCAGCCGAAGCAGGGATGCTTAATACACAACGGCAGCTCTTTCCTTCTCTGGAATGGCCTGGGTCATGGATGCTCATTTTGGTTGGAGGAAATTTCAGTCGCTTGCCTTCCTGGGTCAATTTTTCCTCCCCACCCGGCCCCTTCCTCTGTTTTATTTATGTTAGCTTATGCAAAAGGAAATGCGTTGAGCAAGGTCATTTTATAATTTAAGATTAGAGTCAGACTGGAAACCCAGAACTACGCAGGTCTAAAACAGGCCACAGATAATTTTTTGAAATGATCTAAAAGAACTTCATAGTACAGTATATGATGGCCACTTGGATATGGAGATTTGATCCATTGGGAATATCAGGGTAGCCTTATGTGAACCTCTCTCCCATATTATCAGCTGAAGGCTTTAGATTTGTCTTGAATCTAATGGACTCATTCAGGATTGAGTAGAATCAAAGAAACAGGAGGGACGTTGGAGGTCTCCTACAATGGCTCAGCCGAGAGAAGTTTGACCTGTATGGCTGCGAAGAGTCAACATCAATGGTTGGTTGTTGCAAACCACTGATTCAGAATGACTCAGGGATCCAGATCAAATCAATGATTCAAGTCAGGCAGATTGACAGATGGCTGCTATTCTTTCCAGACCTCAGTAAATGAAGCTCCATTTCAGAGGAATCGTCAGAATCCACCTACAAATGGATTCCAAAGGATTATAGAGACAGGGCTGGGGTTCCAAAGCCATCCATCTTGGAAAGCCACTCTTATCTCCACACGTTTCTATATCCCGGTTGCACAAGGCTGGTGGAAGTTGCACTTCTCCTGCCTATGAAAAAGACGAAATGCTGGGTGAAGGGAGCTTGCATTGATGCAGCAGGCCCCATTCTGATGTCTTTATAATTAAGTAATTGAAGTGATTGAAAGGATCGATATTTTTCCATTCAAGGCAGCAAAACTAATCTGTTAACATATAAAAGCAAGAACTGTCTCACTGTTTCGGCTCCCGCTCATACTCTGATTACTGAGCTATTGACTTGGGGGAGAACTTGGACAAAAACATTATAAGCACACGAAACAGAGCAAGAAGGAAGAGAAAAGAACATGTTGCAATGAATATTGAGCTCTGGGTGTTTTAAGCAGGGGTCTCCAACCTTGGCAACTTTAAGTCTTGTGGACTTCAACTCCCAGTTGAAGGCTGAGGAACTCTGGGAGTTGAAGTCCACAAGTCTTAAAGTTGCCAAGGTTGGAGACCCCTGTTAGAGTCTTAACAACGTCCTGCAGGTGGAAGAGAGGAGGTCTCCTTAACATAGAGGTCCCACTAACTTCACCCCATTGCCTAAATGGGGTGCTTACTGTAACAAATGTAACTAGAGGTAAAGATCTTTGGAGATTCTCCATCACCTAGATCATGGTGGTCCCAAAGGCGTTTTTTCAAAAGGTAACTGGGCTTCCTTGTTTGTTTTTCTCTTTGAAGATGTTTTGCTTTTCACCAAGAAGCTTCTTCAGTTCTGAGAAGTGAAACAATTTCAAGCAAAACAAAGATAGTCCAGTTGCTTTTGAAAAAGAACCTTTGAGATGACTAGAAATAAGCAAACTTATTTATCTCTATCATTGAGATGCTATCTGATCTGATCTGAGTGGTTTATGGTTACAAAGATGAAAAAGAGAAGTACAGAGCATATGAATCCTGAAGACAAATCAGAGATCACTAACAAAGCTTCCTTACAGGGACTCGGTAACTATCCCAAAGCAAATCCTGAGAGAACATCCACATTTTCAATAATTTTCTGAACGTTATCAGGGTAGGAATTCAATCTAGCCCTTGAGTGATGCTGTTCCCGAGAATGGAAGTTTCTACAGAAAAAGCCCACTCAGATCCAATCAATGGCATTTATTGTGGCAGCAAGGACTTCACAGTCTAACCCTGAGCTACAAATATTCTCCTTTATCAGAAAAATAAAATCCAGATGTGCCATAGGATGGATCTAGAAGAAGCTGGAGGGAACATTTAGAATCTGCCAACCACACTTTCTGAGGAACAATTGATGCGGGGGCAAGGAAACCAGGAAATCTCCCAATCAGAAGATCTGAAGATCCAAAGACACCTGAACTCTCCTCTATTAAATTTGTAAAGGTGGTGTTTCTTTGCAACTTTGAACCTGAGATCAATAAAGCTCAGCTATGCAAACACTGCACCTATATTGACATAAATTTCACCAACTCTAGAACAGGAGAAATGCCTATTAATAAAACAGATAGTATTCTTGAACACTCTTCAATGTTTCAAGTTTCTGTCTGAATGTGTGAATGGCCACCTATGTGTGTGTGTACATATATATTGGCGCTTATATACCTAGTTATACAGGCATACATTTCCGTTATGCTGTAGTAATCTGGGGGAAAGTGTCAGCTTTAAACTTCTTTCGGATATCTTACCGCTGTAACTTTAAGGTATTGACCCAGAAGTAAAACAATAGCCTGAATAAAATAAAAATGTTAATTATCCTTTGTGTTTGTAATTTAATTAAAGGTGCAGTAAAGTTTTACTGTTTGGCCAGGTGATGATGTTTAGAGCTCTGAAAAAGCTATTTGTGCCGGGGAGATTAAAGTGCATTTTAAAATGTTCCTCCAGCACTTTCACATTTGTTGATAGATTTTTAAATTAAACTTTAAATTGTAATCTAAATTACCTCCAACAATTCATGGTCCCTATAATGAACTCCCACCATTCCTGCTGTCATCGAGCGATGATATACTGTAAATGGCAAGGGCTTGCAGTTTTACTGAATAGAGTTCTAGCGTTATTGAGCTGCGCTCGTTGTGCAGAAACCTCAAATGAAAATCAAACGAAGAGGCAGGTTTTCTTTGGCAGAGGAAACGGCAGCCTTGTGAGGTTCCTCACTCAGAGGATGGCTGGGTTGTGGGTCCTCATTTGGGAGCTTTTGCACAATCAAGCATTTACCATAGGTGTGTTGGGGCTTTACCATAGGTTTACCATAGATTTACCAAAGGTGTGTTGGTGTGTTGAACGTATCTTTTCTTTTATGTACAGTGAAAGCGTATGCACCAAGACAAATTCCTTGTGTGTCCAATCACACTTGGCCAATAAAAAATTCTATTCTGTTCTTCTCTTTTCTATCCTATCCTATCCTATCCTATCCTATCCTATCCTATCCTATCCTATCCTATCCTATCCATTATTCTATTCTACTCTACTCTACCCTACCCTACCCTACCCTACTCTCTATTCTATTCTATTCTATTCTATTCTATTCTATTCTATTCTATTCTATTCTATTCTATTCTATTCTATTCTATTCTATTCTATTCTATTCTACTTTGAACTATTTAATGCATTTTCCTGAAGGTGCTTTGTCAAAAGGCAACAGGACATTTTTCTCCATGACTCTCAGAGAGAGTGCTAACGACCAGATGACCACAAGAAGTGTAAATTCTTCCATTCATCGCTTTTCAGTTAGAACTGAAGAAGCTTCTTGGAATGAGAAGCAAAATGTCTTCAAGGAAAGCACAAAGAAAGTCCAGTTGCCTTTTGAAAAAGCATCAACCATGTGACTGAGAATCTCCATAGATGCTTAATACATTAGGTATCAAAAATTCTATCAGCACTAGGCAGAATATGAATAGTAGGACATCATAAGCAACTGGACCACATGGGTTTATCAGGAGAAGAAAGAAAGTGAATACATTTCTCAGGGATGGGAATTTCCATAGTGTTTCATTCATGAAGGACCAGTTTCTACTCCTGAGATTCTTAGCGCTCTGTTACACTTGGACAGAGTCATAATGTTGAGTTTGTTATAACCTCACAGACCTGGCCCATCCTGTATAATGCTGATCTGCCATTGATTTCAAGTCACAAATCATGTGTATGTTGTCTGTGCAGCCAGGACCGTTCAGTTTTCCACAGGAGAGGCATTCTTCCCACCTTTAATAACATCTCCTGCAAAGAATTGTGGCATTTCCTATTCTCCAAAGCCCCTGAAGGCAGGACAAGAAACTAACCAAGGAGAGAAGCAACCTAGAATGAAGGATATGTCCTGACAGTGAGAACAATTAATCGGTGGAATGACTGGCCTCCATAGGTTGTGAATACTCCAACATTAGAGGTTTTTAAGAAGAGACTGGACAGTCACTTGTCTGAAATGGAACAGGCCCAGGTCTCCTGCTTGAGAAGAAGGTTGGATTAAGAAGACCTCCAAGGTCCCTTCCAGCTCCGTTATTTTGTTCATCAGTGGATGGCTTGCCTTCGGAAGTTGTGGGTGCTCCATCCCTGGAGGATTTAAGAAGATATTGGAGAACCATTTGTCTGTAATAGCATAGGATCTCCTTCCTGAGCAAGAGCTTGAACTAGATGACCTCCAAGATCTCTCCCCACTCTGTTATTCTGAATTGGGGGATAATATGTACCATCATTTTGCATGCTACGATGTGTAGTCGCTGCTCATTTCATCAAGGTCTTCTGGTCCTTGCATGGTCCCTTCCAACTCTGTTATTCTCTTATTTAAACCAGGAGGCCAATCGATAACTCCAAAGCATAAAACGGATGTGATCTGTTAATACGAATCCGTGTTCCCTGTAGTAGATCAGGCTGCTGAGGCTGAGCTTTCAGTGGCAGAGTTGTAGTATTGGACTGCTCCAGATATTTGTTAACGTTTCTGTGGAAAGTAGCCAAGGAACCCGTCCTGGAGGAGACAGTGCCGGCCTCAGGATGAATCTGTCGGGGGAAACGCTGAGCTCGGTTCCCATCCATGTAGACTTTCATTTTTCTCCAGACGGTCCCTGGCTCTCAAACGTGGCACTTGGGGCTTCGCCTGGGCTTGGCGAGAGTGTCTTTAAAGGGAAAGTGATGTCTTTGTTAGCTTTGAACACAACTGGGGTCTTGTAGCAAACACAAAAATCATGTCGGTCTTGCCGAACGATGCACACAGGTTAAAGGAGGCCTGGCTTGCCTTTCAAGCCAGAATCTGGGGTTTCCAAGCGGCTGCCCGATTTCTATAAAAATGGAGGAGAAATCAGAAAACGCACAGCCAGTGAAAAACTTCATGGGGGAAATAGAATTTTACTAGTTTTATTAGGGAGTCAAGCAGAGAGAGAGAGAAGCAGAGACGGCAGAGTCTTCGGGGCCTTATCAGCCAGGTGTGGTGGAAAAAAACCACACAAACACACAAATCACAAAACTGCTAATCTTGCTTGGTGCATGAGAAGGAATGAAAGAAACGGCTACATTGGTTTATATATACAGTACAAATACAATGCGGAAGATGATGCACTGTAATGGTTCACCTTTCTCTTTTTCCATATAAATGTTCATATCTTGCAAAAGTTAGTGCCCCTAAAAGGGAAAAAAATGCTGGGAAAAGAATGGAACGCTTATCCTTTCTAGGTTACCATGAGTCTATTTTGTGAATATTTATCCATTTAATCCTTTGGTGGGTTTTTTTTTTAATTATTGTTTTTTATCATCTAATGCCTGGAATCTGTCCAGTTTCTTTCTCTGTTCTGTGAAGCCTGATCGGTCCTTGCTAAAATTATGTCTCCAGTCTTTTAATTTTCGGCCGTCTCTCCCATTATCAAGAGAGATAAAATGCCTCCCAGGGTTTTGCTTGATCATAAGAACAAGTTTTAATCTCTGAATCCTTTAGGGCAAATTAAGCACGCCACAGATTCCCAATGTTAGAAATTCAAATTTTGCTCAGTCCCATTTGTTCAGCCTTATTGCCAAGGATGCAGTTTGGCGAATTCCACCCAACATTTTGTAGGGGAAATCTTACAGAAGACTTTCATTCATCACTTTTATTATCGGGAAGAAATTATCTCAGCAATGACCTTGAGCGGGTCAAACGCTAATGATCGGATGTTCTTTTGTTGTGATATTGGTAGGATTGAATGGGATTTTGGTTGATCATTGGTTGATTGATAAATGGGGGGTTTCCAGTGTACTGGAAGAGAACAGAAAGAAACCCATTTTTGAACTATTGAAAGTTAAATATTTTTGGAAATGTTAATAGGTGACAGAACTGACTTGAGTTTTTGAGCTATCCCTGCTTGGTTCTTGTAGCTAACACAGCATTACTAGATGTCATCTCCAACAAGATAGTTTACACAGCCAGCTGACAAACCAGCAAGCAATGAAAGACAAAGCAATTTGAGACCCTTAAGCAAGGAAAGAGTCCGCGATCATGTATCCTCCATCAAGCATAACCATTCTTGTGGGTTTCTTTGAATGCTTTGTGTTGACGTGAGAATGTTGTTTGGAATATCCAGGAGACATGAATAATTTAAAGCTAAACATCCAGATTTGACAGCTTCTATGTGAGGACAAAAATGTCGATATTTATTGCCCTTTATTTCTTTCCAAATGGAGCTTTAAGCAATTATACTTTTTTGGAGCCTCGGAAGGGGAGGAGGGAAGGAGGTGCTTAAGTAAGCCCTTTTCTTTCACGTGTAGCTTCTTCTCTTTGTTGTTGTTGTTGTTAATGTCGCTAAGTTGTGTTGTGTCCGACTCTTCATGATCCCATGGACCATAACATGCCAGAGCCTCCTGTCCTCCCAGATTCATGTTATGTTGCTGACACTATTTAACCATCTCATCCTCTGCCGTCCCCTTCTTCATTGGCCTTCTGTCTTTCCCAACATCAAGGTCTTCTCCAAGGAGATCTCTCTTAATTGCACTAAGTTGAACATCTCCTATCTTCTGACATAACATATTTGGAAACTAAAGAGGGGTGAACCCTCCTGTCAGGTCTTGAAACGTTTTTTGTTTTTCTCCCTGGTGCCTGAATTGCTGGCCTTGGTTTGAAGGCATCTCAGGACACTTCATTTACCTAGTAGACTGAATGCTAAGATCAGAATTCCACCTAAAAGCCACCAAGTTAGTGGAGATTATAGCTATTGTATTGTTAATCCCCAGTTCCTTTACCAAACTCTTGAAGATTGCTTAGATCTGATAACAGGTTGATTGATGGAGAACAAGTTGGAATTACATCCAGGCAAGATGGAGGTGCTGTTGGACTTGAGAATTCAGATGAAACTACTTCATTTGAGGTGGCAAAGTTCCCCAGAAAGGCAAAGTTCAGTCTGGAAGTGCTCCTCAATCTCCAGCTGTCACTAGATTTACAGGTCACCTTTGTGGTGAGGAACAGGTTCCTGCAGGACAGGAATGTAAAGAATAAAATGTACTTTATGGAAAGATGGGCCCTTCGTCAGTAAACAGGAGTGCTGATTTACCACCAGTCTATTAAATACTTAGGAGGCAAGGGCTTGGCAGCACACAAAAAAAAGCAACAGCCAATGACTTAAATGCCAACCATCAACACACCCCAATCAACATCTAAAAAGCCAGACACAACAGGCACCACATAAATACCACACACAGAACAGCACAGACTCTGCAAGAGAGACGTTCCCCCGAGGATGAGCTCCAGCACAAGTCCAAAAGCTTGGAAGACAAAACCTCTCATCCCGGTGGCTGACCCAGGTTGGATCCTGCAAAATGCATTTATTTAAGTCAAGACAGATTCTCTGTTTTTAGCACTGTATGATACTGTATCAGTTTCTTTTTTAATTACAAAGATATTTGAACGGGATAAAAATAAGCTTTAGTTGTGCAAGGGATTGTAAGTGTATAGATACGCATGTTTGACTGAAAATGGGGTAACAATGGAAAGGAATGAACTAATGGAGCTTTTAAACCTAATGGTACAGTGGATGTTATGAAAATAGCTCTTTAGGATAATTAGAAATCGTTAGAAATGGTGCTGGAAAACTGCTGGTGTGAAATATTAGTTAACAGAATAACAGAGTTGGAAGGGACCTTGGAGGTCCTCTAGTCCAACCCTTTGCTCAGGCAAGAAATCCTGTACCATTTCAGATAAATGGTTCTCCAATCTCTATAGTAAAAGCAAAATTAGAATCTATTCACATAACTTGGTAATTGGGTCATTTTAAAAGATTATAAGCAAATCATTAAAAATAAAATAAATAACCACTTGGGGATATATAAGATACACAAAGCAATTTTACAAAGAATTCTGGGAAATTGATATTTAATAAAACTAAAGGTATGGTTTCTATCTAAACAGATTTATATGATGGGGGTTTGGGAGAAAGTTGGCTGAAACCGGGCGTATTTTATTCTTGGATGAAATAAGAGATACTGCAAAGAATAGAAATGGGGTGACACCATTTCAAGCAACCTCAAAGAAAGATGTAACAATACTATGGTCAAGCTCGAAGTGCACTTATGCTGTTGCAAACATTATCGCTTGTCAAAAAAACGGGGTGGGGGGTGGGGGAAAGGGAAGGGTGAGATGGAATGTAGGCTCCAGACTTCAAGCAGTCTAGTTGTGGGAGCCAAGGACACTCACGCAGCTGGTTGAAAAACCCAAAGACACTTTCTCATAACAATACAATGACATTCAATGGGACAGTGGGACCTGCACTAATAGGAGGAAGGGGGAAATCTATACTGCCATTATGCAGGTTTGTTGGCTATGAGATGGGTGGCATATAAAATATATGGATGGATGAATAAATAAATAAATAAATAAATAAATAAATAAATAAATAAATAAATAAATAAATACATACATACATACATACATTTCAAAGCCCATATGAAGAGAGTGGTGAGGTGGCCTAGAGGTAGAGCTCTCACCTCATAATCAGGAGGGTGTGAGTTCAATCCTAGGTAGAGGCTGATATTTCTCTCTCTGGGCATGTTGAGATTATATCTGCTGAATAGAACTCTGCATTGGCAACAAGAAGGACCATTCCAGCTGTTTTCCCGGCATGTAAGGCTGTGTTCATCTCCAATTCCCCAGGATCATCATCATCATCATCATCATCCCCACGACCTTCCTCCTCCTCCTCTCCTCCTCCTCTCCTCCTCCTCCTCCTCCTCCTCCTTCTTCTTCTTCATCTCTGTCTCCTCCTCCTCCTCCTCCTCCTCCTCCTCCTCCTCCTCCTCCTCCT
>WNWU01013721.1:4943772-4957387 GCA_012654045.1 Ptyas mucosa
TATTCTATTCTATTCTATTCTATTCTATTCTATTCTATTCTATTCTACTCTACTCTACTCTACTCTACTCTACTCTACTCTACTCTACTCTATTCCATATTCTACTCTACTCTACTCTACTCCACTCCACTCCACTCCATTCTTCATTCTTTCTGTTCTGTTCTGTCCTGTTCTTTGTTTCGATTGCACTCTATGGGTGACCCAGAGTCCGATGCAATAAAACTGTCTTCTGCCTTCTTAACATTCTCCAATCTTTTCTGTATTTTCCATCATAAATACCTGCCGGTTGCCAAGCATCCAATTTTTGATCATGTGACCGTGGGGATGCTGTGATGGTCATAAGACTGAGGACCTGAGGAGAAGTCACTAACTTTTCTGGTGCCAATATAACTTTGAACAGCCACTGGTTGTAAGCCAAGGGCCACCTGCACCCCAGCAAACTGAATGAAGGGAGATGGAAACCATCCTACCAAGGGTTTAGCCAGACGTCCTTTCCTGCTTTAAAAAAAAACAAACATTTACGAGTCAGAAGATTCTTCTTTTAACTCTTCTTGATCACATAAATGCCCATGAAATCCAAAAGGGACCCAGACTGCAAAATGTTGCCTGGTTATATTACATTACAATTAATTTACAGATCTGTAAACAGATCGTTACATTACAGGTAGGTGAACAGGACAGGACAGAGTTAGGACTGCAGAAAAAACACTCGCAACCAGCCAGCCTTCCATTAACAACCTGTATATTGTGCGGGTCAGAAAGAGGACTGGGAAACAAACCTACAGACCCCTCATATCCTGGACATGAACGGTTTCAACTTCTCCCCTTAGGATGCCGCTATAGGGCATTGCATGCCAAAACAACTAGACACAGAGGCCGTTTTTCCCCTCCTGCCATCACTCTGCTCAACACCTAATCCCCCCAGCAGTGTCTTATCCCTAAGGATATTTACCTGTGTGGTAGGGCTGCATTACTATTATCCTTCTCATCTGTTCCACCACTCTCTTATTGGTATCATTATTATGATGGTTATCCTTTGTTATGATGATTATTATTGCATTATTGTTTTGCAGGCACCCAGAGAGCTTATGCACAGAGACAAATTCCTTGCGTGTCTAATCACACGGGGCCAATAACGTATTGTTTTTCAGCAGGAAATTTCTCCTAGGCTCAGAGAAAACACCATGGTAGGAGAAACTCTCTGTGGCTCACGAGTATGAAAAATGGCAGCCGCCGGATAATCCTGGAGTTCCCTCCGCCTGCGGTATTTGATGACTTTCCTCTGCATAGTAATGTGTCTTTAAAAAAGAGAGAGAACGAGAAAGAGGGAGAGGAGGAGGGAACCGGCTGATATATGTTACAAGGAGTGTATCTGTTTCACTGAGACAGAACATTTTAATTTCCTGACACCTTTTAGTGATTGCTTCAATTTCCAAAGATTTTGATAAAATCGCCAGTTGAAGAGGATCAGGATTGAGTACGTGGCTCCAGCAGCAATTTAATGAAATGCTGCAGTTTCACAGTGTTTCATTTGACATAACCTAGCTCAGAGGTCTAATAAATGCGGTGTGATAAATGCTGGAGCTACAATTGTCAAAATACACTTGTAATTGGGTTAATATGCCTTAAAATACTACCTATCCGTTATCTTTCTTCTTTCCCGTTATATGACTTGTGCTGTAAAGACCTGACAGTGGAGCTGACTCTATTTTAATCTGCTCCTTTCTCTGTGGTGGGAGATTTCTTCTACCACAAGAAGATGGCCACGTTTTCTCCGCGGAGCCAGCCGTGCCCAAGCATGTGGGCAGAGGCCTTCCAGATAAGGTGCATCCATGTTGGTTTCTTGGTATAGTTTTGATATTCTCCAAAACCCCTGAAGGCAGGACAAGAAGCAACGGATGGAAACTAATCAAGGAAGGGACCAACCAAGAACTGAGGAGAAAATTCCTGACGGTGAGAACAGCTTCCCTCTAGAAGTTGTGGCTGCTCCATCACTGGAAGTTTTTAAGAAGAGACTGGGCAACCATTTGTCTGAAAAGGTATAGAGTCTCCTGCTTGAGCAGGGGGTTGGACTAGATGACCTGCAAAGTCCTTTCCAACCCTGTGATTCTGATAGGAATCTGAAAGATTAGGCTCAGCACTTGAACCCCAAGACAAATGTAGTTTTTTGTGCATAGATTTGTTCATAATTGCACTCCCCTATACATACCATTGTATTGTGTTCTTCAACACAAAGACCTAACACCTTCCAAATTGAAATGACAAATATCAGTGGAACAGTTTGCCTCCCACAATTGTGGGTGCTCCATCACTGGAGATTTTCAAGAGCAACTATTTCTCCGGGATGTTATAAGGTCTCCTGCCTTGAGCAGGAGGTTGGACTGGAAGACCTCCAAGATTCCTTGTAGCTCTAGCAGTCTACATTTCTATGAAGCTATCATGAAGTAATGCCAGCCTTTCCAAAAACAGGCATAACCCTATCATTGAAACAAAGAACTTCTTAACATGAGATTTCTGTTTTCTTCAAGGTGAACCTCACACTCCTAAAGTGGACAAGGCCAGAAACCCAAAGGAAGAAGATTTACAGATTTTGACGGGTGTGATGGGCCAGGTGGGTTTGAACACCTGCAAGACATCCACCAACAAGACGGGTTGCTTAATTTGGGATGGCTTTAAATCTTTCCAGTTGCAGAATTTCCTCTCTGGGATTTCTGTCCAAGATTTTGTTCTATTTGGGGTTTTCCTTTGAGGGTGTCCTCTTCCTGCCTCATAACTGGCATACAGTTATGTTTTTTGAATAGCGCAATTAGCACTCACTTCCTGTCATTTGTACCTAGCATTTGACATTCCTACCTCATCAACACTAATGGGCCAGCAATTAGTGCTGATTACTGGTTATTCTTTCTATTCCACTGATCTACAGATTGGCAGAAGCATCCCTGGAGCAGAGTCTTAATACTTGAACCAAAAGACAAAGAAGGACCTAGGGCTTCTTAATAATTATCATTTTTTAAAAAACTGTAATGATCCAAGGCAGGTTAAATATATGCAGAGTCAACTGGACACAGAAGAATTCAAGTCTTCATATGTAAGAGACCAAAGAACATAAAATTATTTTAATAGTTGGTTCGTCACACAGTCAGCCAGATGTTCAAACTGGATTTGGCATTTTTGTCCACCTATCCAGTCCTTCCCAAGGACCTGGGAGAGGCAGATGTTGGATGTTAGAGGTATCATCGCAGGATTTAAGCTGTTCCGAGCAAGGCTGCCTTTTGCAATTGACTGACGACGAATTTGTCAATGCCAACGGTGTTCAAGTGGTGTTCCAGATGTTTTAGGATTGTTATTATTTTATGCCTGGCATAAGAGTGTCTCATAAAAACAGGGACTTTATCAGATGCATCTTTATGATGGCATTCTTTGCATGATACACATTTCATGTCTATCATGAAATCATCAACAGTAATAATAATCATGCATTATTCTACCACATTATTATGGAAACCATCCTTTTTATCTCCTCTCGTAGATTAAAATGAACCAGCTCCGTTTCCAAAATGAGGTAATGACAAGAGATTACATAGACACAAAACTGATAGTCCACATATTTTAAGATACGGTAGTCAGTCCAGATAGTCCTTGACTTAAAATCACAGTGGTGGCCACTTTTTAAGTAAGTCGCACCTGATTTTACAAAATTTGGTAATTACCAATAATTGGTTATTAGGCAAATCACTGTGAATAAGTGAATCATAAAGTTGTTGAACAAATCTGGTTCCCCCCCCTCCCTTGTCTTCACTTGTCAGAGGCCAGTGGGGAAGGTTGCAAATGCCAATCTTGTGGTCTCCAAAATGCTACATATATAAATATGGATATTCGTATTGATTACCAAATGCTTGAATTTTGATCACGTGACGTGAGGTTGCTGAGATGGCAATAGACATGAGAACCAGTTTATGTCATTTTTTTCAGTCCTGTTGTAACTTTGAGTGGTCACTAACCTAATATTTGTAAGTCAGGGGCTAGCTGTGGTATATTTGCCTAGAATTAAAGGTTTAACTATTATGCAACTGAATACAGAATCCTTCTAGTTATAATGAATGCACAAATTAAGAATCAGTACATATTTTTAAAAATTAAAAACCAGATATGACCAGAGGTCAGGGGTGGGTTGCCCCCGGTTCGCACCGGTTCTATAGAACCGGTAGTAAAAGTGGTGGGAGGCTCCGCCCACTGACCCGGACGTCATCAAAATGCTTCTGCGCATGTGCAGAAGTTTCTGCGTGCACGAAGCAAGCACGAGTGCACGGCCCCATCGCAAACTGGTAGTAAAGGTAAGTAGAACCCACCCCTGCCAGAGGTGTGAATTTTATCTTCAGAAATTTGCAGAAAAAGTGGATATGATTTTGGCCATGGTTTGCTTTCCAAGCTAGTTTCAATTTAGTTTCCGAATGTTTCGTTACCAGACTACGTAACGTCATCAGCAGGATTGCCTTGTCCTGTTCTCCTTAGCTTATAAATGTCTTGTGTGCCAGTGTGGTCAGTTTATAAGCTAAGGAGAATAGGACAAAACAATCCCGCTGATGATGTTACCTAGTCTGGTAACAAAACATTCGGAAACTAAACTGAAACAAGCTTGGAGAGCAAACCCCGGCCAAAACCTAAAACTCGAGCTACAAATATTTTCTAATATATCAAAATGGATGTGACTTTCGGCCGACGGGACAGTTTGAAACGTGGCACTGCCCAGCTAGTGCATTACTAAACTGCATTCATTCCTTTATTTGCTAAAGACTTCAAAGTACTTGGGACATGCCATTTATGAATCTTCTGATAATTCTTTTTTTGTTCTCCTGGTTTTATTTTATTTTTTTTATACACCTTTTTTTACCCTGCATTACTTGGCAAGTGATATCTCCTTGCAGGCTATCTTGTTGTTGTTAGTTGTGAAGTCGTGTCTGACCCATCGTGATCCCATGGACAACGTTCCTCCAGGCCTTCCTGTTCTCTACCATCCTTTGGAGTCCATTTAAGCTCACACCGACTGCTTCCACCTCGTTCTCTGCCGTCCCCTTCTTCTTTTGCCCTCATTCTTTCCCAGCATGAGGCTCTTCTCCAGGGAGTCCTTCCTTCCTTCTCATTGGTGGCCAAAGTATTGAGTTTCATCTTCAGGATCTGGCCTTCTAAAGAGCAGTCAGGGTTGATCTCCTCTAGGACTGACCGGTTTCATTGCCTTGCAGTCCAAGGGACTCGCAGGAGTCTTCTCCAGCACCAGAGTAAAAGGCCTCCATTCTTTGGCGCTCAGCCTTTCTTATGGGCTATCTAGAATATAGTGAATTGGGTAGGTCTAGCCTAATGAAGAGAAGGACTAGGGGAAACATGATAGTTGTGTTCCAATATTTGAGGGGCTCCTACAAAGATGAGGAGTCAAACTATTTTCCAAAGAACTAAAAGGCAAGACAAGAAGCAACGGATGGAAAATAACCAAGGAGAGAAGCTACCTAGAACTAAGGAGAAATTTCCTGACAGTGGGGACAATAAACCAGTGAAACTGTTTGCCTCCAGAAGTTGTGGGTGCTCCAACACTGGAGGCTTTTAAGAAGAGACTGGACAACCATTTGTCTGAAATGGTATTGAGTCTCCTGCTCAAGGAAAAGGTTGGCCTAGAAGACCTCCAAGGTCCCTTCTAACCCTGCTATTCTATGTTCTTATGAGTTGCCATTGAATTTGTTACAGCTGCTAAGTTGCTGATTTCATGCTGTAGAAATAGATGTAAATGCTATGATGTTTAAACTTTATGAAGTCCAATGGCAATGCAACACTGACTGCATATTTTCAGTTAAAAGAAGAAAATAAACAAATATAAACCTTTTAGGCTGCATGAGACACATTGCGAACTTCGTGAAAAATGTTAATGATTATTTGTGCAATTTGTTACAACGAAGAGGTAGCAATAGAATTGTGAGTTCTTATTCTTATTCATCTTTTTGTGAATAATCTTACTGATGCACGTAGTAAGGCTGTTGATTTATTGTTTTTATCACACTATATTTGGGGAAGATGCATGAATATGAAAAGCAATATTAATGGGCTGGTTTATGCAACTTATTTTATTTCTATTTCGGGCTGGTTAATATCTATTTCTATGTTATTAATAGGTTGAATCACGAGGAGCTTTGTCACAGTTTAGTTCTACTAAAATCAATAGGATTTTAAATTAGTCATGAATAACTTGTCTCAATTAATTTCAGTGGAACTAAAGCCAACCCAATATTATTCAGATTAACACAGGTCTCTACTAATCTTTCCTATATTGTTTCTAATTTATTCATCTTCTACGTAGTCACTTGTTTGGTTGAATTAATTAGTTTTTCCTGCTAAACAAAAAAAGACATACATATATTTACACATGTAAACACAAAGCAAATTTATCTCGTCTTAAAAAAAATAGGCTTCCTATAAAGAGACAACAGTGATTTTTTCCCCCTTTGATCTATGGGGCACTACACAAAACGTGGCTTCTTTTGTGCAATTCTGGGTCTAAACTGGTCAGCAAAATTGGCTTTTAGCATGTTGTGGTAAACATTTGCAGGATCATGGAAACAGGGAGAATGTTTTTTTCCTGTTAATCTATTAACATATCTAATTTCAATTGATTGTTTCCACTGAGGTTTCTCTTTATATTTGCAGTAACAATGAAAAGAATTGGACAGTGTTTTTTTCTCATTTATTTATTAACAATCTATTGTTTTCAAAGTTTGCATGTTAGGCTTGCTGGTTGAAATTGCTTTTTTTTTAATCTAATGATATTGTTTTAAAACTGGTGGGCCTTAGCCAGAGGCTTAAAACATGAAATGTATGGGCTACTAGTAATTCTCTGTGATCTCTAATAGTATTTTGTTCGCGCTGAAAACAAAAGATAGAATCCTGGGGTTGGAAGGGACCTTGGAGGTCTTCTAGTCCAACCCCGTGTTCAAGGAAGGATACCTTATATACCATCCCAGTAAAATGGATGTCCAGTCTATTTTTGAAAACCTGCAGTAATGGAGCCTCCACAACTCTGGGAGGGAGGGAGGGAGGGAGGGAGGGAGGGAGGGAGGGAGGGAGGGAGGAAGGAAGGAAGGAAGGAAGGAAGGACACACATATCAGGCAACGAGGAAAAAAAGAAGGGAAGGCAAATAATTAAAAGGAAAGAAAGAAACAAGAAAAGTAAATCAGGATTTGGGCCTCTCTAAGTGGGAAGTTGACCCAGATGCCATCTTCTTAGATCTGATCTAGAGCAACAACAAAAATTACATATCAACCCAGTGATAAGCCTAACATTTGCATTCTGGTTAATGAAAAACTGAAATGGCTATTTGGTAGCTATGATTCACAGGTACGGTACTTCTGTTAAAACGTGGCACCTTTAGCAAATATTAATTAAAACTTGCAGAAAAAGCATTGCTGTAACAGGTTTCAATAGCTTATTGCTCCAGAACTCAACACTCACAGTTTGCACAGTATAAAATGGATTACTCTCAAAAAGATTACACTGGATAGTTTCCGTTCAAGGTTGCTTTAATTGGCCATAAAATTCAAACCATTATTTTTAAAAAATGGTTATATTGTCTGACTTTTCAAACTGAACAGTATACCGAGACAGCCATCATCATCATTCTAAAACATTTTGGAATATTTTATCCTAGCCATCTTTCTATTTAGATTTCTTCTTCAAGCGTATATGGTATAAATAAGGCTTGCATTCCAGCATTTATGAAATGTGGGGGAAAAAACCTCCAAAAAAAGTACCTCCAGTTTCAGATCAAGGATGATCTGAAATGAATTGATGCGTTCTGACTGGTGAGTCAAAATAATTCACTTTTTTCCCACCCCAGTGTTAAACCAAGTCAATTTTACCAAACTATATTTGATATCTTATTGTTTATTTTCAGTTGGCAGACAGCAATTTTCCAGAATAGCTCGTGATCTACAGCTCTGATATCTTACAGGTCACATGTCATTCAAGAAAGGTCAACGATTCATTTAAAGTTAATCATTCTTCACATAAACAGGCAAATACCGTTTCGTTCCCGGCACCCTGAGCTTCTCCGCTTTGATAGGCCTTCATGCCCACACCGGGGAGGTTGCCGTATTTGATGCCTGAGAAACACTGGATCGAAATTATGATCAAATACCTTGATACATTTCCAGAAAAAGCAAATTCCCCTAAAGGGGATTTCATTTAAAGTCTCTTCCATGTAGATCCTAGACTTTTGCCCTGATCCTTTCTCATCGGCAGTGATGTCAAAATAGATCTGGGTTTAAGCACTGAGGCCTGTCCAAGACATGTCCGGAGACTTACAGCACTCATGAATAGTATATACATATAGGTAGCAGTCTTCACTATTTGAGGGGCTGCTCCTAAGAAGAGGGAGTCAAACTATTTCCCAAAGCACCTGAAGGCAGAACGAGAAGCAACAGATGGAAACTAATCAAGGAGTGACCCAACCTGGAATTAAGGAGAAATTTCCTAACACTGAGGACAATTAACCAGTGGAACAACTTGCCACCAGAAGTTGTAAATGCTCCAACACTGGAAGTTTTTAAGAAGAGATTGGATAATCATTTGTCTGAAGTGGTGCAGAGTTTCCTGCCTAAGCAGGGGGTTGGACTAGAAGACCTCCAAGGTCCCTTCCAACTATTCTATTCTATTCTATTCTATTCTATTCTATTCTATTCTATTCTATTCTATTCTATTCTATTCTATTCTATTCTATTCTATTCTATCCCATCCCATCCCATCCCATCCCATCCCATCCCATCCCATCCCATCCTTCTTTTCTATGGCTTTATAAAGTGATAGTAATACTTCACGTGATTTTGATTCTGTGCCTCTGTTCATACACTCCGGGTAACGTGTGTGTGGACTCAATGTATGACAGAAGAAGTTGGGAAGGTCCAACAGAGGTTTATTTGATATGCATTGTTGGGTTTTTTGTTCCTCTTAATGTCCCTCGACCCATCCTCTTCATCAGAAGTCAAGCTGATGAAGAGAAATGGGATCTTACCTCGGTTGTGTTCCATTGCTGGTTGGCTGATCGCCCTAAAGGAAATGATGTGTGTGTTAGGAAGGATGATGGATTCAGTTTGTTTAAAGCCAACATTACATAGTTTTTTTTAATGGATCTCAGTATTTATAATCCTTTGAAGGGGACTGAATAATGGGGGCTGCCTTGGTGTCCCTTGCTGGTCAATGGTGGGTTGGGGGGAATGGCCTTTGACAGAAGACATTTCTGTCCCAAAATTTCTGTTGCAAAATGAGACCGTTGTTAAGTGAGTTTTACCCTGCTTCACGACTTTTCTTGCCACAGTTTGTCAAGTGAATCCCTTCGTTCGCTGACTTAGTAACTCGGCTGTTCAGCTGGTTGTGCAAACCGAGCTCCAAGGAAAGAGGGCAGGGCATTCGACAGCTACGAGAGCAACCCAGAGTGTTGGCTGAAGAAAGAGAAGCCGCTAAAATCATTTTGTCCCTAAGGTCTTCTGAAGATGACATTGATCTAAAGATAAATTAGACTTTGATAAGATCTCACCAACTGAAACACAAAGTTTGCAGCTTGTGGATAGCTACTGATCCAGGGCTCCTTGAGGTGCCCTAGGAATGGAAGAAATGTTTCCTTAACTGCATTTGTATGGAGAAGACCAAGACTTCATCCAGCGAGGCCGTTGAGCACCGGGGGCCTCGCTTACAGACTGCCTCCTTCTGCAACCTTTTGAAGTTATGACAGTGCTGAAAAAAATAACTCTATGACCATTGAATCTTAGCAACTGCTAGCTATCTTTAATATGGTGTTCCATGGCCCACATGCCCTCCTTACTGGTTCAATAGAAGAATTTAGCTTAGTTTTTAGGAAACCAAGAGCACAAATTATTTTAGTTTATCCCATAGACAGGTACAAAGTGTCCCCCCCCCAAAAAAAGTGGCTGAATTTTGTTTCATTAAACCAGCTTTCTCCATTCAGGTGTTCACAAAATATGTTGAATTAGAGGTTGCAAACTTTTTCAGCCTTTGTTTATGCTATCTGGGGCTATAGCCTAGTTTGCTGTGTGTGGTGTATGTGATCAGTTTTGCTAGGGCAAATGATAAGGTAGAATCCCAAGTATTTCCCATTTTACAGCTAGATTTACTGTAGATTATCATTCTAAAATATGAAGGCTAAAACACATGAAGGACAGTTGCAGGAATTGGGTATCTTTAGTCTAGTGAAAAGAAGAACTAGGGGTGACATGATAGTCTTCCAGTATTGAGAGGCTGCCACAAGAAGAGGGGAGTCAACCTATCCTCCAAAGCATCAGAAGGCAGGACAAGAAGCAATAGATGGAAACTAATCAAAGAGAAAAGCAACCTGGAAATAAGGAGAAATTTCTTGACATTAGAATTAGCCAGTGGAACAACTTGCCTCCAGAGGTTGTGGCTGCTCCATCACTGGAGGTTTTTAAGAAGAGACGGGACAACCATGTGTCTACAATGATATAGAGTCTCCTGCTTGAGCTGGGGGTTGGACTAGAAGACCTCCAAGGTCCCTTCCAATTCTGTTATTCTGATATCTGTAGCAATAGTCCTTAGACTTATATACCGCTTTACAGTGCTTTACAGCCCTCTCTAAATAGTTTACAGAGTCAGCATATTGCCTCATTTTACTCACCTCGGAAGGATGGAAGGCTGAGTCAGCCTTGAGCCTGGTGAGATTTGAACTGCCAATTTTCAGGCAGCCGGCAGGCAGCAGAAGTAGCCTGCAGTACTGCACTCTAACCACTGCGCCACCATGGTCCATCTATGTACAAAGTAAGACGTGTGCTTTAACTCAGGGTTTGGCACTCCATTGATTTCCCTGTGAGAGCAAAGCCCACATCTGGGTTGATATGGTAGATGATACCAGGCAGGGGACAATCTATGTGAGACCTTATGGTTCAATGGGCAAGGATAACCCATTTCCTTCAGTCGCTCATCATCTTTTGCCTCGTAGCTCACAAGAGGTTGACAGGATGCGCCAGAACTGAGCAACATCACATCCTGAACTGTAAATAATCTGGAAATTAAATCAATAAAGGACTGGCCTTCATTAGCACGGAATCTGCATAGAAACTTGTTCTGGATAGTGTTAGAAGTTACAGAGACAGGGAGGGAGGGAGGGAGGTGTTTGTATAATGTCAAATTGCATTTTTATTTGAAAAAAAAAACATCCTGAAATATTAGCAGGGAAGCAATAACTGTCTTAAGACCAAACCAAAGTCTAAAATTTTATTTTCTAGCTTTCACAGATACTAGAAGCACTTTGATTGCTTCCATTGGAATAAGCAGAAAGTCTTCCAGTCTAAATGAGAAGTCCTTCTTGAACTTTATTTATTTATTAGACTTATACGTAGTTTTTAACATTTTAACTTGTGTAGTTTTAATATTTTAATATATTTAATCATTTTTCCATCTGTTTTATAAACAGAGCCACCATATAGAGGGGATGAGCACCATAAAAAACAGATAAATAAATTCCCACCTGCGTCACCTAGAGGTGACTATTCAGTCCATCTTTCCTTAAGTTCTCAGACAGAGATACAACATCTGTATCTCTCTTTTTCTACAAGTTTAAGGGAATATACAGCATTCTGATGTCCCAAAGATGCTTTTTTCAAAAGGCAACTGGACTTTGTTTTTCCTTGAAGACGTTTCCCTTCTCCTCTAAGAAGCTTCTCCGGTTCTTTAGAACTGAAGAAGCTTCTTGGAGGAGAAGGGAAATGTTTTCAAGGAAAAACAAAGTCCAGTTGCCTTTTTTTAAAAAAAGGCACCTTTGGGACAACCATGACTGGATGACCGAGAAATCTCCATAGATACCATTCTGATGCTTCCCCCCTAACTCTCTCTTAAGACAGACTCGAGATCTGTCAAATCTCTTAGACTTTATGATATAATATCATAGAGGGAAGTCAGATTTTTGCTGGTGAGTTCAGACAAAGATAACTGGAGGTTTCCAAAAAGAGATTGGATAGCCATTTGTCCGGAATGGCGGAGGGTCTCCTGCTTGGGCAGAGGGTTGGACTAGAAGACCTCTGAGGTCCCATCCAACTCTGTTGTTCTGTTATTTAGGCAGGCTAGAGGTTGGGATGGGGGACACCACAAGTCGGTTAAGGTTTCCATCATGGCTGGAAGACCCTTCAGCCCATCAAGAAGGAAAGCCGTGAGCAACGCAACCCTGAGCAACAGAGTACAAAGGGCCGGTGTGGAGATGTCCAAACCTCGGCCCCCCATTTCTCCTTGACTCGATCAGACCCTTCTCTTCCTTCTAAGCAGTTCAGGGTGAAGTCAAAGTTCATTGCTATGCGCTCTGTACTTGGCGCGATGATGGTTTTATATTAGCCATTGACTCAACCTTCATTGATCCTGGAGAATGTATCGCACAAATCATTTTGCACTAAACTGCTCAATCAATGAAGAAATCTCCTGGAAAATTTATATTAAAAGTCACTGTTTGCCTAAATGAGTTCCCGGTGCCCCGTATTGAATATTTTGCTGATGAATTGAGCGAGTTTAAATTTGAACATTGCAGACCCATTAAAGAATGAATTCTTAAATCAAATCCTGCCATTTATGATTGAAATGAGATTTCCTCTGCCATGGACTAGCTGCTATATAAATCAGTTGTGCATTTTATACTGTACTATAAACAAGATATAATTCTTTTAAATACACAACAAGTCCCCTAAATCTTTTGATGCATCTTGCTTTTATCTGATGTTGTTATTGGTATATTTACACCAGCTTTATGAAAGAAGAGAGCTTTTGAAGGTTAAGAAAACCAAAGAGTTCCTTATTAAGTTTCCTTAATTTTTCAGAATAAACTCATCAGCGCCGGTTACAGGTTTTACTGAGAACAGACTGTTTCCACTCCTTCCTTCAAAACATACCCACATCTGGGTAGGATTGTAACTTCTACAGCATTTGTGATGTGTCTGTTCACTATCTTACTTAGTTCATTTAAGACAGGGCAAAGTTCATATATATGCAACATCAGTGGTCAGGAGCACCATTTACAATGTGATCATCTCATTTCTGATCAACTAGCAATGCCTAAAAAGGTCCATTTTATTTGTGTATTATTTCTAAATTGCTCCTGGTCTTTATACCTAAAAGAATATTTTTACATGTTAGGTGGTCT
Organism: Ptyas mucosa; assembly: GCA_012654045.1. NCBI lineage: Eukaryota > Metazoa > Chordata > Lepidosauria > Squamata > Colubridae > Ptyas > Ptyas mucosa. Next base: position 4,956,963 of record WNWU01013721.1, read on the forward strand.
CCCTGTGCACAAAACACAAAGCTAATAAAAAGCATTAAAGCATATAAAATATAGAAAACAGTCATTCTCTCCAGCAGCTATCTTGGTAACCACTTCATGTATTGAAGAATAAATCTCCTTTTGTGACAAAGAATGCAACTGAGTTAAAGGAAGGTGTTGGTTGCCATAAGAAATTCTGCAGAAAGAATGCAACTGTAAAATAATCGCAGATCTAAATTGAGAGAATGAGAACATATCAAACAGCTCTGGAGCCCTGAGAAAGGGCTTGGTACTAGTTGGGATTCTGATTAATGATAGAGGAAGGAAAGAAGGGAGGGAGGGAGGGAGGGAGGAAGGAGCATGGGTGGATATGTGGATGCATGGATGCATGGAGATAGATAGATAGATAGATAGATAGATAGATAGATAGATAGATAGATAGATAG
>WNWU01013721.1:4957397-5040600 GCA_012654045.1 Ptyas mucosa
TAGATAGATAGATAGATAGATAGATAGATAGATAGATAGATAGATAGGATGAAGGGAGGGAGGGAGGAAAGAAGGAAGGAAGGAAGGAGCGTGGATGAATGTGCATGGAGATAGATAGATAGATAGATAGATAGATAGATAGATAGATAGATAGATATGATGGAGGGAGGGAGGGAGGGAGGAAGGAAGGAGCGTGGATGAATGTGTGGATGCATGGAGATAGATGGATGGATGGATGGATGGATAGATAGATAGATAGATAGATAGATAGATAGATAGATAGATAGATAGGATGAAGGGAGGGAGGGAGGGAGGAAAGAAGGGAGGAAGGGAGTTGTGGGTTGGGACCCAGATTGTGGGGGCAATAAGCTGACTTTGTATAAATATACAAGAGTATGAAGGCTATTGCTTAACACATTGTAAGCCGCCCTGAGTCTCCGGAGAAGGGCGGCATATAAAATCAAATTAACAAAACAAAACAAAACCCTGCTCCATCAGGAGACCCCATACCATTTCAGCCAAATTGTTGTCCAATCTCTTCTTGAAAACTTCCAGTGTTGGAGCACCCACAACCTCTAGAAGGAAGCTGTTCCACCGGTTAACTGTCCTCACTGTCAGGAAATTCCTCCTTAGTTCTAGGTTGCTTTTCTCCTTGATTAGTTTTCCATCTGTTGCTTCTTCTCCTGCCTCAGGTGCTTTGGAGACTAGGTTGAACCCATCTTCTTTGTGGCCGCCCCTTGGATAATGCTTTACCAGTTGAGGACATCAGAAAAGCAAATCCATTCCATGTCAGGCATGGAAGCCATCTTTTACATTGGGCCTTCAGGCCTGCCACATTTTCTACTGAGGGAAAATGGGAGGGGGGATTATATGGAGTATGGGAGATATCTGGCCATAATAACACTCTTTTCTCAGAGAGTCAAGGACGTCTTGCCCTGGCACCTGGAGTCGGGTGACTGGGAGGCATCTCCAATTGGGACGGTGCCAGATGGGATCATGTGATGGACATGTGGGTGCTGGGCAGGATCTTGAACTTTTCTTTGGGTGGGGAAAACCTGGAAACTTTCAGATTCGGGTTTTCCCAGGTGTGCCAATATGACATCTCTAATAAAATGGAACTTTGAGGAACTTCAAGTCTCAGAGTCTTCTTTCATTGGGGGTCTTACTTGGAACCCTGACACTGGAAGCAGGAAGCTTCTTCTGGTGAAGGTGGCCCAACCTTGTTTGACTCCATCTAGTCAAGGCCTTGTTTCTTGGAATCTCAGTTTTAAACTCAGAACTGAACGAAATCACAGGAAGAATGGATCTAAATGCCCAGTGACTCCAAAGAACCAGCTTGTTCTGCTGATCTTCTTTCAAGTGGCATAAACTTCCAAACCCTTAGGCAGGTGGGTCCATTTAAAGGCATTTCTACCTGAGGTTCGGAGCGTTTTCCACCCTAAAGACCCCTTTAAATCAGAGATGCCGCGGAAAGGTTGAATGGCTCACTTTAACCAGGTTGTAAAAATTCAACACTGCAATTCTAGTAACGGATGTTTTTATGTCTCCGTGGGCCTCTTTCATCCAAGGACAAACATCAAGGGTTTTATAACTATCACTTGATCATTTCTGTTCAAGTAGAGGAGGTAGATTCTCAGGAAGATAAGAGAAGTATTATCTCTATCCAGGGACAATAGAAAGGATATTGAGCTGATAGCATCTAACTAAAGGTTCAATTTTCCACATGCCAAATTGTTTTCATGATTAATTGATTTACATCAACTGGCCTCATTGGCAAAACATTTTTGTTTTGTTTTTTTTTTAAAAAAAAACCATCGCTTTGGGTATTTTCTTCCAATTAAATCATAGAAGCACCAAATCTAGAATCTCTGTCGAAACAATATTTTTTCCTAAGAAGCGCTTACAGTTTTCGGTCAAAAAATATTATGGTGATTTTCAGACTCCCGGATACTTTCTTATGAAAATATCATGCGACAGACCATTTTGAATATATGAAATTCAATTCTGATCCTATTAAATCTTCATTGCTGATAATGAGTCCTGAATGGAATCAATTGGCTTTTCAAACATGTCAGCTTTTGATGTTTGTTCATTTTAAACTAGCTTTCCGTGTCATCTGCGCAGCTACTGTAAATTGAACTTCCAACATTTTTGATGCACAATGAATTTTGGATTTATTTGGCTTTTTGACAGGTGCATTTATCACAACCTCTGAACCTTTTGCCCCAATGAATTCAGCTCCGCTGCAACTTTCACACTAATGCTTTCCTTTCGGTTCAAATTATAAATTCATTTCTTTTGCATCTTTCACATTCCTTGAGTTGAAAGATTAGCATAAAGCCCTGATTTTCAGTTATAATGGAGCCGAATTTAACGCCTTGAGTACTTTAACTCATCACAGGATTAGATAATTATAGTTGAGTGGCCTAGCTATACTATAACTTAAGCAGAAATTTCAGTATCATCCCAGTCTGGATTCCTTTTCCTGTAAATTATGGAGATTCCTCCTTTTTTTTTTCATTCTTTTTCATCCTAATTAAGAAAAAGCATGTCTTTTGAGAAGGAGTGGCCGGATAATAATTGCTTTCATGAGCTCAAGCCAATATATTTCCTTTGTCCCTTTAGCTTTCTAAATCACTTTACACGTATGGAGTGCTTGTGTGTAATTGGATGAAGGCGCTTAATTCACATTTTTTAAGAAAGTCAAATTGATATTAGTTCATCAATCCAATAAAGCCTTGGAATATCTGAGAGTAAAGAAGGATATCGGTTCTTTAATTAGGAAAGGAATTTATTCAATAAGTTATTGGAGGAACCAATTTACAGAGCTTAATTTTGCCACGGAAGCTGCCGGTGTCTTTCCCTCCACGTGTGGGGTGGGAGACTTTTCCAGAACTGTGAAGGTGATAACCTTGTGATAACCCACGTGTTCATCAGTCAAATTACTGTCCCCAGTAATGATAATGCTAAAGCTCTGGAACACCAGGGCAGCTAATCTGTATTCAAATTACACTCAATGAAACAGCCAGCACAATTCGAGTAATAACTCACTGGAACTGAGAGGTGAAGGGAGAGGCTCAGGCCCTTCATGCACATTGGACATTATCATACATTTCTTAGGTGTTGGACAGGTCTGCATGAGAGGGCTGTTAATGAAAATATCAATCAAAACCTCTGCTGACTTAATGGTCAATTTAAATTAATTAATTGGAAAAGGGGGGAAAAAAGTTGAGAGGAGCCACATTGATTGTTTAGCTCAAAGCTGTTGGGCGGGAAGGAGAACAAGGAAGCAAACAAGGTTTCTCCGGGGTGGAAAAGGGGTATTTTCATATATACACACACACACACACATGCATACACATACCCAGGTGCACAAAGAAGTGGAGAGGTAGATGGGGGAGTGGTAAGAATCTAGGTTCCCAAAAATCCAAAAAAACTGTTACGGGAACCCAAGAAGGTTGAGTGCTAAGGTGAAATTCTGTAAACAGACCTCAGAATGCCACACTGGGAACATTAAACATTTTGGGTTTGTCTCAGAGAAAAAAAGAAAAAAAATATGCTCGCTCTGTTCTAAAGGATGACCAGGATTTTCACATCGTACTTTAAATGGCCAAATTCATTGGCTGTTTAAGACTCGCAACTCTGATCTTTGCAAGGAAAGCCTTGGAAAGTGGGAATCTTCTGGTGGAGATCCATGCATTTCTAGGTTGTAGGAATACAATATTCACCTTCTCGACTCTTTTCGCATCATTCTCTCCCCGATATTGTGGTTCTACTACTGTGATTTTAGTGTATAAAGAGGAGGAGGAGGGAGTCAGGGTCAAGATACTAAAATGGATTTGGAGAATTTTCTAGTTCTTAATTTAATTTTTTCCCCTTCCAGGGATTATAGTCCTACAAAATATCCTTATACTTTGAAATCAGATTGCGTGAGCCAGGAAGAATTGAAAATTCAATCCGCTGATTAAAATGATGAATCTGCTGAACTAAACACTACCTTCTTAACATGCTTTTAAAATGGCAAAAATCGCCTGCAAATTTTATATATAACAAGTAATGTCTTATTACACTTGATGGGAATCATCAGAGGGAATCTGAAACCTGGACTTAACCAAATTTTGCAACCATAAGATCAAACAGGACAATTAGGGTACATTTTTTCAACTGGATTCAAGTTTTCCCTGGATAAAAGTAGGCACCGATTTTACTGCTTACTACACAGGGGCAAACATTTTTGCCCAACCATGAATCAAAATTCACAAAGCCCTTTGTCATAACAGTGCATAAAACAAACAAATTGGTGCCATTGGTGCCATTGCATATGTGACATCAAGGAGTGTAAAAGCAGAAGATTTTCAAAACCTTCAGCGGGTTTTTCAAAATTTGGACAGGATGAAGCATCGTTATGAAAACCTAGGCCAGATCATTGCAGTTTTAAACACATCAGCAGATTTCAGATTCCTTCTGAACCATATCAAGTTTGAATATAAAGGTTTGGTCAGAAAAAGTGATATAAGAGAGAAGCATGGAATTGAAGCAGCTGCTCCAGAAACCTGATAATAGTCCCTACTTCATCTAACAGATGTTGGGAGCTTCCAGATGTACACACAGCTGTTCGCCTAACACCCTACAAAGGCCCTCTGGTGGCTTTGCTTTTCATAGTCTTGTTTTGAAAGAAAGAACAATATTATTACTCCTCATTCTGCAAGTGGGTAAGCCAAAGGCTTAAGCCAGGGAAAGAATAACTTGGTTGAGGCCACCGAGGAAGCAAAGCTGGAACAAGTGACTCGTGACCTCAAAGCACCAGTTGGAACTGCAATATGAGAACACCAGGAATTGGGAGGGGAGTGGAGTGGGCATTTAATTCTGAACTTAATTCTGAAATTGCTGGATAGAAAAAGGTTGCGAAGAATCAGAAAGATAAAAGTCGTTGGGTTCCCAGGAGTATCCTTGAAAATATCTGGAAACAAACAACCCAAAGAAACACTTTCGCCCGTCCCTTGCATTAAGGGCATTGATGCACTTTGCCTTTCCCTGTAGTCTCAACCAAGCCAGCAGAAACATTCAAATTATCCTGCCTCTTGGTTCTTGATTGCAGAACAAATCCCACGACAGCTCATGTCTCCTGCGAGTGACTGGGAGCATCTTCTGGAGGCATCTAACCAGGGGTGAAATGCAGCATTTTTTGTTACTGGTTCTGTGGGCATGGCTTGATGGTGGGGGGGGGGGGGGGTTTCATGTGACTGGGTGGGCATGGCCAACTTTTTTTTTTTACTTTTTACTTTATTTACCTTTTACTTTTTAAAGCATTTTTTACTACCTATTCACCCAAACTGGTAGTAAAAAAATGCTCTAAAAAGTTTTTTAAAAAAGGTTCTGACAATCGCAAACCTTCACGAACCTGTGATCATCGGAACCTTTTTTTTTTTTTACTTTTTAAAGCATTTTTTTACCACTAGTTCACCTGAGCTGGAGCGAAGTGGTAACATTTCACCCCTGCATCTAACCATGGCTGGGTCAAAATAGCCGACTTTACTGTATCTCACTTCAGTGGTTGCTAGTTGGTGCTCTGAAGACATTGTTAAGTCACTAAGGCAGAAGTGGCAAGCAATATGACGTAGAATTTCCTGGGGCCACGTTTTTTGAGATCACTTGTGACACAACGAAGGTCATCCATTTCTGACTTAGTTCATTGTTATTGATTTAAGACTGTTTTTGGTGTGTCTGTCGGGCATCCTCTGGCCATGGGAACTGTGCTCGGTTCCATCCTTTCGTGCGTTCAGAAGTGAGTGTCTTGAGAAAGATATTAAGAGAGAGATGGCAAGACAGATTGTGACGAACATGGACAAAATAAATGTAAGATGATAAAAGAGTTTACGGCCTTGGTGGCATTTGTTGTACATACCGAGAAGAAATACGAAGTATGATGGCTTTTGACTGAAAATTCTTTGTCCCATGTGGGTTGCTTTCGGGCTAATCCCTGTTAATGTCATGCATGGTTAGTTGACGTCCATTTGATCTGTCTTTTGCAGATTTATTTTATCAATAAAGGTGATATTATGCCTCTGAAGATAGTTAGTATCATTTATACGAATTGTCTATTGACGGACACATTTAACAAAGGGTGTTTATGTGCTGAACAATCACATATTTTATTTATCCAATAACCACATGATCGATTTTTTTTAAAAGGATATCGGGTTGAAGGACTTCTTGGAGATGTAAAGATTTGCCAGGATTTGAATATGTCTAAAACATTCAATTTGTGTCAGGACTGTGTTACATTTTATTAGTATTGTCCTTTCAGAGATCACATATTGATACCGAGTTTAAAAAAATCAAACCCAGCATGTTGACTTAAGATGATTGCCTGCTTGTGCGTGAAAGTTAATTAGTGTGCTTAAATTGATATCTACTGTATAAACGTGTTGAGGCTTCCAGTGCCCTAATCAGAATAACAGAGTTGGAAGGGACCTTGGAGGTCTTCTAGTCCAACCCCCTGCTCAAGCAGGAGACCTCGTATAATTTCAGACAAATGAATGACCAATCTCCGCTTGAAAACCTCCAGTGATGGAGCACCCACAACTTCTGAAAACAACTTCTGTTCCACTGGTTAATCGTTCCTCCTTAGTTCTAGGTTGCTCCTCTCCTTGGTTAGTTTCCATCCAGTTTCTTGTCCTGCCTTGAGGTGCTTTGGAGAACAGGTTGACCCCCTCTTCTTTGTAGGAGCTCCTCAAATATTGGAAAACTGCTATCATGTCACCTCTAGTCCTGCTTTTCACTAGACTAGACATACCCAATTCCTGTAACCCTTCTTCATTTTTTAGCCTCCATTCCCTTAATCCTCTTTGTTGCTCTTCTCTGCACTCTTTCTAGTAAACCTTCAACAACAGCTTCTCTGAAATTTGGTTAGATTTCATCTGAAGGGCTTGTTTCCAAAGACTTCCAATTCTGCAAGATACATAGGAAAAAGAGAGCAAGAGACTTGCTCAGAATTTGGCATGCAGCAGGAGGTGGATATATTTTTCTATGATCTTTGATACCATCTGGTGGTTTCCACCCAGAAGTGTAAGAACACAATAATTGCCTAGATCCATGTCTTAAAGTCAAGAGTCAACTTCCTTTCCAGTTAAGTAGGATTATCCTCTGTGCCACATCCCAGGTCAGCAGAACCAAAGCTCTTCATGTGATGTATGAAATTCCATATTTTAGGAACATAATTCAGGCTCATGTTGAAGTCTTTGAATATATTTCCTTCCCAATATTGATTTGAAAGCAAAGGAAGCTTGTGGTGTTACTTATAGCCTCAATGTAGTTGGAGCAAATGCAGAAAATCAGTTTCCACAGTAGCCAATGCTAAGGGATCCCCAAAATGTTCATGGATTTATTATAAAGTCACCCCTGAGTTCTCTGTTACACAATAAAAGGAAACACTCAACTCATTGCTTTAAAAATGTGCTCTTTATGCTGTTATTGTTTCCAATAACCCGTCAGGAAATTTTTCCTTAATTCCAGGTTGGATCTCTCCTTGATAAGTTTCCATCTGTTACTTTTTATCCTGCCCTCAGGTGCTTTGGCAAATAAGTTGACCCTCTTTTCTCTGTGACAGCTCCTCAATTACAGGAAGATTATCACTCTTAATCCTTCTCTTCACTAGACTAGACATGTACCTTGTTCAGGAAAAAAAATGCTCACACAGAAGGGGAAGGTAAGCAAGGAAACTTCCATTTCACCAGCGATTATTCTTGGGCGCAGATGCTCCTGCAAAGGGTAGACCACAAAGTTGAATTTCTGGAACATTGGTGCCATCTAGTGATGGATTATAATAGCATCCATTGTCCTGCAAAGATGGCACCTATTTTTTTTGCCTACTGTAAAGATTAACGTTTGGGCCATACTGTAATGTACGTTTTGCTCTCTCTGCTGTATGGAGTTATGTCAACATTCTCATATGCTGAAAGAGAGACTCTGCTCCCATCTTTGTTTCTTAGATATGGGCTGCAAAAAGGATTACTTTAGACTCGCCTTTTCATATCACTGACTTGGGGTAAGGCTAAAAGTCAGATAACATTGGAAAAGTGGAATCCAATTTTCCTTTCTTCCAGCCTTTTAAAAAAATTATTATTTTGCATTTTTTTCCACAGCTTTCAATTTCTGAAAATCGTTCCCATAACTGACAAGAAGGAATGATAAAGTTGGCAAAGGGAGCGTCCGCTCATCCATCACGGCTCTATCTTGTTCCAACTCATTTTGCATGTCTAGATAAATATATTCGCATATTTAAAAAATGGAGGGAGCAGGGAGGATTTCATACTGCGTACTTAGCCTCAAAAGCATAAACCAGTTTCATGAGCTTTTATAGGAATCACTTTTGCAATGGGCCCTTACAGATACCTGACCCCAAGTCAACTAATACACGGAACGCACGGAGACTGCGGAACAGAGCTTCAGCTAGGAGAAACCTGCCATTCAAAGCTACAGAAAGTGACTTATGGCAGATTTTAACCCTTACGACTGCTGTAGTGTCCCCATGGTCACATGATCAAAATTGGCATGGATTGATGGTGGCTGCATCCTCTTTGCAACCTTCTAACAAGCAATTGGGGAAGGCACATTCACTTGACTGTTACTAATTTAACAACTGAAGTGATTAACTGAACAACTGTGGCAGAGACGGTCATAAAACAGGGCAAAACTCATTTTAACTGCCTTGCTTAGCAACAGAAATTTGGGGCACGATTGTGGTTGTGTCGAGGACTCTCTGTACCTCCACCTCCACAAGGCCAGCGGTTGTGGACTAAGTAACAGCACTGGGAAATTCATTTTTTCATCAAACGCCTTGGGGACCAAACGTTTAGTGGATTACCCATCCCTGTTGTTTGAATGTTTTGAGAAAAAGGATTTCATTTCAGTTAGCTGACCCTGGAGTCGATCACAAGGCGAAACGGTTCAAACATGTAGAAAGAAAGAAAAAAGGCACTCCCCTCACCCCCAATTTCCCTGTAGATGCATGTAAAGACCCACTGAGCTGAGCTTGGAGAGAGAATGCAAAGGCCATTAGCCAAACATGAATTAAGCCCAGGGAGTCAGATAAAAATGAGAAAGGAAGCTAAAGTATGGCTAAACAAAAGCTGATTGTGGTTTGAGGTTTTTTCTTTACAGGCAAGGGGTCAATTTTCTCAGGGATATTTTGCTGGTGTCCTCTCAAATAAACTTTCCATATAATTCAGGTCAAAAGGCGGAGTGGTTGAAAACATGAGACGTAGGCTTCTAATTGAACAGCTACATAACATTCACAAAATTAGGAGACTCCGATCCAAATTAGTTAGCTAAAAATCTTATCAAGGAGCCCTCTGAAGGATTACCCCCACCCCACCCTTATAAATTACGTTTTGTGCAACCAAAATGACTTTGTGTGTGTAAACAATTTTAGCTGGCATTTGTCAGGAAGGCATATCTCCCGAGGTGGTATCAAAAAAACCCCACATGTAATTTGACCCAATTAAACATTGGTATTTCCCATGCCATTTTTTGGTGTGCCTGCTTATTTAAGAGCAAAAATGCACTTAAGCACAAATGCTCAACTTCACATAATCAAAGGGCATTTCTTGAAGGGTGAATGGACTATTGACTCCAGAAGGCAGAAATCCAATCAGTAATTGTTCAGCTGTAGCAAAACAGGCCAACAATGACCAGGAAAAGGGATTTTTCTTTTTGCTCTCACACCTTCCAAGACAAGCCACAGCTCCTCCATTGGTTCTTGGAAACTTGTGCAGTTCAGTCTTGTGGGGTTAGACTTAAAAGTTGTTTCGGGGTCTGCAGATCCCAAAGCAAGATATAGTTTGAGTCAGATACTCCAAAAGTTTTGCACCAAAGGCATTCATTTTGCAATCCAATTTCATTTCTTTCACTCAGAAATGAACCCATCTGATTAAATTCAGTGGAATAACCCAAACTATGTGAACACAGCTGCAATTTCAAAATAACTTTTTAAAGAATTAAGATATATCCAATCACTGGTAGTTAGTCCTCTACTTACAACCGCAATTAGCCACGCGAACAGCTGGTTTGAGTTACTTGGGTCGTTATCTGCACCTCCTTTCAGAATGCTTGAAAACGGCACTTTTATTCATGTTATACAAAGACAGTCTTGCTTTATTTATATTTTATTCCATACAAAAACAGCAACAATAGTAAAAAAAATTATATTAAGAATGAATAAAAATAACATTCCCAAGCTCCCTTCAGTCAGGCGTCCTTAAAAGTACACACAGCCCTGCAGAAAACTATTTACAAGTTATCGGCTTAAAACTCGGTGAGGTGTGCCACCCGAAAGAGGCCGTTTATTTCTCCAAGAGGCCTGCATGTCCTGGGAAAAGGTTATTGCCAATTGTTTGGTAATTCTGAAAGAAATAATTTGAAAAGCATAAATTCTCACATCGTAAAACTTACAGGGCAGGGTGCAGAACCACCTTGTGTCATGGTTAAAAGACATTAACCAAGTGCTAAAACTATTTTACTAAAATTTCATGTTTTAAAACTGCTAAAACTGTGGCAACGTTGCCCATTCGGGTTTTTCTTAACTATAATCCAGTTGCTTACAAAGCCACCTGCTTCATATGCAGGTATATAAATTAGGCAGTTACTCAATTACATATGACTCCATTTTTATGCTTTCAAAGGAGGTCAGAGAAACATTGATTTTCATCTTAAAAGTTGCCGCAGCTCTAGATGGTAACGCAGTGAAATTTCTTATTTCTGTTTGAATCTACTGGAGTTGCCCCTTCCTGAAAACGGACCCTGCTGGACACACGATCCTACCGGTGGCATAAGCTTCATACCAGAAGGTGCCTCTAGCTGGATTTAGCCATTAAATCGATGCTCAATTCTTCTTCTCAGTTTGGTTGGTGTCTGTACAATTCACCTGCAATAAAAGGTTACCAAATTAACGTACCAGGAACTTCATAATATTATTGGTTAATTTTATTGAAGAAATATGCTGCATTTATTGGGCACTACATGGAAAAGCATAGGATCCTAGGGCTGGAGGGGGCTTTGGAGGTCTTCTAGTCCATGGTAGGAGCCCTTAGGCCAGTGATGGCTAACCTTTTTGCCATCGCGTGCCAAAAGCAGGGGGAGCGCGGTGGGGTCACATGCAAGCATGCCCACATCCATAATTCTATGCGCCCCGCACCCTCGTGCTCCTCCCCTTTTGGCATGTGATGGCACGGTGGGCACAGTAGGGCCATGTTTTGCTCTCCCAGGCTCCAGAGCCTTTCTTGGAGCCTGGGGAGGGCAAAAAACCCCTTCCCCGACCCCCTAGAGGCCCTCCGGAGGCCGGAAACAGTGTGTTTCCTGACTTCTAGTAGACCCAGAAGGCCTGAAAATCACCTGGCTGGCACACGCATGCATGCTGGAGCTGAGCTCGCGTGCCCACCAATATGGCTCTGCGTGCCACCTGTGGCACCCGTGCCATAGGTTCGCCATCATGGCCTTAAGCCATCCCAGACAAATGAAAATTTGACAACATAGTTCTCAATACTCAGAAGTACAGGTAGTCCTCAACTTATGACCATTCAATTATACAACGGAACCCCCAAATGGGACTTACCGCGTGGATTCAAAGTTCTGATATTTACTCACCCCCATCGTGGCCATGTGGCCCCGTTTTGGGTTATTGGTAACTGGCTCAAATGGCTGTTTGCAGCGCCCTGCGGTCACCTGACCATGATTTAAGGTTTTGCCAGAAGCCACATTTACCCTGGTTTTCCAGCAAAAACCATCCCATAGCAAACGGTGAGTCTGCTAAACAGCCATGCTGTTTCCTTAACAACCAGGATTCTTGCTTTAACTACCACCACAGAAAAGGAGGTCTGGTCATATGGTGACCTGTTTTACAACCGTCCCAACCTATGACCCTAATTGCCAGGCTCAATTGTAGTCATAACTCAAGGACTACCTGTAGTGAACAATCTACCCTTAAGAAATCACAATTATTCTCAATAAAACATGACAAACACCCAGGTGCATACTCTCACCTGATTTTTCTATACACACCACAGACTCATTCGACCTCCCTTTGCTCAGGAGGTATAACCTTTTCCCCCCCCTGATCACTTCCCACCAAAAACTTACAGCCTTATTTAATATTTTAAACTTTACTCTGACAGTTGCAATGACATACATTAGTCAAGATTATTCCAATGGCTGAAGGGGTGTCATTGTAGCACATTCAGTAGTTTCCACAACAGAAGCCCACTTGGTTAAGTCCCACTTAATTAAAGCAGTGACTGCACGAATGGCAGAAAACATAAAGGAAGGGAAGGAGAAAAGACAGCGTGCAAGATGATTGGGAAATGAAGCAAAAAGAGGAAATTAAATTAGGGTGAGAAAAGAGGCAGATAGTAGATGGAAAGATAAAGAGGGGGAAAAACTACTTCGGAATGGCCAGGGATAGACTACTCCTACAGACACCACACAACTAGCAATTTATGCAAGCTGATGCAATAGTACAACTTAAACCAAGCTTCGAATTACTTACATTGTTGTCCTGGGAACTTCCCTGTAGCACCAAGGAATTGCTTCCTACAGATTCTGTTTCCATATCACCGAGATCAACAGGGCTACTGCAAAAATAAAACACGGAATTAGCATTAGAAAATAAGTCTCTAATGTTGGGATAAAGGAAAGAATTTAGCTTAACCCATTTAGCCTCTCTTTAGACACAAAACCTGCCTCCCGATTTACCCAATGACCTCAATATTTGCTGGAAAAGTTAGGCAAATAGGAATTGAAAGTATAAATCACATGTAATTTCCAATAGTATTACATTTAAATAATTCAGAAAAGTATTCCAGCAACTTGTTTAATTGATGTTTTGATATAAACAAAACCTTCAGAAAAATAATTGTTTTAAAATAACCGCATGTACTCTATTGTGCCAACTATGTTCTGGAAGTGGCATAAAATTCTGATAACCGGTTACTGCATCATATTAAATAGTTTATTTTATTTTAAGTAAAAAAAGAAGTCAAACAGTTAATTCACTAAAAAGAAAAGGAATTGCTGTATCAACATGCGTAGCACTATAGCTGCCTACATTTTGTAGAAAACTACACGTAGTCCTCACTTAACAACCACAATTGAGACTAGCAGCGATCTTGCTAAGCCATGTGGCCAGTGAGCAAAGCACCACAGGGCCACAATGGACTTAAAAGCCTCGTCTCCAATGTGGCTGTTAAAAGAAATCACCTGTTGTCGTTAAGCGAGAAATCACATGACCACAAGTTGCCCTTTCACTGCCAGTTTCTCCACCGACTCTGCTTATCCAAAAGTGTAGGAAGGGCAGTCATGTGACCTTGTGATGCTGCAACCATCACAAATGCCTGCTGGCTACAAAGGGCCACCCACATCCCGGGGACAAAATGGAAGGACCGCTCAGAAAGTTACTGTTTCAGCATTGTTGTAACTTTGAATAATTGCTAAACGAGGCAGTCATTAAGTGAGGCCTAACCTGTACTATGATTATTAAACTCAATTCCATAAAAAATAATTATGCTGCCCTTAAGCTAAACTTGGTAAGAAACAAGCCTTGATAAATTTCAAAAACTTGCTACTGCTGAATGATTCCTGAATTAAAATAACCCTCAACATTTAAAGGCTTACGATTTACGCGCCCTTGGAGACACTGCCGCTACTTACAGTCCTTGTGCATCAGAGCCTTCTTCATGGGGAGGGTCCCAAAAATGCAACGCAACTTTCCAAAGCCTGATCTGTTGATCCCAAGATCTCCGACTGTACTTTTTAAATTTATTTGGAGTCCTTGGATGGACCCCTGGAACCCGTAGACACCTTGGAAAAAAACAGTTCAGCTACTTTTAGCTCACCACCAACCTTCAACAACTTAGCACTGCAGCGATTTCTGGATAATTTTTTCCAGAGCAAATAAAACAGGCCTTCTAATTTAATTGCAAGGTTGTTCAAAAATAGGACTGCTCGGCCTCCAACCAGTCTATGCCACCCTCCTCTCAGATACGCCGTACTGCAGTTTATATTTGTTTCAATATTTACATAGAGGAATAATTTAGTGCAAATTTGCCATCAGAGGCATCCAGTTTCTCAGAATATTCTGCCACAGCCTTCAATGTAGCCATTCGCGAGAACAGAAATGAGAAATTATAGTAGCAACTTACTACAAAGTGGGTGAGCCAGAAATCAGTTGTGACATTATGGCCAACTTTCCAGGGACAATTTTCTGAGCTCTTATTTAATTCTTTTCCCTTTTGCTCCCCTGCCCCCATCAAGAGCAAGGATGTGTTTCTTTCTTAGAAGTATGATTTATGCATCTGATTCATATAAACGCTATAAAAGATTCCGGTGATTTATGAGACTAAAAAAAAGGTATAGGTACTTCTTGGGAGGAAAAATTCATTGTTTTTACTTTACAAATTAAACTATACTTTGTACTGAAAAGAATCTCCACTGTGAGTAGAGAGAGCTTACCTAGGAACTTCTTGAATATATCTGTCATATGCCAACGTATTCTTCCCATAATTTATTTGTTTTTGTCTCCTCATTAGAACAGCCTCGTCAGTCTCCAGTTCCACAGCTGCTGTAGATTCCTTGGAATCCGAACTGGAAAATATAGTTTTATTTTTCATTTATTCTTGTTTCATGGCTTTGCATTCTCAGACACAAGCCGAAAGAGATTTGGGGGCCCACCCATGCTTTTAGTCAGTGGTGGGATTCAAATAATTTAACAACCGGTTCTCTGCCCTAATGATTTATTCCAACAACCAGTTCACCAAACTGCTCAGAAAGTTAACAATTCTGCCCTTAACATGGGAAATATCTCCCCTTTTCTTCATTTCCCTCATATCTTCTCATTCCCACTCATTTTTAACATAGCCGCGCTTCAATTATTCATTCTCATCAGCCTCCATTTCACAGATCATCCCTGTGCAGTGATTTTTTTTACCTTCCAGTAGAGGTCTTCCTTTCTCTTCCAAATTCATTTATCAGCAGCTTTCTTTTGTATCTGTAAAACATTTGTTTTCTAAAGTTATTTTCAGTGCATGTATTGCTACAGTGCTGTTCTGCTACAGCATTGTTGGTGTTTTATTATTTATTTAATAAATGTAACACTTAACAATATTCTCACATTTGTTAGATGGTAAGACTCTTACCCACATTTTCCTGACCTACTGGATTTATCCACAAGAGCTAGCTTTTTTATAGCGCATTCTTCAACTTAAGTCTTGCAGCATAAAATTGTTTTCTATTTTGAACACAAGTGTCTGCTACATGGAAAAGGGGTAATACCTTCCCTACCTTCTAGATCTCCCTATCTCAAAGAATAAAGATTTGTTTTTGAGAAATTGAATTTAAACAAATTGCAGCTCTGTACCTTGCCATTTCTCTGTTGACGTTAGTCCTCATTTCATCTTCTTCAACTGCACTCCCCCAGTCTGAACATCTCGAATGGGGCTTGTGGCCCTCTGGGGTTGTGAAACTGTGAACACCAAGTTGTAGCATCTTTGTCACAATATTTAAAACACACAACATAGCGTACCCTATCTCAACTGTGTCGCAGGTTAAGCCAAGCCATCCATTACTGAACCCGTCGTGTGTCATGAGGTGCTTTTGAGTTACTCTGTGCAGAACAGTGCTTATCCTCATTTGTTTGGGATAACACCAGTATGCTACTTAAAAATATTTAGTACAGTGCTAAAATATTACCAGGAACTAAACATTTTATGGCCACCTCTGCCTTGAGTAGAACTTCACTGTGCTTAATCGTGAGGAACTATTTCTGTACACCCACCTCTCTGATCTGCCATCTGCCAGACTGTACGAATCGTACTCAATGGTTGGGCCGCTGGGCTCGTGCGTATTCCTGTGCTTCCCATCTGCATCGCGCTTCCTGCCTTGACTCCATGAAGCAGTTGATCTGCCAAGAGACCATGAGAAAGAAAAACCAGTCAGGGAAAAGAAATTACAAAAAATCAGTCCTCCTAATTAGAAGTTTCAGAAGCTGGCCTGGGGATCGGCCAGTTTGAACTGTTCCTAGCTCTTGAATGCAGGTAGTCCTCGATTTAACGACAACAATTGAGCCCAGTTGCTAAGTGACAAAATTGTTCAGTGAGTTTTGCCCCATTTTACAACTTTTTTTGCCACGTTAGTTAAGTGAATCCCAGCAGTTGTTAAGTGAACCTGGCTTCCCCATTGGTCAGAAGGTCGCAAAAGGGGATCACCTGACCCTGGGGCACTGCAACGGTCATATAATATGAATCAGTTGTCAGGCATTAAAATATAGATCGCATGACCATGGAGATACTGCAAGGGTCCCAAGTGTGAAAAATGGTCGTAAGTCACTTTTTTCAGATCCGTTCTAACTTTGAACGGTCACTCAAGGAGCTGTTGCTAAGTTGAGGACTGCCTGTACGGCATAAAGGGGGGGAGGGGAGAAGAGCTCCATCCTGCTACAGCTGCTCCTCGCCTTACAAACCGCCACCGGGGCCGGAATTTCAGTCGCAGAGTGAGACAAGTTGGCAAGCAAGTTGTCCCGTGCTCGTATCCAATTCTGTCACGGTCGCTAAGCGAATCACATGATGGTTACGTGAATCCAGCTTCCCCAATTGACCCTGCTTTGTTTTCAGGGCGGTTGTAACTTCGAAACGGTCACTAAGCGAGCGGCTGTAAGCCGAGGACTTCCTTATAATGAGCACTTTGGAGGGGGGGGGAAAGCAGAAGTGGGAGGGAGGCCGAAAGAGAAACGCGTTTTCCATCAGCAATTCCTCCTCTTCCTCCGCCCTTTACTTCAAAGCAGCTTGAAATAAAGACTTTTTCAAAACTTTCCATCCGGAAGAAAGCAGCTCTGGCCCGTTTCTTCCCCCCTCAGCATCGGCCCCCATGAGATCCACCCGAGGGGCTCTTTTTTTACCTCACCTGAGGGGTCTCTCTTGTATCTGCCTAGGATCGTGTGTGTGTTTGTGTGTATACACACACACACACCTTTTATCTGGATTTAAATCAGGCGATTGTCCAGCTTTTGGCATCCAAGACCCCCAACAACAACAACCCTGTGAGGAAGGGGCGACACTCCCTCCCCCCCATCACCCAGAGGACCGAGATGCGTGTGGGGGGGAGGGATTTCAACACGGGGCTCCCCTCAGGCCATCCCCGCCAAAGCCGGGCTGTGATGCGCCTTATTTGGGTCAGAAGGAAGCGAGAGAGAGAGGGAGAGAATGAGAGGAAAGGCCTCCGGGGCTCCGCGGTCGAACGGAGGCCGATAAGAGCCTCTCCGAGGCAGCCACAGGCCGTCGACGGCCGTCCCGGCCTTTACCTGCTACGAGTCCGGCCGGCCAAAGGGCTTCGCTGGCGAAACGACATGACGAGGGCGAGACGTTTCCTGACGATCCTCACCCGAAGCCGCCAACCTCGCAACTGAGGCGCGTCAGGTAGCGCCGCGCGCGCCAACCCGAGCGGCCGCTACCACTTCGAAAATGGGAGGGGGGATCCTAGAGGGGAGGCTTTTCTCCCCACTTTCACTGCTCTGGGACGGATTATCCAGCCGCCTCCCGTGGATAAAATTTTCTCCGTTTCCCAGCTCTTACCCTGAGGTACAAAAGGCCTCGGGGCGGCTTTTCTCCTCCTCTCTTCAGAACCGGCCTCCCCCCCGTTAGCGGCGTGACTATGGTTTGCTCCGGCGCGCGGAGCTCCGCCCCCTCTTCCTCCCGCCCCCCTTTTGCCTGTTTGAGCGAGCGGCGCTTTGGCGGGAAAAGTTTGCAAGCCCGGACTGGCCTCTCTGCAGCCCCCAAGGTTGCAGCAACAGTGGGCGCTTTTCTTTGCGGCTTTGCGGGATCTCCCCGGCCCCGCTCGCTTCCTTTCCTCGGCTGAAGCTGCTTCGCGACCAGGGCTCGATTGCTCCTTCCTTATTGAGCAATTTTTGCCAATTTATTTTGCTTTCCTAAAGCATTTGGGGGAGGGAATATTCCTGCACGCTTTGGAATTCGGCCACCTTACTAATATTTGGTGCTTGTAAGAAAACAGGGCTGTCTTAAAGGCGGGCAGAATAATTGCATGCTGGACCCCGAAGAGGTGGTCGCGTGCCAAGATGCTGCAGCTACCATGCGGATAGGATACTGCAGCAGCAGAGATAAGAACAGGCTCCTTGGTAATGGATAATATTAATAATAATACCCCAAAAATAAGACCCTGTCTTATATATATTTTTTGAACCACGAAATAAGCGCTTGGCCTTATTTTGGGGGAGGTCTTATTATTTTGGGGTGCGTGGAGGAAACCAGAGGAAACCGGCTGCTCATGCGTTTAAATATTTTCAGGAGGGGCTTATTTTAGTGCGTGCGCTCAAAAGCCCAATTGGGCTTATTATCAGGGGATGTCTTATTTTAGGGGAAACAGGAAGTATTTAAAAAACAGCACTGGCAGGAATTCTGAAAGTCATTCCGATTTTTAAAATAGTTTTATTGGATCAGTGCTTCCCGTTTTTAGTTACCAAACTAAAATCTGGCATATATAGTGTATTGTGTAAAGTCACCCTCTGGCCTTGAGTAGAGGTTCCTCGATGCCTGGCCAAAATAAGAGCTATTTGCTTGCATGTGATTTAAAAGTTGTGTCTTTCTGCTACACTGCAGGACATTCCCCAAAATAACAGGCTGAGATCGTCCCAAAGGTGGTTTTTTCCAAAAGGCAACTGGACTTCCTTGTTCTTTCGCTGAAGATGTTTTGCTTCTGTAGAAAGTCAGCACCTACCCAGTCTCCTAGAGAATGAAATATTTTGGGGAGTATTAAAAAGGCAGGATAGAATGTTTTCCCTGAAGGAGAAATGGGGGGGAAATCCTAAGGGAGGCAGAAAACAGCCCCAGTCTCCCTGACCCAAGCAGAAACTGAGGAGGCCAGCTTTCAGAAATGCAGATTTGGTAATCCGGTCAGAAAGACTGGGTCAGACAGAGACTCCAGATAAGTAACACAATTAGGCAAGCGAAAGAAATTTTCAGACAGAGCAATCAACCCATGGAACAGAAGTTGCTTTCAGAAGTTGTGGGAGCTTCATCACTGGAGGCTTTCAAGAGAGTTGACTGCCATCTGTCAGAAATGGTGTAGGGTCTCCTGCTTGGGCAGAGGGTTGGACTAGATGACCTCCAAGGTCCCTTTTAACTCTGTTAATCTGTATCTATCTAGCTCAGACAAACACCTAGGATTTGCATTTCCCCTTCTTACAGAGCCAGCCATGTAGGAATCTGACAACCACCATTAGAATACTAAAGGCCATGTTCTTGCACAGGAACAGGAATCTCACATACAAAACCATTTTGTCAGCTGTCCCAGAACTGCACACTCTGTGTGTATGTTGGTTCTGCCAATCAATAAACGGACATTTCTTTCTTAAGCAGCCTCCATTTTCCCCCCAGCTTTGGAACTGGATCTGGACTTTTCTTCCAACACTTCTCGTCAAGGAAAAAACAAGAAAAGTCCTATTGCTGTTTGAAAAAGCACCTTTGGGACAACCAGGGTCTGCATGACTGAGAATCTTCATAAAGATACAGGCTGAGATTCATCTATTACCCTAGTATAAACCCCATACAATATGATAAAGTACTATCAGATACTGTTTTATTATGTCTAACTATCACTAACACAATCATTAATGTTCCCAATACAAAATATTTGTAGGTAAGGGTTGAAATGAGGGCTCCTTGGTGCCAGGTTTTCTTGCAGACATTTCATTACCCAACTAGGTAACATCATCAGTGCTAGTAAGGAGTGGGCTGTTCTCAGTTTATATCGTGGTGTCTTGCCTGTCTTGTGTCGGAGGAGGCAGTCCTAGAGATTCCTTGGTTGGGCTGTTTAGCGATGCCTCTTTGCCAGTTTTTTGATTGGGATATTGCTTACTTGATTGTCTACAGAGAATCTCAGTCATCCTGGTCATGGTTGTCTTGCCCCAAAGGAGCTTTTTCAAGAGGCAACTGGACTTTCTGGTTTTTCTTTGAAGACATTTCGCTCTTGGATGAGAAGGGGAACCGTCTTCAAAGAAAACCCAGAAAGACCAGTTGCCTCTTGAAAAAGCTCCTTTGGGACACGCTTACTGGATTGTTGGTCTGACCTTGGAGTTAATCTATGCATATTACTGGTGGGGAGGTGCTGGAGTCTTTTTCTCTTTTGGGCTGGTTGAATGTCTCTTTTGCATAGCCTTCAGAGGTTGTTGATGTCTCTGTGTCTATTGATGGCTGATTTGTCAGGGTGCCAGCCAGGCTTCTAGAAAGTCCCTGGCATTTGGGGACTTGGCCTGGTCTAGGATTGTGTCACACTTTCCCCAATTGAAACTAGGGTTAAACCTGTCTATGTCTTGTGAAATTAAAGAATTTTTGTCATGCCTCCTAACTGTCAGCTCTGGTTCCCTTCTGGTACCAAAGCAACAACCCAACCTCCCACAAGAGAAGCTGTGTAAAGACTTTATTTAGACGAGCCCAAACACATTGCAGGAACCCAGGACAGCAGAAAAAGGAAATGGAGCATCTATACCACACATTCCAACAAAATGGATACCCACGCAACTTCGTCAAAAAGTCCCTGGAACCAAATGACCCAGAAGAAAAAAACTACAACACACAATGTAAGGACTGCAACAACCACTGTGTAGGGCAAACAGGCAGAAGTCTGGCCGAAGGCATCCACGAGCACCAACTGGCTGTCAGAAGGCATGACGAAAATCCTTTAATTTCACAACATATAGACAGATCGAATCCTAGTTTCCATTGGGGAAAATGTGACACAATCCTAGACCAGGCCAAGTCCAAAAATGCCAGAGAATTTCTAGAAGCCGGGCAGGCACCCTAACAAATCAGCCATACAGTTTCAGGTTTAAAAGTTATTTTATTATTTACAAATATACAATAATGAACAGGGTGTCCTGCTGCATTTATTACCCTAACTGTATGACTCAGAGGTTGAGAGGGAGAGAGATTCACTGTTGTCTTGCAGAGATGGATGGGAAAAAATTAGGGAAGATATCCAATTGATTTGTGGGTATGACTCCAATAAGGGAGTTCATTGGTTTATACAGTCACATGGGATGTCTGTAGACTTAGAAGACTTAACCCCTTCTGGTGCCTGGGGCATCATACATAGGCAATATCTGACACACAGAGGCATTAATAGCCATCAAGAGACTGTGCAGAAGAGACACTCAACCAGCCCAAAAGAGAACAAAAAGAACTCCAGCCCCTCTCCACCAGCAATCAGCACCCAGATCAGCATAGATGAACTCCAAGGTCAGTTTCAGAACAACAATCAAGTAAGCAACGCCCCAGTCAAGAAACTGCCAGAGCCATCAGTAAACAGTCCAGCCAAAGAATCTCTAAGACCGCCTCCACCCACACAGGCAGGCAAGACCCCAGAATATAAACTGACAGCAAACAGCATAAT
The DNA here is from genome assembly GCA_012654045.1 of Ptyas mucosa. Classification (NCBI taxonomy): domain Eukaryota; kingdom Metazoa; phylum Chordata; class Lepidosauria; order Squamata; family Colubridae; genus Ptyas; species Ptyas mucosa. Next base: position 4,978,845 of record WNWU01013721.1, read on the forward strand.
GTTAATGTTTTGATGTTCAATTTTGTAATGATGTTACCTAGTTTGGGTAATGAAAGTCTGCAAGAAAACAAGGACACTCAGAGAACACCAAGGACTCCTTCGTCCCCCTCCCCTCCTCTTCTCCCTCCTCCACTCCACAATCCCCACTCCCTTCTAGCACTGATGGTGTTACCTAGTTGGGTCATGAAACGTCTGCAAGAAAACAAGCAAGCTCAGGGGGCCCCCAGGAGCCCCCACTATCATTAGTGTGTTGTTGGGCCATGGTGTGACATAAACTACCAGAGGTTAATAATATGAACTTCTGTACCTTGAAAGATTATTGACCCCTGAATATCCCAGCCACCATCCCTCCATTTTCAAAAGATTTTTTTTTGTAATTTTTATTTCAATATGTACTTGAAATTGATTGGAGGTTGGAGAGCTATTGCTCCTCAAACTTTTGTTCTAGTTTAAAAAAAAACGCCCTGGATTAATTAGCCTGCTTACATTCATTTATTTATTCATTTAAATGTTTCAGCCCCCAATATTCCCTTTCCAGATGGGCTGCTTGCGAGTTATAAAATAATAAATAAAAACAATAAGTGTTTTAATCTCCGAACTGGACCACGCGCATGCGTGTAAAACGCACAAAGGAAAAAACATCAAACCGCTCGCCGCTTCCGGCCTTCCGCGTCCAAGTGCGGACCACGCCTCCCTGGCAAGCTCCTCCCTCCGGAGGGAGGGGTTTTTCCCGCGGGAGTCATTCGGCGCATGCGCGAGCGCCCGGGCGGCTGCGCCCCAGCGCCTCGTGCGTGACGTCAGTGCATTCCAAGCTCTCTATTGGCGGAGAAGAGGCGACGTTCAAATTTGAAACTGGAGCTGGCGTTGAGAGGGGAGGGTCGGGCAGCGGCGCTCGGACGGCGGTGAGGAAGCCCGGCTGACACGCGTCTCCGGCCCCTTCCCACGTTGTTTTCTTCCCCCGCGTCCCCGCCCCCGCCCCCGGCTGAGCGTCGAGGGGCTCCGAGCCCGCTTCCTCAGGTGAGTTGGTGGCGCGGCGCCTCGGGCGAAGGGCGAAGGAAGGGGGCTCGCGGGTCAAGAGGGTCGTGGGAAGGCAGCCCTGGACACCCCACCCACACCCCGGCTCTCTGGCCCCCGTGTCCGCCGCCCAGGCCCCGCGGCTGCCTTCCTTCCCCCTTGGGAAGAGTCGGGGTTAGTGTTAGGTGTGAACAGACTCGGAGGTCCTAATTTATTTTACTATTTTTATAATAAAATAAAATTATACACACACACACACACACATATATATATGTATATATATACATGCATATATATGTGTGTGTGTGTGTATACTCTGTATACACATACAATGACAATAAAGTTTATATATATATGCAAAAAATTAAAATCTCAGGTTAGTTAAAATGTTTAAAATTCTGGTTAAAATCCTAGCTTAAAATCTTCTAAAAATCCTTACAGAGCACTCTGCAAGTGTGTAAGGATTTTTAGAAGATTTTAAGCTAGGATTTTAACCAGAATTTTAAACATTTTAACTAACTTTACTATGACGCGGGAAAACACCTGAGATTTTAATTTTTTGCATATACACACCCATGAAAACTTGAGAAGACGTGTGTGTGTGTGTGTGTGTGTGTGTGTGTGTGCGCGTGTATGTTTTCTGAGGTTTTTGCGGGTGTATGTAGGTCTTTGGTTATTCGAGTTTTCTCCCGCGTAAAATTGGAAGTGTCCTGGCAACATTTCGATGAAGTCTCATTCATCATCTTCAGGCTGGTGTTTTCAGCTTCGTGCTTCTAGAAGCAATGTGTGATCACAGCTGTTTCTTCCTTAACTGCCAGTGGGGGTGTGAACTTCCAATTTTACGCGGTAGAAAACCCGAATAACCAAATGTATATCTATATCTATATCTATCTATCTATCTATACACACACACACACACACACACACACACATATTTAATTAAAATATAATTTTAATATCAATAGAATAGAATAATTACAAAATTTATATTGCTGCCTACTCACACTTGGCAACTTCAAGGCGGCTTGCAAAGATACAGAAACACCACATAAAAGAAACTAAATAATAAAAAGAAAAATAATAAAATAGTAACACTGCACTTTAAAAGAGTGACCACCTCCTGCCTGACAAAGTTATGCCATTTATTTAAAAATATCAAAATACTCGTCATTTGTATATTTATAAACTTGCAGTATACAGTAGTAGGGAGTCCTTGCTGCTCTCTGAGCTGGGTTATTTTCTTGCAGCTGTTCCGTTATCCAAACTAGGTAACATCAACAGTGCTAAATGTATAATTATGGAAATTGTTGTTATCTTGATCTAAGGGATCAATTAAGAGTTGTAAAAAGGGAGCATTGTTGCCAATCAAGAAGAGGGTCTTCTCCCCCAGGAAAATGGCCTCGGGTTCCTTATTTTCCTTATTTTCAATTCCGGGTTTCAAAGGCATATGGAGAAAGGCCCCGTCCCGACCGCTGTTGGGGAAAGCTTACTAATGCTGCCATTTTTGCAAACCTGGAGGGGATGCAGGTTTTCCATTCCTGCTCTTGTCCGGTTTCAAAGCTGCTGCCCGCGGTGAATTAATTTAAAGAAGCGGGGCGCCGGTGTTCAGAGGCTGCTGCATTCCAAGGCTGCTATCCTGAAGCAAAATTCTCAGATAATGTGCTTCACGTGCTTTGCCTTCTAGGATGAGCCTGCACGCTTTAAAGGGAGACACTGCCGGTGAGGACCTAGCGGCCGGAAACTGTGCGATGCTTTTGACGTCTGCAGAGACCACAGGCAGGACTTCTATCCTTCGGCTGTCGCAGAAAGAAAATCTGCCACCCAAAGGAATAGTGAAGCCAATGAAGGTACACAGGGATCTCCATCACAGCCATTTTATACCAGAAGCAACGGGGGGAGGGGGGGGGGGGGGAGGCATCTTCAGTTTTGTAGCCGGGAGACAGAACACCGTATACCAGAAGATTCGGCTGAATACCACATTAGAAGAAGCTATTAGCTGGGGCGGGGGAGGTGTTTGCAAAAGAGATGCGTTTAGGCCCAAGTGGGCTTGGATAGTTGGTATCTCAGCATGTTTTTTATTTTTATTTATTTGTATCCCACTTTTAATGTTTTTACAAATAACTCAATGCGTATATGTATACGCAGTGAACATATATACCCCACTTATTTTCTCCACAACAACTCTGTGAGGTGGGTTGAGCTGAGGGAGAGAGAAAGTGGCCCAAAATCACTCAGTTGGCTTTCGTGCCTAAAGTGGGATTTGAACTCATGGACTCCAGCTTTCTAGCCTAGTGCCTTAGCCATTAGACCAACTGGCTCTAAACTGGTTTGTTAGCTCAGCACTGTGTAGAAGACATAGGGATACAAATAAATATTTCTTTGTTGCTTAGTTTTTACTTTAACTCTGATTTGTTTTTTTTAAGTTTTCTGGATTTTTTTTTTAAATTGCTGGAACTTTTAACAGAACTATTTTTGGGCTCCTAGCTTGAGTGTCTCTTAGCAATGGAATAGCTGGATATTAATGTCCTTTTAAGTATGTAAAAAAAATGCAGTTGTAAGTTTTTTCCCTGCTGTTCTGAACAGGGTTATCTCCCCCCCCCCCCCCTTTTGCAGGTAACTTTCCAAACACCACTGCGGGATCCTCAAACTCGCAGGATCTTGAGTCCAGATAGAAAGAAAAAGGCTGAAATTTCTCTTGTCGCAGACAATCTTCTCTTGCCTACATGCACTGCTGTGTAAGTAATGACTTCTCTAATAGGCGTTTGGAGAACGCAGTTTTTAGACCAAAAAAGTGGCAAGACGGCGGTCTATTTTCCTAAAAGCATGTCATTCCCTTACAGAATTCACCCTTTGTAATAAGGAAGAGTTCCTTCCCTGTAGAAATTGGCACTTTTCTCCCTTGGAAGCCTACGCAGAGAAAGAGGGGTTTGTGCCAAATGCACTTAGTTGTTTAAAAGCATATTTAAATATGGCAGCTCTTCTTGGCCCTTCGGTCTGGAAAGGAAGGATAGTTGCCTTAGCTTGGACCTTCTGTCTGATGGGCTACGGGAAGACCTTTTTCGTTTTTCCACACATGTCAGGATTCTTCTAAGATCATTCGTGAGTTGAGTCTAGGAAAGGGTTATGCAAGGATGGTTTATATTCTGTTTTGAGCTGTTCGTTTTTACTTTACTAGACTGAATGTTCTTTCTATAGAAGTTAGTAAAGTTCTGGAATAATAGTGGGAAAATTTGAGTTACAGCCCGTCTTAGGTATGAAGCCACCTGTATGACTTTGCACCAGTCATTTCCATAAGTTTTTCCTTGTAGTTGCCAGAGTCATGTCTAATATAAAGACCCGAGAAAAACATTGTACTTTTTAGTCTTCCAGAGAAACAGTTCTTAATCTTTCATTCCGCCAATCGTGTTTTCAAAATTTTAATATCGAAACTTAAAATCTGCTTTTCCCGGGGGGGATACTATGATCCTATCTTGAAAACTGCACCAATGCATCAGATCAGAAATTGGAGCATAATTATTCAATGTGCTACCTATATATTTGGTGTATATCTGTAGGGTCATTGTGCTCTAGGGTCTCCAACCGTGGCCACTTTAAAATTTGTGGACTTCAGCTCCCAGAATTCCCCAGGCAGCTTGCTGGAAGCTGAAGTCCACAAAGCTTAAAGTGGCCACGGTTGGAGAGCCCTGCTCTCTGAGGTTTGTTGTTTCCTTGCAGATTTTCCATTCAATATTTATTTCCAAATTATTCCCATGGAGTTCAGATCAGATCAGCTATAGGTGTTAAAGACTAAAATCAAAGCATCCAAGGAAACACAAATACTCTGCTTCAAAACAGGCTCTCAGAAGTGGGTAGCGTATGTCCTGGTCAATAAACAATGGGCCCCATGAATTACAGCCTCTTCTCCTTGGTCTTCCTGAGTGCCAAAGAGAAGCCGCCTTTCCTTCAATTTCCGTATCCTCTAAAACTAAGTAAAGTGAACACTGTGTATCTTTTCAGCAGGAGTCAACCAACAATGACCACCGAGGTTACTTCAGGAAAAGAGAAGGTGCCCACAGAAGGAGGAGAAGTCCTGATTCCTGATCTGTCGGATGATCTAAGCTTCCTCTCCGCTGTCCATGATGTTGAGCCATTTCAGAGCTCAGGCAGCCTCCTGAATTTCTCCAATGGCCAGAAACTGCCCCTTTGGGAAGATTTTACTGGATTTTCCCTTTCAGGTGGTTCGTTATCCTTTCCTCAGAGCATTCCTGAAAATACTCCGTCTGAGGAAGCAGGCTGCACAACCAGGAATCTTTTCTCCCTCCTGGACTCCTTACTGCACAATGATGACGTTTCCGAGCAAATTCTAAGTTGCGATCATGCCCCAAACCTTGTTTCTACCAGAACTTGCAACCCTGAGCCCTTACCAATATTCTACTTACAAAATCCTCCCTTGCAGCCCATTCAAAAATTCGGGAGCTTTGAAAATCTAAACAATGACGAACAAAAGAACATTGAAAAGGAGAGCAGCACTGACACGAGAGAGAGCTGGGCTCCCAAATTCTCCGACTGCATGATCTTTGATTCTGACTTCGACACTTTTGGGTGTGCGCCCAACGTTCCAGCCACTGAATGTCCTGCACCCAGTTTAGAGAAATCTGATGTCCCAAAAGATGAAGCAGACACTCCGCAAACACAGGAACCGAAAGCACCAGATACATTTGAGACAATGGAATTAATCCCCAGAAGCCTGTAAGTGTTCGGGGACCGTAGCCAGACTAATCTGAGCCTTGAAATATAGCATGTATTGGTAAAGCCCTTGTAATCAGGGAAGGCCAGAAATTTACCTTTGGGTGCAAATGAAGTGTTGTGCATCTAGTCAATTGTTCTGGGTTGCATTATCAGTTTTTTTAAAAAAAAATTTGCTCAATATCCAGTTCTTTTAGCCAGTCCAAAGGTTTGTTTAAGTTCATAATGCTATATTTTGTCCAGTTTTTAAGCATAAACATGTTTTATCAATATTGCAAGCAATGCAAAATTTCTTTTGAGCTGGAAAAGAAACATCTCCACATGGAAAGTTTTAATCTGTTGGAACATATTGATTAGTTTGGATTCTGATCAGATACAAATTATAATATGTTTTGTGTGTTTTACCGTGGGAAATAATTAAGCCTCTGCTCCCATGTTTAGATTTTCAACATCACAAAAGTACATCAATTGATAGTACCTTCATAGTGTTGCCTGCTGTCTAATTTTTTGAAAAAATTGGTCAGAGGGCTTATTTGAATGGAATGAAATGAAAAGAAGCCTCATGGAGTACTTGAAACCATGGTTCTGAGCCTAGAACATTTGGGGCATACTAGTAATTTACACTGCCAGTTATTTGAAAAAAGCTAATTTCCCCCCAAACCTTGCATAGCTGTATGATACAGAGAAAGTAGGAGAACCACAGAGGTGTTGAATTCCAAATGACTTACTTAAAAAGCACAAAAGATTTGCCAGCCACCTCGAGTCACTTGGTTGAGTTAAGCAGCTACAGGAATGGAATAAAATGAAATGTCAAACATCGTTACTGTCAAGACGTTCTAATATCAACCTTCTCTGTTGCTCAGGAAAGAGATTAAAGATCGGATTTTAGCGAAGAGCCAGGCTGTGGCTGAAAACGAAGCTGGAAGTGAACCTCCAGAAGAAACCAAGGTATCGTCCCAAAAGTCATGGTTGTGTTTATGCCACGCGGGCCTTGCAGAGAGAGAGAGATCAGCCCTTCTTCTGGGGGCATTGCAGAGAACGCCACTCTCTCCGATTCTGCAACACCAGATCTTCCGTGGGTTCCCAGTAAAACTGTTGGTCCGATCTATTCCGAGGTTCTGCCTCAGGTTCTTTGACACGTTCTCCACAGTGAAGCGGTGTTTGAGCGTCTGCTTTTCCTGCTGATTTCCCGAGAGGCAGGGGGCCGGTCTGTGGGATTAGCAAAACGAGGTTAGCAGGACAAGACTTCTGCTAGGACAATCTGCCTGCATTGTGCTGTTATAGCACCGCTCAGCAGAACGAAAGGGAGAAGTTGAGCCATGCGTGCGATTGGAAACAACCTCTCTGCCTGCTGAACATGTCTCTCCCCCCTCCTCCCCCCCCCCCAAATATTGTTTACTTAGGAGAAGCCAAAGAGCATCTCACCTGAGGCCTGGGAGCAAGGAGATGTGCCTCTGAATGGGCAGCTGCCTGCAGGTGACCTATTGCCCCAGGCCCTTTGCAGAAGGACAGAACCAGGGAGCGAGAGTAACCTGCTCGTTACAGAAAATGAAGAATTCAGATCCCCCATGGAAGGTAGGTGTGAACCTTAAGTCAACATTGGAAGGTTCCCATGAGCAAAACTAAGTAAATAGTCACATGTCCCTGTTTATTTGTTTTTGCTTGCCCTGTTTCAGACATTATTTATACAGAGCACTCTGAAACCCTGTAGACAATAGCAACCAGGCTAATAAACCAAAAGGTTTTGCCCACTGTTTCAAAAGAGAGAAGAAAACTAAGCGCTGCAACCATAACCCCGGGCAGTGTCACCAGGCTGAAAGTGCCGTTTTAATGAAGGCGAGAAAGCCACGGTCAGTTCTTCACTTAGAGAAGCAGTTGTGTTAAATCTCTTAATCCACATTAGTCATTATTTCAGAATCGTCTTTGATTGGAAGCCTTGGCAAAGTACTTTCTGTTTGGTAACAGCAAATAGTGAAATGGATGACACGGCCAATGGGAAGAGAGCCGGCTATCAATTGCAGGGAGGGTTTACTTTTATTTGTCTCTGAAAGGAATTTATTCTGCAACAAAGTTTTGATCTGTATTGTGTCTCATCTGTTTCTCCTCCTAGTTCTCGGAACCCAAATAGACTATCTAGAGCAATTTGGAATGGCCTCGGTAAGTAAAATTACTTGTTCAAGGACCCTGCCCTATGCACAACCGCCCACACATACACAAAATAGGTGCCAAGTGGCAGCCTGTGTCGACTTCACAAGTGCGTTTCTTCCAGCTGAAGGAATCTGTCCTGAGAAAGCAGTCCCTGTACCTGAAGTTTGACCCTCTGCTCAGAGACAGCCCTAAGAAGAAAGGCCCTGATCCTGACCAAGCGGCTTTTCCGGTAGCTGCATTGCTACAAAATGGGTAGGGATTGCCTTTGTTTTATTTATTTATTTATTTATTTAAAGTGAGAATTTTAGAAGCTCAGTTAGAGACCTCTTTAAAGGCAGTATTTACATTTCAAAGTTGCCTTTCTATGACTCGATTGATTCTATGAATCAATAGTTGAAACAACCTACTCCAGAAATTAAGTGGAATTAGAAGGGGGGCTCCATCAGCCCAGGGGTTGGTCTTACAGGGGTCTGGGCCCCTGTAAGGGCTCCACAGCCACCATCCTAGGAAGTTGGGGGCCAGACTCGGCGACCCCAAGGAGGAGGATAAGCAGAAGTGTTAAAACCCCTCCAGCTTGTCTGACTTCCTCTTCTGAGCCATGCAGGGTTGACGAAGGCAAGAGGCGCTAGTGAGAGATTACAGGGTTGGTTTGTTTTCAACCATTGAACTTCTGAGCCAAGTTGAAGACGGGCACGTGCTATTACTACTTTAAATCTAACAGGTATTGGGGGGGGGGGGGAAACACACCTGATCTACAACATGTCTGCCCTTGTATCTTTCTAACAGAACTTCTACAAAAACTGCCTCCACGGAAGTCAAAGCACCGGAACAGGAAGAAAAACTGGTGGAGCTTGACAGTCTCATTTTCCCAGATCTGGTAAGTGCCATCCAAATATTTCTGGTGGTTTGTTCCCTTTAATGTTTGTAGAATGGAAGCCAACACATTGTCAGATTTGTCTTCGGAGATTCTCAGTCATCCGGGTCACGGTTGTCCCAGAGGAGGCAACTGGACTTTCTTGGTTTTTCTTTGAAGACGTTTCGCTTCTTATCCAAGAAGCTTCTTCAGCTCTTTATAATTCCTTCCATCTTTCAACATCCAGCCAGAGCTGAAGAAGCTTCTTGGGCTGAGAAGTGAAACGTCTTCAAAGAGAAACCAGAAAGTCCAGTTGCCTCTTGGGGGAAAAAGCCCCTTTGGGGCATTGTCAGATTTACAACATCAAGGTATGGCTGACCAATGAAGTTTGGGCCTTTGTGCTTCCCATTTCATGCCATAGAAGGTACCAGAAGCGTCTTTAGATCTGCTCAAGACGATTAGTCAAAGAAACCACTCTTCCCACATAGGAAGATGCAAGGAATTAGGTTTGCTATTGGTAGTCCTCAATTTATGACCACCATTGAGCCCAACATTTCTGTTGCTGAGCGAGGTGTGTGTTCAATGAGTCACTTCAGCTGTTAAATGAATCGCACTGCAGTGGTTAAGTTAGCAACACCGTTGTTAAGTGAATCTGACTTCCTCATGGACTTTGCTGGTCATGCGACCTCAGAGGGACACGGCAACCGTCATAAGTCCATGCCAGTTGCCAAGCCTTTGGATTTTGATCCCATCACCCTGAGGATGCTGCAGTTGTCCTAAGTGTGGAAAGTGATCATAAGTCACTTTTTTCAGTACCGTGGGCAGGAAATGACCTGTTGTAAGTCAAGGACAACCTGCATACCATTGAGGAAATGAGCTTTTCTCGAGTAACACTGCAGCTGTTCTCATGAATGGGACCCACATTCCGTTTCTGGCCACAGGCAAAGGCACCTGCGGACATCCCCGCCTGTCAAGAGGTGTCCCCCTTCTCCTGCGCTCAGCCTTTGGAAGCTGTGGCAGATGTGCTGAAACCCAGTGAGAAGGACACGGAGGAAGCTTTGCAGCAGGTGAAGCTTGAGAGGGATGCTGCTGTCCAAAACCTCACCGCCAAGGTAAGAACTTTGCCGCTCTTTGTTCCGAACCTCCCTCCATGCCCATTCTACCGGAAATTGATACGTCGCTTTCTTACGTAAATACCATTCAATGGGTGGAGCCATCTTTTAGGCCAGCGGTCTCCAAATTTGACAACTTTAAGACTTATGGACTTCGACTCCCAGAATTCCCCGGCCGGCCAGCTGGGAAATTCTGGGAGTTGAAGTCCACAAGTCTTAAAGTGGCCAGGTTTGGAGGCCCTTGCTTTCGACCAGACCTGGGCTATCTCAACCTTTTGGCTGCCCCCATGCGGCCCATGGCAGGGGCCACAGTGGCAGCGTCCTGTGGGAAAATTAATTGGCCCCTCCTGCTCCGTAGCCATTCAATGCAAGCCATTCTGCCTTTGCCTGTAAGCGTTATGGCTCTAAATTCTGGGCTCTTCTGGAAACGTAACACAACAAAGGAACGTCTTCCACGTGCTTGTTTTGCAAAGCCATCCAATTCCACGGCTGCCATTTGGTCCCCTCATTGGAATGCTCCAGGGCCTTGTGGCAGATTTTTATATCCTAGTGGTTTTATCCAGCTTCCCCAGTGGAATTTCCCTGACAAAAGAAGGCTGCAGTCCTAGGACGGTTGTGCTTCTGTTGGAGAAAACTTAGGGAAGCCAGGGGAAAACGTGGCCTAGCTAGCTTTCTTTCATTCCCTCCCGAAATCCGACCACCCGCCTCTTCTTGCTAAGGGCTTGGGGAATTTTGGCTGTTTCAGGTCCAGGAAAAGCAAACGGAGGCTTTGGAATGGAAGAAGAAGCACGACAAGATCTATGCTGAAAAGAAGGAAATGGAGTAGGTATCCGTGGTGAGGAGGGTGCGTGCAAGAGAGGCTGGGCTTTGCCGGAGCAGGAGGAAGAAACTCAGAATAGCTGCACCTTGACTGAGTTTTCAGTACAGGCAGTCCTCGACTTAAGACCACAACTGAGCCCAAAATTTCTGTTCTTAAGTGAGGTACATTTTAAGTGAGTTTTGCCCCGTTTTATGATCTTTCTTGCTAAGTGAATCACTGCAGTTGTTAGTAACCCGGTTGTTACATGAATGTGGTTTCCCCTGTTGACTTTGCTCGTTAGAAGGTCACTGCAACCGTCAGAAGTCCATGCCAGTTGCCAAGCCTCTGAATTTTAATAGTATGATGATGGGGATGCCACAACGGTTGTAAGTGTGAACAATGGTCAAAAGTCACTTTTTTCACTGCCATTGTAACTTTGAATGGTCACTAAACAAACTTTTGTAAGTCAAGGACTACCTGAATACGAGGGGAGGAAACTCAAGCAGGGATGCATAATTATAGCATGCATGCAACAATAAAAGGAGCATTTCTTTAATCCTCACATCATGAAGAGCTCTGGTCTAGTTTTATGATGCAATTATAAATTGGCGTTTCTTTCCACAAATACCAGCAAAAGATTCAGCATTGGTTAACGATGGCCAGGAGAACGCCTGCATTAGGTCGCATGCTTTTGCTTTGCATTCTGTTTTTCCAGAGATGGATGAATGTATTTGTATCCCTCCTTTCTTATTTTTATATAAATAAGGTGGTAAACATACCTAATCCTCCTTCCTCCTATTTTCCTCATCACAACAACCCTGTCAGGAGGGTCAGAGTGAGAGCGACCGTCCCAAAGTCACCCAGCTGGCTTTGATGGCTAAGGCAGGACTAGAACTCCCCGTCCCCTGGTTTGTAGCCAGGGGCCTTTAACCTCTGGGTTTAATCTCCCTTTTCTCACCAGTAATCTGGAACAGATGAGGCTGTAGATGCCTCTCCTGTTTTCATTTTGCAAATTGTTTGTCTTGCCCATCTTTTGCTTTAAGAGGGCAAATGACCTTCCTGGGTTTGTCTTCTCTTCATCTCCTTCACCGCCTAGTTTTACTAGGAGCGCCTGGGAGTGAAAGGAAAGGCCGTCTTCAGAGAATGACGACGTCTCAAAGCACTTGCTGACAGAAAGTGGGGCCTATTCAGCAGTGTGACATTTGATTAAATATCCTGATGGCATGTTAAAATAATTTTCTTCTTTCATTTTCAGAAAAATTGTTGCAGAGTTTGAGGACATCATCGTACAAGTGATGGGTAGGTTCAGATTAGGTGCTGTAAATATCTCTTTCTGAGGAAGGAGCAACGTCCCACAATCGCCTCTGGACTTGGCATTTTGTGCCTGAGACTTGAACGCATGAAACTACCTCATCTGCAGTCGGCTAGAAAACAGACTGGATGGCTAGATTAAGGTGTTGTGACACTACACAACTTGTAGTGCCGAGTCATTATGATGAGGGCTAAGGAAGAGTGGGAACGTCATTCAGAGATAATGGGAGGGTTTCAGGTCGGGAGACCCTGAGATTAGATCCCCCTGCCCAAAATTTCTAGATTTTAAGATGTCCCAAAGGTGCTTTTTCAAGAGGCAACTGAACTTTCTGTTTTTTCTTTGAAGAGGTTTTGCTTCTCATTCAAGAAGCTTCTTCAGTTCTGACTGGATGGTGGGGAAGGGAAGGATTTCTATTCTTTGCAGGCAGCTGGTCATTTGCATCCTTTTTGGAGAGTCATTGAGGCTACTTGGAGGCTTATCTGTGTGCTCTCTCTCTAAAAGGACGCAAATGACCAGCTGTCTGCAATGAATAGAAATCCTTCCCCACCATCCAGCCAGAGCTGAAGAAGCTTCTTGGATGAGAAGGGAAACGTCTTCAAAAGAAGAACCAGGAAGCCTAGTTGCCTCTTGGAAAAGCAGCTTTGGGACAACCGTGACTTGGATGACTGAGAATCTCCATCGACATTTAGATTTTAAGATCAATAATTGAATAGGTAGTGTCTTAGTTGGGGGGAATTTCCTTCTGGCTTTTTCTGTATTTCCTAGAACAGAGGCGCCCAGCCTTTCTGGCACCAAGGACCAGGCAATTTTTCCCCTGGGCCAAGGGCGGGTGGGGTGTTGCGGAACCTTAGATACCACGCATGGAGGGATAAAGCTTTGCTCACTTGCCCTCTGCTTGTGCAGCCCAGTTCCCAACAGGTTGAGGGCTCCCGTCCTAGAAGGTTGTGCCCATTGAACTGACTTGTTTTCCGCAGAGGATTGTCAGACCCAGAAGGAGCTTGCAAAGAAAGAACTGCAGAAAGCCTTGGATGCAAAACAGCAGGCGGTCTCCGACCTGAATGCCTTGGAAAAGTCTTTCTCTGAATTCTTCAACCGGTTTACAAAACAAAAGGAGGCCATAGAAGGATTTCAGAAGGTGAGCGGAAGTCGTCCCCCCCCCCCCCCCCCTTCAGCTGCTCTGCTCTGAGCTGCTTTTGACTCCCTGAAAGTTTCGTTTTTTTCATGACAAGCGTTTTGGCTTTAAAGGATTGAAGCTTTAGGTGTCCTTTTCATGAATGAGGATCTTTCTGCCTACATTGCTAATACAATATAAATAACTACCGTTGTGCCAAATACCAATCTTCAAACATTTGGGGATAATTGTATATTTGAAAGAGTATAAATAGATCCTAAAACACTTTGCTGTCTTCCTTTGGAATGCTGTTAATAGCTCTTTATTTTCAGTAGGAGGGTGCTATTTCTGCTTTTTTTTAAAAAAAATTGCTTTTTTTACATAGGGAACCAGTATTGTCTCCTGGTTAATTACACTAATTGGTCAGAAGGGTGTCATTAAATGAACATTTATTTTAAACAAATTCCAGTTTCTGTATCTGATCGGATATCTGGATTTGCTCTACTGGAGAAAAACAGTTTTGCCTAAAGAAAGTTTTTGCCTCAAAAACAGGCAAAATGCTACCTTAAATATCCACATAAGAATGTTTAAAAATCTAATTACCAACAGTTTAGCAATGGTGATGATGCTGGTGAAAGGAGCTAGGACTGGCATTTTATATTTCGAAATCTTAAGTGCTTATTAGCAGAGCCAGAATTGAAAGCCTCAAACTGAACAAACGTATAATATTCCCATTCAAACAAAGAGAATGGTTTTGTGTGATGGCCAAGCAGTGGCTTTGTGTTCAAGAAGACAATGGGGAAGGTGGGGGCTTGTCCTGGCCGGTGAAATCCAAAGGACTCAATCTCGTCCTCCAGAATGAAGACACGCTGAAGAAATGCGTGGAGGATTACCTTGAGAGGATTAAGAAGGAAGAGCAGAGATACCAGGCCCTGAAGGCTCACGCAGAAGAAAAGTTGGATCAGTGAGTTGGGCGTCTGGGTCCTTCCGAGTTGGGGAGAAAACAGTAACCTTGACCGAGTTAACATGCGTGGCTGTTTTTTTTCTTCCCACGCAGAGCCAACGAGGAGATTGCCCAGGTGAGAAGCAAAGCCAAATCGGAAGTGGCTGCCCTCGATGCCAACTTGCGCAAAGAACAGATGAGGGTCCAGTCGCTGGAGAGCAGCATTGAGCAAAAGGTCAGTCCAACCGAGAGCCCCCGCTCTTCCAAGCAAGGAGACCGACCAGGGAGGCCAGACTTGTCTTCCACACTGAGTTGGTTTTTTAAAAGAAGAAAACCAGTAATGGCGAATTTATGGCACGTCTGTCACATTACATAGCAATTCTAACGAACTCTTCATTGATAAGCCTGCAAGTCAGTCGGATTCATCTGTAGGGCATACGAAAAAACTGCCCTCCAAGCTGACATTTGGAAGGTGTGAGCTATTAAAATTCAAGCTGAACTCTACTTAAAAGTGTACGGCTCCTTGTATAATTGACACGTGCAACTACATTTTGTTTCTTATAAGTACCTCACACACACATGTACACAGAGAGAGCAGTTCCTATGAAGGAGAACTCCGTTAATATAAATGTTACTTTCTAAATTGTATTTATGCAACATCTACGTTACGATGCTTTCTTTTTGTTTCTTTAACAGGTAAAAGAAAACAAGGAACTCACAAAAATCTGTGAAGAATTGATTTCTAAAATGGAAAAATTGTGCTAGATCTCTGCATTCCTCCCGTTTTGTTCTGTTTTCCAATTTTGGGGTAGATTATTTATTAAATGTATTTCTACACTTCAGTGTCACTAGTTTGACTAATATTATTTGAGATGAAATAGTTTCTTTTTATTCCCAGTTTCTGTTTCTAAAAAGCAGTTGAAAAGGCCTCCTGTGGCTCTTCTGTGGATAGCAAGGTTTGGGGTATCTTTTGTTTTTAGCCTGCAGTCTTTAAACTACCCAGTGTTTGATAGGATATTTTCTGCATTCTTGAACTCAACTTTATTGCTTCCTTATATGTTTCTGATAGTCAGCAAGGAAAATTAGTTTCGTTTTGTATGAAACAGAAAATTTATATTTCCTTTAAAAAATGAATGCTTTTGATATATTGCACAGACTCTATAATAAAAATTGTTCATTAACAATTTGATGTATTCATACAAATCAATATGCTGAAATTGCAAAATATTCTCTCTGGTTGTTGAGCCATCTCTCTCTCTCTCTTTCTCTCTGGTCTTTAAAATAAAAATGTTTCATTAAATCTGTAAATTTACTGAGTTGTATATTTTATAACTAAATGAATAAATAGTATGCATTTAATGCAAGTAGAAAACTCAATTTATAACTCCTAATTTTTTAAGACCCTGTCAATGTTTGTTAGGGATGTTGAGATTTGTTCCAAATTTTTCCTAGCAAAGAATATACCATAAAATTAATAACATTTATTATTTATTTGTTAAATGTATTTGCTGCCTATCTCATCATGGGGCTACTTTAGGCGACTTATAACAATAAAAAGAAATGGAAAGAATGAAAGTAAAATAATGGAACCGATCAAAGGCACGAGTAGGAGAGGCTTGTCCTAGCGGGATGAGGTGGACCCTCAGGTGGCCTGGGCCTCTGCCATTAAGGACTCTGAAGGTCATAACCAACACCTTGAACTGCGCCCGGAAGCAGATGGGTGGCCAGCAGAGTTTGTTTAGCAGACGTGTATTATGGGCCGTCTTGGGGGCCTCAAAGATTGCTCTCGCTGCCGTAGTTTGCACCAGCTGAAACTTCTGAATGGATGTCAAGGGTAGCTCCATGTAGAAGAGTACATTGCAGTAGTCCAGAGAAGAGATGGCTGAGCTTTGAGTAACTGAGTGCAGGGGAATCATGAGCCAGGAAAGGTCACCACTGGTGCACAAACGAGCTGTGCAAAACCTCTCCGAGTCACGCCATCATTTGCTCTTCGAGTAGGAGATGTGAGTCCCGGTGAGCCCCTAAGTTGCAAAGTGGATCTGAACGGGGTAATGCGACCCCGTCCAGAATTAAAGATGACAAAACCTCGGATCGTGAGGTTCCATGCCCTCAAAGCCATTCAGTCTTGCCCAACAGAGTTCCGTTGAAACCTGTTGTCCCCCAATCCCAGGTCCTTACAACTTCCAAGCACCACGAAAAGGTTGTGTGACCTCATCACTCTGGGCACCAGGTGTGGAGCGGAATATCAGCACAATGGTGATATGTCAACCCATAATGACGGATGATCTCGCCCAGCGGCTCCATGCAGATGTTGACTAGGCAAGGAGAGAGTGCCACAAGTGAGCAGTTGCTTCCTGTTCCTCATTGAGAGAAAAGAACTGGACCAGCATAAAACCCACCCAGCATCAACTCAGGAAATCTGTCAGTTGGAAGTCCACAGATCTTAAATCCTGATCTACAGTATTCATTATTTCTACATTTTAACATTCACAATGTGGAATGGAAAAGCAGAAGTTAGATACTGTATTTATCAAAAGAAAGTTGGTGAATCTAAGACACACAATACACACACATCCAAAATAAACCTTAAAATGAAATTCTGCTTAAAATAATCTTATAAATTGTTTTGGGAAAAATTGTCTCTTTTTTTTCAGATAAATATGTTAGTTTCCTCTTTAGCAAGAAATAAGAGTATTGCCCCACAGGTATAATAGTCTTCATCTGAAGTATGTTTCTGTTAAAACAAAATTGAAAAGAAAGGAAAGTTACCAGTTTCCTAAAGGCATAATTACGCTATTTTACACTTAAATAATTATTCCGTTCCCAACCAGTAGATGTCACTGTTGCCACATTGATCATCTTTTGATTTCTCAAGCGACTAAGGGATCTCTATTCTACTTAGGAAGCAAAAACCCCATTGATTTCTAAGATTATAAAACGGATCCTATTTCCTACAGATCCTCAGGAATTTAGAGCATCAAATCTATATTCTGTGTAACACAAATGCTATAAAGATACTTTACATTCTAACATCCCTGTTGTTTTACAAGTCAGCATTCATGCATTTCCTCCTTTTGCCTAAATTTTTCAAGTCATACTGGAGAGATGAGGGATGTATGCAAGTAGACATTCTACAAATGCAGTTCCACCATTATTTAAAAGAGAAGCTCTTGCTTCATTGTTTTCCTGAGATGATCACATAAAGCAAAACTCTTATCAAAATCCATTTCTACCTCTAGTTAACAAACACAAATTCCACAAAACGACCATTTTAAAGATGGGGAATCTCAGCATGGGAAAAGACTGATTTTAAAACTACTAAATGAAAAGGACTGGCCCCACAAACTTCAGATCCCTGGGTTTTGTTCAGACTCCAAAATTGGACAATGCGCTGGAGAAGAAAATGAAGTGGGACGCTTCGCATGAAACAACTTTTTTATATCATAGAAGATAGAATAATAGGGTTGGAAGGGACCTTGGAGGTCTTCTAGTCCAACCCTCTGCTCAAGCAGGAGACCCAACACCATTCTGGACAAATGGCTGCCAGTCACTTCTTGGAAACCTCCACTGGTGGAGCACAACTCAGCACAACTTCTGGAGGCAAGGCGTTCCATCCATGCACGTGTCTACATCCTTTGAGGACATGGTTACCACCTTCCTAGCAGATCAAACTCTTCAGTATGGTGGTGTTTTGTGCCTTAAGAACAATCTAAAAATATTCATTGTGCATCCAGCCAGAATTTTCCAAGGTTCCCCCCCCCCCCCCCAGCGATTAGCGTGAAAGAATTATTCTGCTCAAAACTAAGATCATTGGTCCACAAGGTGGTTCAGCTTGATGCCCCCATTGCCTGTTACTAATTCTTCTCTAGTCCTGGATCAGACCACAATCCAAAGGCTACTCTGTACTCAGGGCCTTTTCTCTCTCCCCCAGATTCTCTTTTCTGTCTCTGATAAGTAGATTGAACTTGTGACAGGAAGAATATTAAATAAGCTTTTTTCCCCTGGGGGGGATCCTTGGTGCTCTCTGGATTTGGTAGAAACATTTCATTACCTCACTAGGTAACGTCATTAGTCTAGAACAGGGGTAGTCAACCTTTTTATACCTACCGCCCAATTTTGTATCTCTGTTAGTAGCAAAATTTTCTAACCGCTCACCGCTTCCACAGTAATGGTGATTTATAAAGTAGGGACAAAATCCCTACCGCCCACCATGAAAGCTGGAACGCCCACTAGTGGTCGGTAGGGACCAGGTTGACTACCACTGGTCTAGAAGGATGTGATATTTGTTCTAGCAAAGCCTCCTAGCACTGATGGTGTTTGGATAATGAAACATCTGCAAGAAAACCACCAGCTCAGAGAGCACCAAGGACCTGACCTGACCTTTCCTTTCCTCCTCCTCCTCCTCCTCCTCCTCCTGCTCTCCACAAACCCTACTCCATTCTAGTACTGATGATATTCCCTAGTTGGGTCATGAAACATCTGCAAGAAAACCACCAGCTCAGAGAGCACCCAGGGCCCCACGGTTCAAACCTGAGGTGCAACTATTCTCTTCTATCAGTACCAATTTCTTCTTTCATTCAAGGGAACGGCTTTGTTCAACCTGCAAAATAAACCCGAATGTGTGAAAGAATCAAGAGGTGAATGCTTGTCTGTTTCATACTTCCAGCTCCTAAATCTGACCGCTTGCGTGAGAAAATTATTTTCCATTTAGAAGCTGGTTGTATCAATGGGGTGTTGTGCAAAAACCCAACTGGTTTCCCCACACGTGGTTCAACGTGGGTATCTGCAGGCTGGTTTGAAACAAATCAGGTGACTTTAGAAAGGGGTCAGAGAGATTCGTGGAGGCTCAACCTGCCTTTGCCTCTGAGGTGTGTTGAAAAGAGATCAGAATTGGTTGGGTGCTTGGTACCTGTTGCTAGGCGAGGAGGGTACGAGGGTAAATTGTATTGATGTTTTGCTGATCTATTTTCCGGCCTTTGCGATTACAGCTGCTTATAATAACAGAATGTTGGCTTAGAAGAGGCTTAGAGCTGGTCCTACAGGTTGCCACGGTTTTCATGCTGTGCTTTGCTCTGTGGAAAGTGAAAATACTGTAGGTGTGTTCTTCTTTTTAACGCTTTTCACTTCTGGGGTTATATTTAGGAAAGGTGTATGCTGTGCGTATTCATTTTATACTTTTCACCAAAAAAACAAACACAAAAAAAAACCCCTTGGGTAATTTCACTTTTTAACTGAGCAAATGTTCAAAGGACTTTTAATGTGGGCTGGTTCTAACATCCCAAAATTATTAATTTTTTTTTTTGATCCCTCAAAATAACTGGGTGTGTACCAGTCTCCACCTTGCAAGAAACAGCTTGCCTTTTCCACTGTAATGTTGACGTTACCTTTTGCCAGGGAAATGCTTCAGAGAGATGCTGACACGCACACACGCCCTGCATGTACAGGGGTGGTTAATTAAGTAGGGAAGGGGGTGGGGGGAACCGGTAGCATTCGGTTCATACATGTCTTAAGGGGGAAAAAAATAATAATAAAAAGAGCAAAGTTTCCATTGGAGATTAACTGTGCTGCTTAGGGAATGGGATGGGATGGGATGGGATGGGATGGGATGGGATGGGATGGGATGGGATGGGATGGAATGGAATGGAATGGAATGGAATAGAATAGAATAGAATAGAATAGAATAGAATAGAATAGAATAGAATAGAATAGAATAGAATAGAATAACAGAGTTGGAAGGGACCTTGGAGGTCTTCTAGTCCAACCCCCTGTCCAGGCAGGAAACCCTACACCACTTCAGACAGAGGGTTATCCAACATCTTCTTAAAAACGTCCAGTGTTGGAGCATTCACAACTTCTGCAGGCAAGTTGTTCCACTTATTAATTGTTCTAACCTTCAGGAAAATTATAACATTATTATAAATAAAATACTGATGAATAAGCCTGAGCATTTCTATACCTTTCAAAGCATTCAGCACTAGAATACAGGCAGTCCTTGACTTATTTAGTGACTGTTTGACACTAAGAAGGACTTCCCTATGGATACTTATGACCCAGTTCCCAAATTCTGATGCCCACCTCCGATTTTCAGCCTCTTGTGGTCACCGTGTTTTACGACATTTTGCCAAAAGTGGCATTTATTTCCAGTTTTCGGCAAAAGCAGCCCACAGTGAGCCATGGGTTCGCTTAATGATCATAGCAGCCACTTAATGATTGCCATATAAAAAAGTCATAAAATTGGGTTGGTTGCGTGGGTGACCGGCTTAATGGCCATCACGACTTATGCTCCATTATACTTGTACATTGAGGACTACCTGCAATGCACCAATGTTAGAAGGGGATAAAGTTTGCATCATGAGGGATATGTCTATGGAGATTCTTAATCACCCAGGTCATGCTGGTCCCAAAGAGGCTTTTTTTCAAAAGGCAGTTGGATTTTGTCTATCCTTGAAGACGTTTCGCTTCTCATTCTAGAAGCTTCTTTGGTTCTAGAACTGAGCCACAACTAGAATTGTTCAACTAGAACAACTTCAGTCAACTAGAACTGAAGAAGCTTCTTGGATGAAAAGTGAAATGTCTTCAGGGGAAAAAACAAAGTTGTCTTTTGAAAAAAAAACCTTTGGGAGAATGAGGGATATGCTTGACAAATTGTGCTCAAGTAATCTTGTTTTCACCATGGTTATCTTTACAACACATCACATCTCATTCGGTTTCTTTGGCTGATCTTAGGCTCTCACCCAATTTTACATCTCTACCACTGTTTTCACGAAGGACTATTGTCAAAGAGGTGGATGTAGAGAGTAGTGCCAGGCTTTTGTGAGTAACCTGTTCTTCAGTGGCTCTTATTTCTCCAGATTTCAAGGAATGATTGATAGCATGGTTTTAAAACAGCATCCTTGAAGATTGCCACTTGACGAATGATGGACAAGTGAACCAAGAGCCAGCAGCATTGGTATAGGAGTTGCGTCATTCGAATATGTTCGGATAAATGTATGTGTGTGCTTGTACACTTCGTATCAAATATTTCTTGTGCTGAAAGTATTTGCTAGCAAGGAGCCCATTAATCAACTTGGTTTTCCTGTTTTGCCAGCAGCAACTTAATATTAAAGCAAGTGAAACTGTTTTTAAGATTTTGCTTCAAAAACAAGCTATACCAATTTGATCATCATTTAATTAAAAAGTAAATGATTTATCTGCCTGGGCAAGGAACCAAATTGTTATGAGTGTAGTAAGGATTAACTCCTTGCTTTCATAACAAGTTTGAGGAGAATTTCTGCCAGTCTGAAATACGTATTTCCAATTTGTGTTGTTTCCTCAGCACTGTGTGTTTCGAAATGGCATGGTTGCTGTCTTCTCTAGCATTGTGTCACAAAGGGATGCTGAAACCAGCAGGGTGTCGTCTTAATATCTGTTTCTGTAAAGAAGATTCCAGTGTCTTTGGGGTCACAATAGCTCAAGGCTGGGTACCATTTGACAAAGGTCACAAAATCTGCTCAACGAAATGGGATGTGTGAGCCTATTGTGTGAACTCAATGAGTGTGTCTTGGCATGCAGAGATGTCAAGATGGTGACTACACTGCATGATTGACACCCTGCCCCTTTTTAATGTGTGTGTGGCAGAGATTTTTATAACACCGTCTTTACTTTTTTTGATCCTCTGTTAATAACCAGCCAGATATGTTGACATGGACTGCAGAGGCCCCTGGAGTGTAATGTGAACTCAAATATATTTAGATCTATATTTTATCACACTTCTGAACTCAGGCAGAGTTAGATTTATCTCACCTTGTTGTATAGGGGGGAAAAAACCCAAGATGGGTTAATCCAGAGGTGTCCAGCCTTGGCAACTTTAAGAGTTGTGGACTTCAACTCCCAGAATTCCCCAGCTAGCAGGAACATGGCTTTTGAAGGTGACTGAGGATTCCTCTACTCTCTGAAAACAGAGCATTGAGTTGGGCTGGATGTCATTGTTGTCATTCAGCGAGTTTCAAACTATTTCCTTGTTTTTTGGAGGAGCTTGTTAGCTGCTCAGAATCACTGCGATCGGAAAGGTATTCATGTTGGAATAATCACCATTTGATGACAAGTGTTCAGGAACAACATTTTGGGGGGCAAAACAGACCTGAAATTGTGCTTTTAGTGCCTGATGGCAGGAATAGGTAACTGAAGGACTTGGTTTCCGACCCTAGAATCCCCAGACCCCATCACTAATGGTGAGGGACTGAGGGTTGTGTTGCTAGGTTAGGTACTTGTGTAGTTGTATTTCTGGAGGACAGGAGCTGAGACCAGCCAGTCTGACAAAAGCCCTAACATGTTTCTGTGGGTTCTGCACATATCTGTACACATGTATGAAAGAAGCAAGAGCTTGTTGTATGTTGCTGTCTAAAAGCAGAGGGAGATGTGGAAGCTCTTGGTGGAACCCAACTGTTGAAGACGATGCTAATCTTTCCTCTCAACAGAATCTCCTGGAGGACAGGCTGACATTCTCCTGCTCCAGCTGAAGGCCTTGGAAGTCAATGGAAGGGGGATGGTGTCCACTACCCTGGCCAATAAGAGAAGGTCCCAGAGAAGGAGACCTTTCCAACTCAACCAAGGCTGCTTGTCTTAGCAAACGGAAGGGCCTCAGTGACTGGGATGCTCACGTTTGGGTTACTTTTCAGATGGGAGATCTCCAGAAAATTCTACAGAATCTGAAAATGCACCCAGGATGGCGCAACGGCCAGGACGAAAAGCCACTCTTGTCTTCCAAGTCAGTAGGAGCCAACCTTGACTTGAAAGAAACTTGTTAAAAAGTTCCATATCTCAGAGCTATCAGTGTTCGGCAGTTCCAGAAGTCCCAATTAAACACTTTCGTTTATTAAACAATCTGTTTACTATGCAAAGCGAGCATGGCTGGAGGCAAAGTGCAATTATTACAAGATAACACTTGTGGGGAAGAAAAAGCTTGACAAGAGTATTAAAGTGTATCAGATGTAGAGATTTCAGTGCAAAATACAGAAGCATCAACTTGTTCCAGATAGCAGCAGATACAACTGCTGATGAGGAGGAACTTGGCACCATTTATCCTCCAGAGACACAGCAGGAAGCCAAGAGATAACCCCAGTGCTCCATTCCTTTCCCGCTGACTTGCAGCCGGAGAGAAATTCTGAGTTTTCCTACCTGTGACTCAAGAAACAGAAGCTTTCTGACCTCCCCAGTTCTTATTTTGCGCTAAAATTAAGGAGGGGGTTTCCTGGTGCTGCAGAGAGGAAGATGGCTACCTTGGGTGGCCTCCACAGAAAATATTTCTGCACCCCAACAAAAAAAGAGCTCTGCCTTGTAAAATAAAATGTCCTCCTCTTGTCTCAAAAGGGTCGATCTGAAAAATGATAAGGAATTACAAGGGAAAAGGTTTGGAAAAGGCTTAAGAAGGAGGGAAATCAGAATAATGGAATATTAGAGTTGGAAGGGACCTTGGAGGTCTTCTAGTCCAACCCCATGCTCAGGCAGGAAACCCTAGACCACTTCAGACAAATGGCTGTCCAATCTCTTCTTAAAAACTTCCAGTGTTGGAGCATTCACAACTGTTGGTGGCAAGTTGTTCCACTATTTAATTGTTCTCACTATTAGCAAATTTCTCCTTAGTTCTAGGTTGCTTCTCTCCTTGATTAGTTTCCACCCATTGCTTCTTGTCCTGCCCTGAGGTGTTTTGGAGAATAGCTTGACTCCCTCTTCTTTGTGGAAGCCCCTGAGATATTGGAAGACTGCTATCATGTCTCCCCTGGTCCTTCTTTTCATCAAACTAGACCTACCCAATTCCAGCAACTATTCTTTATGTTTTAGCCCCCAATCCCCTAATCCTCTTTGTTGCTCTTCTCTGCACTCTTTCTACAGTCACATTTGAAGCTTTGCATCTATTTATACCAGCATTTCTCAAGCTTGTCAACTTTAAAATGGGTGGACTTCAACTCCCAGAATTCCCCAGCCATGAAATTCGGGGCCCTTTTGTGTCTTTGAACGGTCGCTAAGCAAATGCTGGTAAATTGACAACTACCTGTATTCTTTTCCACCTTTGAACACAGGTGTTCCTTACGACCATAATTGAGCCCAACATTTCTGTCGCTAAGCAAGACAGTTAAGTGAGTTGTGCCCCGTTTTATGACTGTTCTTGCCTCAGTTGTTAAGGGAATTAGTGCAGTTGTTAAGTTAGTAACGTGTCTGAATTTTGACCCCATGACCCTGCGGAGGCTGCAATAGCCATCTGAAAAATGGTTATAAATCCCTTTTTTCAATGCTGTTGTAACCCTGAGCAGTCACTAAACAGACATATAAAATCTTAAAAGATTCACTCATAAATTAAAGGCGGGTGTGACAATAAATTATGTTTAACTTTTTTTTTAAATTTTGGGGCCAGGTAAGCAAAAACAGAATAAGTTTTCTTTTCTTTTTTGTTTCATATCTTCTCAAAGGGTCAAAAGTGATACAGAAGCTGTAAGACACCGAAATGGGAAAATGTTCCCCCAAATGTCACAATTTGCAAACTTCTTGACTGCAACGTGGACAGGAATAAAGGTTGAAAGAAACATTCAAGTTTTCAAACCCTGGCTTTAAAATTATATAAGAAATATACCTTTGTAAAAAATTTTCATTAATATATTATATATGAATATATAATATATTTCAGGTAATTAATGAACTCAGGCTGGGACAGCGATTTTCAAATGCTTGGAATGTACAAAACTAACAGGCATTTTACATTTTTTTACACCCCCAAAAGTATGTGTCTATAGAAATCTATTTTTAAAAAACCTTTTCGAAGCTTCGTTTCTATAAAGTAACTATTCTGAAATCATCTTGTGGTGTTGCAGAAATATGCTGAATATTGGTCTGGAATGGCGTGGATGAACCCAATCAATGCCAGTCCTTTCCAGTAAACCAGACCGAAAATTCAGCTACAGGAGCTAATTCTATTTTACTGTAAAGTTATATTAACAACAACTTGGAAGCCTGAAGGCACAAATTTCCCAGCTGCAGTTTTGACCACCTGATCAATGAAGGCGAGCCCTTCCGGAGTTTCTTTCTCTAACCGTTTGGGAGCAATTTCTAAGCAAGAAGCTCTTATTTATGACTATTTTTTTTTATTAAATTTCTGTGCTGCCCATTCTCCTCATAAGGTGACTCTGGGTGGCTAACAGATTATAATAAAAGATAAATAGAAATTAAAATATTTAAACTATGCAAATTAAAAAGTTTAAGGAGATTCTCAATCATCTGGGTCATGGTTGCCTTTAGGAACTCAAGAAGCTTCTTAGATGAGAAGCGAAGCACCTTCAAGGAAAAACAAAGTTCAGTTGCCTTTTGAAATATCACCTTTGGGATATACAAACGTCCCCAAGGACATCTGTCCATTCCATTACAAACGGGGCTCACCTTCCTTGTGTCCAACTTCCTCCTTAATCCTAGTTCCAAATCTAGAACCCTGGTCTTACTCCATTTTATATATCCCTATTTTTTACTTCCTTATTCAACAGGCATGTCCCTTGGTCCAGTCGGTCCATCGCTTTGGGATCAGCTCCGGACCTGATGGACTCCATGGAGTCATCTTCAAAATTGATGCGTAGCAGAATCACCATCTTCCGTTCACTTGTGGTGGTTCTGCAGACCTTGGAGGACATCCATTTCCTTGCGCAGGGGAACGTCTGCCTCCTTGCTTTGAGGCCTAAGCCGGCCACTATATGCCCACCCACCCAAATTAAAGGCTCAACCTCTTGAACCGGGAATCTGTTCTGTTTCCCCTGAGCTACTGGCAAAAACAACTCTTTGCAAAATTGCTGACTTGCTTCCATTTCATTTTCACAACTCTGGGGGCTTTTCGGTGCAAGAAAGGAATGATGGAGAGGAAGCTGGGAAGCTTACTGTGGACTTCGGTGCTTTTGTTGATTTTTCAGTCTTTAACAATGAACTTCCCCCTGTCTGGCTTCCCCCTCCGCAAGCTACCCAACACACATCAACCGATGGAATGAAAAAATACGGAGGAGAGCTGTAGATGCTCTCCTCTTAATGTGAAACAGGGCGGAGGGCTTTTTGACCAGTGATAGATCAGGAAGTTGGGAATTGATTGGATTATGTCCTTTGCCTTCTCCTAAGGGTCAACTAGAGGAAAAGACAGGAAGGCTCCCTGCATTTTCATGTTTTGGGACCAGCAGGAATGGAAACCAGCCTTCCGTTTCAAATTGTTATGTGAGGCACTGGAACTGCTCCCAGGGAATCTAAAAAAATCTTGCAACAACTCACAAAAATGCTCTCAAGGTCTCTAGAGAGTTTTGACCGACTTATCCACAAAACCCAGCATTTTCCCAAGCAACCTGTGAGGTTCGAGGTCTATCTACAACTGTCAGAACTCTCTCTACATATATTTTGAGTTATTATTTTGTTTGGATCCTTTTCTCTACCGTAAAAACGCAAATGGGAACACACACATGTAGTGGATTAGTCATTTGCAGTCAACATTCGGCTCTGCCACATATTTGATATTTTTTCAACCATGAAGAACACCTTCATTCAAAGAAAAAAAAATCCTGGAAAAAAATCCATCTTAATGCACAGAGGCAAAAGTGATGAAAGATTTCTTAGCTCTCACAGAGATGGAAAAAGGATTATTTCGGCTGTCAAATGTTTAGATTTAATATTAACATATTACAGAATGCATGTCCTGATAATTGTTGCAACTCAGGAAAAAGCAGTATTTTTTTGTTTTTTTTATAAAGAAAAATTAGTATTAAAGTAATGTGTTGAAGGACTATACAGCTATACATTTTTCTAAGATTTCTCAGGAATTCAGAAAAACAATCTTGAATAATCTTCCTCTATTTTTAATAAGTTAAAATCCTTAAATCTGATGAAAAAATTAAATGTATACATTAATGAACATATGTTAATATCTATAAATAATTTTACAAATATACATGTTAAAATATAAATTTTTAAAACAAAACAAGCTGACAAGATAAAATAAAACCATTGCCTAAATCAGTATGTCCTACTCTGGAGGAATTCTTAACTGGAATAAATTCCTCTTCAGTCTTGTCAGCCATGTTAATATCGGAGATATTATATACACACAAGAGCTATTTATAGATATATGCACAATTGTAAGAAATAAAACTTTGCGATTTGTTGAAAGGCGTTCGACTATGGGGTACCCGTAATATCTTTTTTTCTCTCTCTCCAAGTGTTTGATAACAGATTTCTGGGAAAAATTTATGGACCTCCGTTACAAATATATTTAAACTTTATCTACAAAAACTCACCCAGAAAATAGCTAAATAAATGTAGCAAATAGCAGAATTTCGGTTTGATGCACATTACAGTTCATAGAAATCCCCTGGAAAAGTTAGCCAAAGTCACTGCTACATGCTCATTAACAAACGACACACACACACGCACCCCAACACACACACACACACACAATTTTTCTAGAGCTTGCAACACCTCCAGGCCTTCACGTCTCGTCTTGCCTGCACACACTCACTTATCCAGCCGTTAGTGCAAGAGGCGGCGTACTTCCCACCGTGAGAAAAGTGAAGGCAACTTTGAAAGAGGTTTAATGCTTTCGAGAGTGATTAACTCCTCAGAATGGCTTTGAATGCGTCCTTAAGTAGATGGCTTCGTTTTATATTTATTAAATATAAAACCAGTACTTACTTAAGATTCCCTGCAGGCAACGTGGCTACGGAGCCCTACCAAAGGAGAGTTGTGTACGGATTGCACGAGGGCAACGTTTCCTACATTCTTTGCACAAGGGGGTTGTTGTTTTTGCCATTTTCCCACCCACTCCTAGAATTTGCAGGCACAGAAAACGGACTCAAAGGCCAGAGGTTCCACATCCCCTCCTTTGCCTTTCAAGGTTTCCGGGTGTTTGACAAGAAAAGTAGGAAGAAAGTACGTTCTGTGTGCCAGGGCCTCACGGCAGCGCAGGCCTCCGTGCCGTGGAGCAGAACAAGGCATCTTCCTCCTCAGGATCTCGTTCCCCTCAGACATACATTCACGAATCTCGTTTTTGAGGCTCAGCGCCTGTCATCATGTCCTGATGATGCCGTTGGCCTGCTGTTTTGGAAGGCAGGGCTCCTCTGAGAGCAGCTCGTGTGCAAATACGGAGTCGTCTCCCGAGGAACAGGCACTGTGGGTGTCGTGGCCTTTGGGGGAGTCTTGCTCGAAGGCCACAGACAGGTCAATGTATTCCTGCGAGGAGGAGAACAACGGCATGAATATCGGCACGGAGCGCACACTACAAGTTCCTCATCCCAAGGTCACCTTCTTCTTTTATTTTCTTGGGCAAGAATTGAAATTCCACCTCTAGTGGGTGAAACCTTCTGCTCTCCACATGCTAAGGGCTGCCCTGCTTTCAAGAATCCAGCTGTGGTTTAATGTCAGCTTGGTAGGACTCAAAGTAGGACTCAAAGTAGCAGTCCAAAGGCATTATGGAGGTCCATCCGTGGTCCTTACCGAGCCGAGACAATTATCCCATTAACAGCCATGGTGTGACCCCAGACACGGTTCCTCCTACATAACCTTGTCCAACTACTGAATTCTCCCTCGTGGGCACCTATTCGGAAAAAGCTCACCTCCACCTTGGAGTGGAGACGCAGCTTGTTCGGTTGTGGTATTTGGGCTGTGGGACACATTCTCTAGTAGATTTCCTTTGGGATATCTGAAATAGTTTGCAAAGGATGCTCAATTCTTTCTGGGATTTAGGTACTTTTGCTACTGTTAGACAGACTTTTTTGTCCCCAAAATTCTTTTCTACTGACCGTCTTTTATTTATTATTATTATTGAAAATGCACTGTTTTTAAAATTCTGCCTGAGGAACAGAGAGGCACGTTAAACTGTTCCAAACAAAGAAACTAAATGACATTAATAGTTGCATTAAAGTTAAGTGTTACGCTGCAGCACTGAAAATGCCCTCTCCTTTGCCACTAGAATGCAGCCTCTCCCCTTAACTGCTCACTGTAGCTCTCCATGCTCTTAAACCGGTTGCAAAGCTCAAAAATGCTCAAGAGTCTGATCTCCGAGTACGGGGGGAGGGGCACAAGAGCTCTCCTGATGAAGAAAGGAGGAGATACGCACATCCGTGGAGGTCACTGTCAGCACTCGGTCCAGGTCTTCTACCAGCTGCTTAAAAGTTGGCCGCTGAGAAGGAACTGCATGCCAGCACTCCCGCATGATCATGTACCTGGGCAAGAGAAGGGGCTGATCAGCACCGCTGACGGAAGGACCCTGGAGAGCCCACAAGCTTTCCCTCAGCACAGCCGAGAGAGGCCGGCAAGATTTTTGTCGGCTGCCCATGTTTTCTACACAGCTACACTCCAAAAACAAAACCAATCAGGCTCTGACCTTCAAATAAGTCAGAGGTCAAGGCCCACGCAAGAATAGTTTTTGGATTTATAACCCATATTGCTGGCAGGAAAGTTCAAGGGAGCATTCATGTTGGTCCCGCCTCTTGTTTTTCCTCACAACCATCACCCTGTGAGGTGGGCTGGACTGAGAGAGAGGGAGAGAAGGAGAGAGGAGGAGAGGGAGCAGGAGAGAGAGCGGGGAGAAGGAGAGGGAAAAGCAGAGAGGGAGAGAGGGGAAAGAGAGAAGGAGAGGGAGAGAAGGAAAAAGAGAAAGAGAGAAGGAGAAGGAGAGAGAGTCTGTGTCACTTCTGGGTGAACGTGAATCTGGGTCTTCTCACTCTTAGCCCAGCGTTCCCCCATTATTCCCCACTGCCCCTGGGGCTGAGAAGGAGAAGGAAGGATTGGCCCACACCCTGAGCAACAGGGTGGGGTTGGAGCTGATCACGAGGGTCTTCCAGAAATGCCCCCAACTCTGCAATTATCAAAGTCCCCCAGAGTGACGGTTTTGCTATGGCTGTCCTGAAGCAGGACCTTTAACACCTGAGGAAAGCCCACTGAAGGGCTGGCCAAGAGCTTCCATGCTTCTCCACAGAATCTCGGATGGGTCTAACAGGCTGCCTAGAAACTTGAGCGAAACCTTTTGGCAACTTTAATGGGCTGCGTCCTCATCTAGCTGTAGAGCCGGAATAGAAAGAGCCCATTTGGGATAAAACTGAGCTTGGGTTGGGCTTTTTTGGAGACCAGTCCTGACCTGGGGGAATGGGCTTAAAGCATCCAAAGACCATTCTGATGATGAGAAGACACTTGGTTGAGTTTTGGGTGGCTATAGAAAAGAAGGAAGGAAGGAAGGAAGGAAGGAAGGAAGGAAGGAAGGAAGGAAGGAAGGAAGGAAGGAAGGAAGGAAGGAAGGGAGGGAGGAAGTATTCATAACAGAAAATACAGAGGTGAAGCAACTGAATTAACAGGAATCCATCCTGACAGATGGAAAGACAAGCTTCCCCAAAGTATGATATTCTCAGGTAGAAAACTTACAAATCTGGGGTACAATTTGCAGGCTTGTCCATTCGGTGGCCTTCCTTTAACAGTTTGAAGAGTTCCTCCACTGGGATTCCTGGATAGGGAGACCCTCCTAAAGTGAAGATCTCCCATAGCAGCACCCCAAATGACCACCTGAAAGCACCAATGTTGAAAAATCCAGTGAAATTTTGGAAGCAAAAAGAGAGAGAGAGAGAGAGAGAGAGAGAGAAGAAGAAGAAGAAGAAGAAGAAGAAATTAAGATGTATCCCTCTGCCCCCCCCCCACTACGAAGCCATGCAAAGTAACCTGTCACCGATAGCTTGATGACTGAACTTATCTGATGATTGAATCATATTTGTTTTTTCAAACCAAACACTGGCCGATCTGCTGATCCAGCTGAACTGAATCCCGAATTAGATAAGCAGTTAAATAGATACACTCCTCTCTTTGATCTTTGTGGAAGCCTCCACAAAGACCAATGAATGGAACAAGCCCATTTATTCATGGATTTCGGGATATCTTCTCTGCATGGCATCACAACGCTTTCCCTGAATGGGTGTTTTGTTCCTTTTTTATTTGAAAGCTGTGGGTATTGCTTACACATCACTCTGATGAGTGTAGACACGGTCGAACAATGCTTCGGGAGCCATCCATTTCACCGGCAGCCGGCCCTGGCATCAGGGACATGAAAACAGGATATTATCCATCAGCAATTCTTGTGTCACCACCATCTGATCCCCTCTGCTACAAGCGAGTCCAAATAATGTTTAATCAAACCTAATCCCAATTCATCTAATCATTGTGAAGATGCTGATCATCCACTTGACCCACCATCCAGAGTTAATGTATCTGGTGCCACCTTCTTCCCATAAAGGAGAATATTTGTGGCCCAGGGTTGAAAGAGGGGTCCCACTGATGCTCTCTGAGCTTGGTTGTTTTCTTGCAGATGTTTCATTATCTAGTTCAGAGGTCTTCAAACTTGGCAGCTTTAAGACTTGTGGACTTCAACTCCCAGAATGCTCCAGCCAGCTATGCTGGAGTTGAAGTCCACAAGTCTTAAAGCTGCCAAGTTTGAAGACCTCTGATCTAGTTTGTTCCAAAGGTGTTTCACTTCTCATCCAAGAAGCTTCTTCAGTTCTGAAGAAGTGAAGAAGCATCTTGAATGAGAAGAAAAAGTTCTTCAAGGAAAAACAAAAGCCAGCCGCCTTTTGAAAAAGGACCTTTGGGACAACCATGACCTGGATGACTGAGAATCTCCACAGACAATGATCTAGTTTGGGTAATGAAACGTTTGCAAGAAAACAATCAAGCTCAGCCAACACCCCTCACAACCTTCTCCCTTGTAAAATAAACACAAGATTGGTTGCAAGATCAATTGACCCATCTTCTTCCCATCTGTCTTTCTTCTGGCCTGTCCTCTTACCAAACTCCAAATTGTTTACTCGTCCCTAATGTATGCGCTGTCACGGCTTTATTTGACAAATAAGGTAGGCTCTCGTGACAAAAATCAGGCCAAGCAGATTTCATCAACAATCTGGTAATCTATCTAATCTCATCCAAACTTTTAAGAAATCTACGATAAAAGGAGATGATCTGAATGTTCCATAACAATTAGAAAGACTTTCCCTCAGAATAAGAAGCTCTAGTATTATTTCAGGGATTTTTGATCAATGAATAATTTGTTTATTGAATGATTTAAATAAATAAAACTATTTTGGAACTATCCAATTTACCCTTCCTTGATATGGGGTTCTCCATTTTGGCTAGGGATTCTGGGAGTCGCCATTCCAGCACATCTGGATGGCCAATGATTGTCCCTCCTCTCTCTTTTTTAGAAACTTTCCACTTACATTAGTTGTTTTTTTGTAATAATCGATGTTGTGAACATCTCTGGCCAGGCCAAAGTCAGCTATCTTCATCACGTTGTCTTCCGTGACTAGAACGTTTCTGGCAGCCAAATCCCGATGAATACACTGCAAAGAAATAGTTTATAAAAAAAAAAAGTTGGATCAATAAACAGCTCTATTCTTCATTACAAATCTGAACAACAAATCTTTTTAATTCCTTGTACTTTGGTTGTATAAATTGGTTGCAGCAACACCGAGACTCTCAATTTAGTAGAAACTCCTTATATCTTGTTTGTAACTACATTAAGTCTTCCCTTACAACAGCTCATTTAGTGACAGTTGAAAGTTACAACAACACTGGAAAAAGTTATGACCATTTTCCACGGGACTATTGCCCAGGGTCAGGTCATCCAAATTCAGGCACTTGACCACTGACTCATATTTATGATGGCCGCGGTGTCCCGGGGTCACGTGATCCCCTTTTGTGACCTTCTGACAAGCAAAGTCAGTGGGGAAGCCAGATTCACTTAACAACGGGGTTACTCACTTAACAACTGCAGTGAATCACTTAACAACCATGGTAAGAAAACGTGAAAAAATGTGGCAAAACTCAGTTAGCAACGGTCTCCCTTAGCAACAAAAGCTTTGGGTTCAGTTGTGGTCATACTTCAAGGCGTACCTGTACGCATAAAGGCATATCATAGAGGTCACTAAAAGATTAAATTTCCTTTGTCGGAGATATGTAAAAAAACCCCTGAAGCTTCCTGGTTCCATCTGATTTGATCTCTGAATTACTGGATTTTGCAGGCAGGAATAACATTTTATTACGCAAGAAGATTTACAGGGAAGTCCCTCAATGTTAAAGATGTTGTGGTTATGTTGAATTATATTCCAAAACTCTGGAATCTGACCGTCTTTGAGGGATGATGGTTATGCTCGGATTGGGGCATTGCCTAAAGAATTATTTTGAGAAACAGGAGGCAGGTAATGGATCTGTTTCTTTAAAAGGCCATTTCCCCACTAAACAGAAAACGAAGCAATATGTTTCCCGTTGACCCAGATTTCACGATATTTTACAATAGAGAAAATTGAATGAATAGAGAAAATTCATCATTTTCTATTTAACAATAAAGGGTATTATTTTTCTGTATAGCTTTATGATATATAAGCGATATATTTAAATCCTTAGTCATTTCTTTTGAGCTTCTTTCTTCCTTTTCTGTTTATATTTTTCTTATAATTAGTCATTTTCTGCATTTTCATTGTTGTGGATTTTAAAAAATTCAATTGCCAACATCAAGGACTTTTGCTCGAATCCCCCCGTATTATGAAAGGGGCAAATCCCACTTTGCGTATGAATCAGATCAAGAGGCCCAAGGCAGCTCCTGAAGATCCCATTAGGGGAAAGTCTCTAATGCCAATGAACCCATTAACAGGCCTTCACTCTCGTTAAACTTACCTGTCTCCAGAATTTGTTCTTTACTTCCATGCAGGTAAGTCCTCGACTTACGATGGCCTTGGGACTAGAATTCCCATCACTATGCGATGTAGTTTTTAAGTACAACTGCATCATTTAGCAATGGCAATTCTGCAGTCCTGGTTGCCATTGTTACCCAAATCCCACCGTCACAAGGCGAGACGACTTCCTGCTGGCTTTCCACAACTCAAATCGATGGGGAAGCCAGCAAGAAGTTACAAGTCCCAGTCTGGGAGGAGGTAATGGGTGCTGCTAGGTGGGGGAGGGGGGAGGGGGGGGAGGGGGTGCAAGGAAGGGTAGAAAGGGGTGCACGAGGCGTGGCATGGCTCAGAGAGGGCGAGAGGTTTGGGGCAGGTTGGGCATGGGCGGTGAGGCACAACGTGGGTGCGAGGGGGTGTTCAAGGCGCAGGTCAGGGAGGGTGTGAGAGGTGTGTGCGAGGGACAGTGTGAGGGTGTGTGTAAGCTGTGGGTTGGCAGGATACACAAAGGGGTGCACCACAGGTGAGGGAGGGTGCATGAGGCATGGCACAGGTTGGGGTGGCTGCACAAGAGTGGACGGGTGTGGTGTGGGGCAGGGAGGGGGCAAACAGGTGTGCGAGTGGCACTAGTGCAGAGGCGCTGCGTGAGGGTGTCTTTCTGGGGAAGCTGGCAGGGAATGGTGACCACGTGGTTGAGAGGTGCTGGCACCGGTTGTACGTGTGAACTCGTTGCCAAGCATCCAGATGGCAATCCTGTTACACAAGGATGCTGGGAATACCTGTGTAGGCATGCACCTCAACCTCAGTCGGCTGCTCAATTTTGTTTGAGGCCTCTGACCGTGAAATTAATTAATTTCGGTTAATTTTTCACGCTCTCTTCAAGGCACAGTACACTTTGGATCGAGATATCCCATATTTTGTGCATCCTTTCTCTCAGTTAACCAAAGGAATAAAATTTATCATCTTCAAATCAACTTTTAGGTGTTCCATCTCCAAGAAGAAAGGCACTGTGTACGCTAATTCCCTTTCAAATAAATATCATTTCAGCTTCTCCTACTTCTAGAGTCCATTTATCTCCTCTTCCATCTGTTATTCTTGTCTTGCTTAATACAACTTGGTGTCTTTGTTTCACGTTCCCCACGTAAGCCATCTTCTCCAGTCTCTGGGGGCCTATTTTTCGCAAATGCTTTGCTACTCACCTTTTGAGATGCCAGATACTCCATCCCACGGGCCACCTGGTAGGCGCACGAGACCAAGTCTTTAAAGGTCAGCTGTTCCTCGGGAAGCTTGCAGGTATCAAAGGAATAATCCATGCCAGGTAGCCGACGGGCTCTCAGGTATTCCCTCAAATTCCCCTTGGACGCATATTCCACAAGAACATAAAGAGGACCTGGAAAAAAACAAACCATGGTTGCTTGACATGCCCTCTCATTTCTCTCTTAACTTTCCTGGCAGCTTGCTACTTGTGTTAGGACTGTTATGTCCTTTCGTTCAGATTCTAGAAGAGAGAACCTTCAGTTCCACCACAGATGCATTAACCTTGGGAGGAAGAGGAGCTGCACCCTAACAATTTAGCAAGGTGACACGGGGTGGGTGAAGATGGGCCTGGTTCAAACTACAGACATCAAAGCTGAAGCTGGAAGAATCCACCACCTTCCAGCCACTCATCAGAAAGGAACCCCGATGCCCACACCGTGGCAGGAACTTCTAAGCAAATGGAGATTTACTGACTAATCCAAGGCCTACTCTTCACGGTTGCCCTGAGGAGGTCTCATTTGAAAGGCCACGTGCGTATTCATCAGAAATGCTTTCCTGAACACCCACTAAGCTTCCAATTCAGAGGGTGGAAAATTTGAGCTGATGTGGGAACTTCCACCCATACAGCTCTACCAGTGAGGTTTCCTCATGCAGGTGTTTCTCCAGATTTTGAAGAGGCAGAATTTACCTCCTTTGCTTTGAGAAGGACCTCAACAGGAGAAAGCAGAAAGCAAGGACACCGAGGGAGATCAATAGGCACAAAGAGGCCCAGGCTGAGCATCCTCCTGACTAAGCTCCACAGCCGTCTGTTTTAGGAACGTACCGTCCTGCGTGCAGGCCCCTAAGAGATTGATAATATTTTTGTGCTTGCCGATCATCTTCATCATTTCCATTTCTGAGACTAAGTCAGAGAGATCTTTGTCTGTGGCGTCATCTGCAGAAGAGAGGAGAAAAGCAGCAATGAGACGGAAGCAGTTCTGTCATGTTCCACACAAATGGCGCCCTGATCTTTTAGCTTGGAAGTCCACAGCAACCTCATGCTTGGTTGTGATTCTGCCCTATTCCTGGTTTTAGGGATCAGGGACTCTTCCCGCCTCCTTTCCTCCAATTCTGGACAACAAAAGATGTTTTCAAGCATGCACATCTGATATTTTGCTGGTTTGGCTTCATGTCAAGGGAACCATCCAGACGTTCTCCAGAAGTGAGCAGGCTCCTTCTGCTTCAAAGATAGAGTGAGACAGAACCTCCTACTTTTCTGGGATGGCATTTCAAGCCAACCCTCCCCATCCCACTTCCTCTCTTAGACTGGGAAGGGAAGCAACTGAAGGACCGAGAGGTGGAATCAAAGGTGAATTGGAGCCCACAGTAGGTTGTCTTGATACAGGCAGTCCTCGACTTATGACCACAATTGAGCCCACCATTTCTGTTGATAAGCAAGACAGTTGTTATCTGATTTATGACTTTTGTTGACCCTGCAGTTATGTGGTCACGAAGCGAATCTGACTTCCCCCATTGACTTTGCTTGTTGGAAGCCAGTTGGGAAAGTCACAAATGGTGATCACATGACCCCGAGACAGCGGCATTGTCATAACTGTGAAGCAGTTGCCAAGCGGCCAAATTTTGATCACGGGATCATGGGGGATGCTGCAATATTCGTCAGTATGAAAAATGGTCATAAGTCACTTTTTCCAGGACTGCTGTCACTTCGAATGGTCACTAAATGAATGGCTATAAGTCAAGGACTACCTGTATAAAGGACAGGGAAGAGACCCCTAAAAGCCTGAGATGACCTAAAGCAGACGTCGGTCCATGGAGGCGAAGCATGGGAGGAGAACCAAACCAGGATTAGAAATCGGAAGTGCACAGAGGCAGGGCTCATGAAAACAGCCGTGTCCTTGCACCCGGGGCCTTCGGTACCTTTCAGCATCTTGACGGCTACAGTCACAGGCTTGCTTGGTTTCTCCTTGTCGATCCCCATGGCTTCGGCCATCACCACTTGCCCGAAGCAGCCTTCGCCCAGCGGCTTCCCAAGAGTCAGGCTGAAAAGAAAACCAGTACGGGTAAGGCTGAGACAGCTGAAGGACCAGGGAGTGGCCCTCCCAAATCCGTGCCTAAATCCAGTTTCCTCACCGAGATCTCGCCAGTTCCCACTTTGGATCTGCCGGCAGCTCCAGCTCGGAGACGTTAGCCAGCATGGCGCCCTCGCTGGAGGAGAGGCGGGTGATCCTCACCAGAGGAGTGTTGGAGTTCATGGATGAGTTGGACTCCAAAGACACCTGCTTGAGTAGAGCAAAGGAGCGGTTACTGGCAACAGCCTCTCGCGGGGGGGGGGAGGGGGGGCAGCCCAAGGGGCCGAGGGGAGGGAAGACGGGGAGCCTTCATGAGCCACAGTGCAATTCAGAACGGTTATCAACCTTGATGGGAAGCCACTGAGGGCCTCCGCCAAGACCTTTGTTTTCTTAAAAAAATGCTTTTGGGTTTAAATGGTCTAACTTCTAATTCCTGGGAGTTAGCGACTCTGCTCCTTTGGAATTTATTCCGAAGCACATCTCTTTTTTCTTTCTTTTTTTCTTTTTTTTTGGCCTGCTCCTGGAAAACAGTCATGATCTCTGGAATATAACTTAATTGCAGTAGAAAGCAGTGCTACCCTAACGCTTCCTGTGATCTTGAGGCAGCCTTGAACCACACTGGCTTCTATTTGGCATGGAGAAACAGCCGCTGAGAGGGACGTGCATGAGATGGGAAAAAATGAATAGGGAAGAAACATTCTTCCTCTCTCTCCCTCCCTCCCTCCCTCTCTCTCTCTCTCTCTCTCCCTGTGTCTCTCTGTGTCTCCCTGTGTCTCTCTCTTGCTCGGTCTCTCTCTCTCTCTCTCTCTCTCTCTCTCTCTCTCTCTCTGCCTCTCTCTGTCTGTCTGTCTCTGTGTGTGTGTCTCTCTGTCTGTCTCTCCATTAGGATCATTCAGTGAAAACTAATTGAAAACAAAATTAGAGGAGGTCAAAGAAAGCACTTCTTCAGACAATACTTATTACAAATGAAGGCAAATATATGTGTCCCAGGATAATGTTGCAGGACCCAATCTGACTTGGTCATGGGACCAGAGGTTTAGTCTTCTGAGCTTTTGGACTCGTGCTGGAGCCCATTCTCAGAGAGACGTTCTCAAGGAAAAGAGAGAGAAGATCCCCAAGGAAGGGCTCCAGCATGAGTCCAAAAGCTCAGAAGATTAAACCTCTGGTCCCTGTGACCGACTCAGATTGGGCCCTGTAATACTTAAGTTGTGGAACTGATCCCAAAATATGATGATGGTCCCTAAGTTACATGAAATTCAAGGTGGACACATCCATCAGTTGGCTGCTGATTCTGAAGACTCTGTATATTATTCAGAGTCCCAGGATTATCTGTCTGACTTTTGAGAGGAAAATGATGCTTGGCTTGATCCAGAAGGCCCGTCCTTATCATCTCAGTGCTTCCCATTTCTTCCCCGGAACCCAGGAAGCACTAACGGTATTAACAAATAGCACTCATGGGGTCCCTTCCTAGCATGCTCATCCAAGAGAAAGCCTCCAGGTGAATTATGAGTCGCATCAGTAAAAACAGGCCTTTTCTTACTGTAAAGAGAAGCATTTTGGGAAGCCTGATTGTGGTCTAAGTCCATTTTACATGCCATGTTAATGTAACATCATGGAGAATTCAACAAACAGCTAAGATCTGGAAACCAGAACGTTGCACAACTTTAAGGCCATCCTTTAAGCCAGGGGTGGGGAACCTGTGGACTTCAATTCCCAGAATTCCTGAGCCAGCAAACAACAGACGTTAAGTCCGCAGAAACAGCAAAGCTAGAATGAACCCGTGTTCTCCATCAAGTGGCCTGGTGACCCCCTTGAGTCCTTCTCTGGGTCTAACAAATCGGGAGGGCCTAAGGAATAGAGGGGAACAGAGATCTTGTATCTACTTTCTGTTACCTGTCTCTTGAGGGGGAACTTGGAGACTTTCTGAACTGCGGTGGCGTTCATGGCTTTTTTGGCCGGCCTTTTAATTTTATAAATCATCACCATCACGGCCACCAGAATGGAAAGAGCGAAGGCAATCCCGTAGCTGAGGATGCTGGCGTAAAACGAGCTGGAATCCTGTCTCGCAACCCGTTTTTCTGCTGCAGAAGGAGAGACGCATGTTAGGAACCAGGAAAATGGCGGCCTAACCATATTCTGATACGTTTCAATACAGATCATCCCCAATCTAAAATACACAACGGCACAAAATGCTTGTGGCACAGCACTAAATGGCTGTCATCTCCAGATTTCTTTAAATTTGGGGATTGACCCTGGTGCGGAAGGGTTTTCAACAAACGAGACGTGAAGGTCTCTCTTCTGAAAATCTAATAGCTTTCTCCGCTAGATCCTTTATTTAGGAGCAGCCGTTTAAACACTGTATCAACGGACGTGTTGACATTCAAACGTAATTAACACACACAGTAATGCCAAATGACTGTGTATTAAAAGAATAATGCTGAAGCGCAAAATGTCAGTTCGTGTTGCAGCACTGAATGAGAAACGTTCTAGCGTTTCTGAGATGAGCTGGCAGCCAGCAGACTTTGTGGAGTTGGGGCTGAGAGCGGCATTGTTTAATTTGGGGTTGTGTGATTCATTGGCCCAAATCGTGAAAGCTCCTCCCTGCCAAGAGACACCCCAAGGCAGGAGAAGGGGTGTGGGTGGGGATGAGCCAGCAGGGCCTTCGTCAGGTCCACCTTGTGAGAAATCGGCTACGGAGGCTGAGAGC
Source organism: Ptyas mucosa (assembly GCA_012654045.1). Lineage (NCBI taxonomy): Eukaryota > Metazoa > Chordata > Lepidosauria > Squamata > Colubridae > Ptyas > Ptyas mucosa. The sequence goes on from WNWU01013721.1 coordinate 5,018,586, forward strand.
CACAAGTGACTCACAGGGCTTCCCAGAAGGAGTCTGGGGTTTTCCAACTCAAATGTGGGCGCAATTCAGCCAGTGAAAGTTGGAATCCAGTAATAGGAACCTACTCCATTAGGCTGGGCATTTAGCATCCAGCTCATAAGTGGTGTGGAACAAAGACTTCTGAACTTCTCGGAGGCCCCCCCGGGAGAGACCCAAAAGTCACAATGGGCTTTGCACGGTTCAGCTGCATCTGTGGCAGCCTCTCTCTTCTCACACACTTGTGGCTGTCCAAAAATCAGTGCTGCACCCACAACAGTTCTGAAAGGGGCACCACCAGGGCTCCCCAGATGGAGAAAGGCTAATAATTCGCGCTTACTCCAGAGTAGAAATGTGTCATTTATCGCCATTTATAATGAGTTGCATGAAACGAAATGTGTTTTTGGTGACTGAAGATGATCGTCCCGTCTTGAAACGCAAGATGCACCTCCCGCTCAAGAGCTGCACCTTGCCCTTTAGAGGCAAAGGGGGGGAAAGGAGACCAAGCAGAAATACCTGGTAATACCGTCAGCCAAGCAGAATGATGTGAATAACCAATAGAATTCCCCGCCAGGCAAGTATATTCCCCAGCGTCTTCAAAAGTAACATTGTGCAAGGACAGAATTTCTAGCTCTTTATCCGTTTTGTTAACACCTGCTGTCTACGGAGGAAAGAACAAAACAAAAAGAGAGATAGGAAAGAGAGAAGGAAGAAGGAGAACAGGATAAGCAAAATTCCCAGAAAAGATCACCCAGACAAATTTCAAAAGCAGGCGGCGATCGGAATGGCCTCTGTGGCCTCTCCTGGTTCCCTTCCACAACCACAGTTGGTTTCCAAAGCAATCAGCTCCCTTCACCAGCCTCTGACTCTGTCCCACTAAGGATGCATGCAAGCCAAAGCGTCCGGACGAAAAATCCCCTTCACAAGATGACTGTCTCGGGGGGGGGGGGGGGGGGGGGGGGGGGGGGAAAGAGGAGAGGCTGAGACAAGCAGGGAGGATTCAAGGCCAGGGGACAAACATGGCTTTACCAGAAAAAAAGCTTTTCATCTTTTAAAAATTTGCAGAATTTATACAGAGATTGGGGGAGGTTGCCTCCCCATCCAGAAAGCCCTTGCTCCTCTTAGATCTGTTAGAAAGGTTTCAGTACATTTCCTGGCCCATTTTTTTTTTTTTTTTTTTGGTGAGGGAAAGGCACTGAAAAGGAGGAAGGGCTTCAGAAGACGTGGCCTTGGTGGCGAAGGGCTTCAATGGGAGTGCCTGACAATGGCTCTCCCGAAGTGAGCTCGATGAATCGTGAGAAGAGGAGGCGGAGACAAAGAGACGGTTAAGAACACAACCGGGAGGAAGAGGAGTTTCAAAGACAGTCATTAATGTGGGAATTTTTCTTAGCGAATGATTCATAAAGCGTTTCGTTATTCTAAAAGTTAGGGAGAAAAAAGTCAAAGACGTAGAGGAGACGGGGGGAAAAGCACCCCAAGAGGAGCAGGAATGGTAACGACTAGCAGTTGGGAGCTTTTTTTCGGCTCGTTCGTGCAGCTGCGAAGCCTCTGGGACAGAGTTGAGGAATTACCTGCTTCTGGTTTGTGAATGTGGAGCCAAAATGATTTTTCGGCTCTGCCTATGAAATTGTTGGCTCTACAAAGATATTCGCCTTCGTCTTGTTTGGTCACATTGAATAGATTTAGGTTAACATCGGCTTCAGCGTTTTTACTGATCCAAGACTGCAGAACAGACAAAAACTTGAACTTCAGTAACCCAACAATCTCTCTCCGTCACAGGTTAGACAGGCAGGGCTGGCTAGCTCTCACTCGGCTTGGCTTCACTTTTTGGTAGAACTTCCGTGTTGGAAGAGGACGGCTCCTTCTCTCACTGCAAGAGACCACCTTGAAGCCCTTGAGAGAGAGAGATGGTGGCTGGGTCTCCTGCTTGGAGCTATCCAGGAGGAAAGGCCCACCTTCTCTCCACGCCAGGGGTCTCACTGCCCCAGGGGTTTTGCCCCTAAGAAAATTCCCCCAATTGGAACCTGCCTTTGGATCTCTTGGATCCAATTTCTTTTTTTCAAATTCTGCACTCTAGCATAAGGGAGGACTGGTCTTGATATTCTTCTTTGAGGGGTCCTATTAGACATTTGAAGGGGGATATCCTAACCCCACCCCTCCATCTTCTCTTTCCAAGGCCCAGCAGGCCAACCCAACTCTTCAATCTCCTTCCATAGCCATCCATGTCTACCCTTCTCTTTCCCTCACTGTCTTTCTCCCAACGTCATTGGTCAATTCTTAGGTTGCAATCTAGAGGCATTTACTGCATGATCTATTAAAGCAGTTAGTGGATTAAAGAACGAGCAACACTTATTCTTGCAAAATTTATCTTTGATAAGTAATAGGGATAGAATTCAAGGTGCTCACAGAACCAATGACTTTATGATCTGTTCAGGAGCTTCTTAAGGATTGATGCCAGGCAATGTACATCAAATGATGGATGAATCGTCCTTTCCCCTTTTTTTGAAGATTAAAGGACATTTTGTATTCTCCAATGTCTCCAATTTGATTCAGAGATCAATTCATCCATGGACCAATGACGGAAACCAGCAAGGCATCATTTGGCTTTGCTAAGGAAGTGCAATCCAGTGTTTTTCTAAAGCAATCTCGTCTTGCTGCTTGCGTGAAATTTGGTCATGAAAGATGAAGATCCTTTCGGGAAGGCTAAGGTATTGCGAAACAGCTGCCCCCCACCTATGCAAATAATCCTTATATTAATTCTGAGTGATGGTTATCTCCCCTCTCATTAAGCCTGACAAGCAGTAACGTCTTGAGCACGCTAAACAGGTTCACGGTTTCAGATTTACATCCAACCTTTCCCAAAGGTGCTTTTCTAAAAGTCAACTGGACTTCTTTGGGTTTTTTTCTTGAAAACCTTTCACTTCTCATCCATGCAGCCATTTTCAAGGAAAAAACCAAGGAAGTCCAGTTGACTTTTGAGAAAACCATGTCCTGGATGATGGATGATCTCCGTGGATGTCAAGCCTTGCCCAATTTGGGGTCCTATCTCTCAGACATGTTAGTTATATGGTCAGTTCCTCTGCAGGATTAATCCCTGGCTCTTCCAACAAGATTTTCAGCAGATCTCAAGGTTAATCTGATAGCGGTTGTTATGTGTGACTTCCTGTTAATATCTCCTCAATCTAGTAGATTCCAGCTTTAAAAGAATGTAACAATGTATACCAACCTTTAGGACAGACACGTAAGGAGTCCCATCCGGCCCGTATTTGCTTCCATTGACTTCCACATGTTTCAACCACTGGATGTGAGGCTGAGCATCACTGTACACTTTGCAGTGGAATTCCACGTTGCTCCCAACCACCACTGTTTGATTGGCAGGCAGCCCTGCCTGGAGAATGGGGCGGTGTGGAGATCTTTCTGCAGAAAGGAGAGGGCGCTTAGTTATTATGGGCAATGAGTAAACCCTCTAGCCAACATTTGTCCAATAAAAGCTCCCTGTTAGCACACTATGACGCTGTTGCTAGAGGCCTATGTAACCACAATACCAAGGTGCGATATAATATTTGCACTTGTAAGCTGTTGCTCAATTCCCATCACTCCTGTGGAAATGAAAAGGTGGACTGAAACCGGAATGAAAAACCACAAAGTGCATGGGTGCCTTGCTCAGTCTGGCTTCATAAATGGGCAGCCAGGTTTGCTATCATCAGCTACCATCAATATACTAGGAGAAGGATAAACCGGACGTAGCAAACTCCTCTGAAGAAGTGTGGATGTAATTTTTGAAACACATTTGGTGAGATACCACTTTTCTTGATACCAATTTTATCAGTTGGATTAAAATGCTGTTTTAGTTCAGTCAAAGGAAATGTAGGATATAAAACTGTGGCTGCAATGGAAGCTATAAAGCTATTATATGCAGACTTTGCCTACATTTTCCCCTCAATAAATTATCAATTCAATAAATTGTAGTATATCTTAATTCGCTTTCAGGTCTAGAGTATCTGAGGAAATTTATAAGAAATCAACATTTAAAAAAAATATAAATCCTTTTAAATGCTTGGAATATATCCCGGTATTGTTTGTATCTTCAACATCTAAACAATATAAAGTTTATATTAATATAAAGAGCTTATATGGACTAATAAAAGTAGTTAAAGTGAACATGGCATCTGGACTGATGCAGATAGTCAGAGTAAGCCCTACTTTAATTCCTCATTGATATTTAAAGAAAACCAATAAGATACTGAGAAAGTTTTCATGGGACAGATATTTCCCATGCGCCAAAAACACTTCTTTATACAGAAGTAATAATTTAAACAAAGGCTTTGCAAAACAAGAGCCTTTGCTAACTGGGACTGCCTCTATGTGTAGTTTTTAAAATTGTATGTGCGTTAATTCTTAGGTTATTTTTCTTTTGAGGTAGAGATACAGTATAGTACTTTTTTTTATTACTTGTCACCAGGATAATCCTGCTTCCTCTAAATTCTGAAACCTGAGGCTGAAGGGAAACTAGCATTCTGGTTCTCAGACTCCTTCAGTTCTACTTTCCAACTGTTTTTCCAACTTTAGAAGTGGAGTAGCCGAGAGGAATTCCTTCTTTCTTCAAGAGGATGGAGTTTGGGACAGATGGGGAACAGCTGTCCCTTCTGTGAATGCCAAGTGGCACCGCATGGATCTTGGATGCAAAGTTTAAAACAACACTTACCAAGAACATCCAGTTGGTAAGTATGCCAGATTACACCGTATTTGTTCTCGACCACACAGGTGTAGTTGCCTCGGTCTGACGGAACAACGCTCTCCATGACGAGACTCCACTGCTGGTGCCGCAGCTGAAAAAAGGAAAAGATCAGTGGATAGATCTTGGTCCTTCAGAAAATGACTTAGCAAGAACATCCTTTTTCTAGAATTGAAATGTGAGGTCCATAAAAGTGTTATCTCTCTCCCATGTGCTCCAGAAACAGGACTAGAATTAGATCTCCTTCCTCAGTTTCAGAATGTGAACCCAACAAGACAATTCTGAGAGTTGAAGTCCACAGTAATGAGTGGAAGATCATCAAAGGGAGATCCCAAGTTGGAAGTAAGGAGAAATTTCCTGACAATGAGAACAATGAATCAGTGGAATAGCTTGCCTCCCAAAGTTGTGGAGGTTTTCAGAAGTAGACTGAGCAACTAATTGATCAGGATGGCAAAAAAGCTCCTGTCCCCCCTCTATGTTCTAAAGTCGCCCATGTTGGCAAACCCTGATCTGGACTATGTTCCCTCATTTGCAGCATAAAGGTATTCGCTGTGCAGATATGCTAATGAATACCCAACAGCATCTTGGCACATTCACAATAACTTTCCATAATATCCATAACAACCCTGTGTGTTTTCTTGAATAATACAACTCAAGTGGATGAAAATGATGAAGCCAAGTACCATACTTGGATTTAAGTTAGAAGTTGGATTTGTGTTGGAAAACCTAACACTTACATTTAAGGAAGTTCACATTAACATATACCATATAACAAATCTCTCTCTCTCTCTCTTTCTCTCTCTCTCTCTCTCTCTTTCTCTCTCTCTCTCTCTATCATCTATATTTATCTTTATCTCCCTATCTCTTTATGGCTGTCTATCGATTTATCAATCTATCATCTATTTATCATCTATCTAACCACATACATGCTCAATAAATAGATTACTTTCTTTCTATATCAACACTTATTACTCTGGGTCTAATTTACAAGTTTCTAGAGCATCTGGTGCATTTCAAGAATAACCTCAAAGCAGCTTACTGTGTTTCAATGAGCAAATGGGGGTGGGTGGGTGGGGAGGCTTCTACTTATTTATCCTAAAAGGCTATTCCGTCAGAGAGAAACAAAGGCCAGCTCTGGGTCTGAGTAAGCAAGATGGGTGGCCACCAAATCCCACCCACGAATGAGGACTTACTTTAATGCCTCCAATACGGTGCTCCCCTTTGAATTCTTTGCCATTTTTCAGCCAGTATATGGAAGGAAGCGGCTTGCCAGCTGCCGGGCACCGGAAACGAACAGTATTGGCAGCTGGTACTGCCAAAAGCTTCTTTTCCATTCTGTCACGATGGGTCCAGTAAGGTGCAACTGCAAATACAAAGTAGAATGAGAGACGTCAGCTGAGAAAGATGGCAGGTCCTCAGCTACTTATCTCCACCAGCTTCCTATCAGGGATGGCCTTCTAAACTTTAACTGAACAGCACCATTCAGCAGTCCTAGGCAGCAGGACCAAAACTGAAGGTTGATGGAGGTTTGGAGGACTACATGTAACCCATCCTTGGGTAAAATGACCTCTCCATGTGTGTAATTAAGCATAGGATGAAGATGAGAAGAACAGGTTGAATGAATGCACCACTAGCCACTTGAAAAATCAATGTCTCTGGAGATTCTCCATCATCCAGGTCATGGTTTTTTCTTTGAAAACATTTTGCTTCTCATCCAAGAAGCTTCTCCAGTTCTGCAGGATCCAATCTGGGTCGGTCACCAAGACCAGAACTTTTGGACTTGTGCTGGAGCTCATCTTCGGGGAACTTCTCTCGCTTCAGTTCTGACTGAAGCAAAACATTTTCAAAGAAAAAACCAAGAAAGTTGCCTTTTGGAAAAACTGCTTTGAGACGATTGCAAAGCCCAAATCACAGAAAACAAGCTGACCTTTTTCTTTTTAGTGTTGGTACAAACAAATGGGTGAACAGTAAGTTCACTCAAGTAGAGAATTGGTCAGAGGAAAAAAGACAAGTCAGCACATCCAGAGAAGACATCATTGCATTGCTGGAGCTGAACTGCAGACAACAAGGAAATGAAAGTTGATGGGACCGGTTGTATAACTGCCTTGCCCATACCAGGAAGGGCAGTGTTTGGGGAACAGTTACGTTGGCTCACAAGTCCTGTTTTTACACTCCAACAAATCCCACTATCCACTATTGTTAAAAATCAAGTGTCAATTTTCTCTCTTTTTGAGGGAAGACAGACACTAAAATAACTTAAATTTGCTTAATACAAACTCCAAATCTTCCCACAAAAGAGGAATACAATAAAGAGGTATTGACCTTGTTATTGCCATCAAATTACTAGATTTCTCAACAGTTTCCTGACACAACAATTAACCAGTGGAACGGCTTCCCTCCAGAAGTTGTGGATGCTCATCACTGGAAGAAGAGATTGGACAGCTACTTGTCTGGAATGGTATAGGATTTCTTGTTCAAATAGTGGGTTGGATTAGAAGACCTTCGGGGCCTCTTTCAACTCTGTTAGTCCATTATTTATTAAAGATATGGTCCCTAACCACCAGGAGGCTGACCATGTCTTGTCCTAGCAGATACCTTCAATTGTCCCGTAAAGTCTTCTGATTAGGCATTTGTGGTGAAAGCCACTTCAACTTCATTACCGACTAATGGGCAACTCCTATCAAGCCACCTTCCTACTGAAAGGAACAAAGGCATTGAATTCTACAACACAGCCAGGAGAAATGATGGAAGTACAAACTATCGTGGCTAAAGGGAGAAATTCCACATTTCTGTTGCATCTCACAACTTTTATTTTCTGTCTAAAGCATTGTCAATGTACGTATATAAGAAGCATCTCCATCAAAAGGGAGATCTGTAGATTTACAAAAACAAGCCAAACAACAACTTTGGGCCAGATTAGCTGACCTGAGCTCCAGATGATAATAAGTTGTCTTCTTTCAGTCAAAAACTTGGAAGGGAAGCTTCTTTGCAAGAATACTGTAGGTTTGTAGCTCTGAGATCCTCTGAATGTTTGTCTATGAATGAAGCAAATTTGTCCCCAAAGTATGGGCAATGAGTCCTAGAAGCATGATAGCTTTTTTTTTTTTTTGCTATTATAGCTATCCCAAAGGTGCTTTTTCAAGAAGCAACTGGACTTTCTTGTTTTTCTTTGAAGACATTTCACTTCTCATCCAAGAAGAAGCTTCTTCAAAGCAAAATGTCTTCAAAGAAATCCCAGAAAGTCCAGTTGCCTCTTGAAAAAGCACCTTTGGAACAACCATGACCTGGATGACTGAGAATCTCCGTAGACATTTATCATAGCTATCATAGAATAAAATTTCAGGCTGGGATTTCAAGTGAAAAACTGGTACTATAATCAAACTGTAATCATGTTCCTGAGTGGACCCCATGAGTCAAGAGAAGGAAATAAGCAGACCAAAGCATTCCCTTCTTCATCCCTTGGTGATCAAAGCTGAATCTCAGATGATGGACAGGAAACGTGACCTTCCTGAGGTCAGAAGGTCCTGGGGTGGAGCCATCGGCTGAAGAGGGCAGCGAATCTGCTGAGTTGGCTCCAACAGTCCCAACAATGGAAATGTTTGGGACAGCTATAATTACTGGCAAGGGATCTCGCTGTGGGATTTGCCAATTAAGAGTCAATTCAGAGCACAGACCCAAAGCAATTTCATGGGATGGTGGCTTCAGAGAACAATCAGCAAACGCCAGACTACATCCCCACAATGAGCACAAAGCCACGAAGATTAGCTTTGCCGGCAGGACAAAATGCTGACCACATGGACACATCTGGGCAGTCTGCCTCCAGCCCAATCGCAGAAATAACATGAAATGCCATCTGCGGCTGAGAATGTAAGACCACGCAATCTATGAAAGTGAAGCAATTTCTGAAGTGAATTTCCTGGCCGGAAGCCTACAGGAAAGACAAGACAAGACAAGACAAAGCACCTAGAACTTCTGTAGATGTTCAGCAAACAGAGAAGAAGAACACACAGAAAGAAGATGACTAAAATAAGAAAAACACTTGGTGAGAACACTTCTTAGATGATCTAGAAAATGCTCAAAGAGGATAAGAAAGCAATTTCCTTCCAAAATCTTGTTCTAAAACAAGGATGGGCAATTCAGAGTTTGGATATGGCTTCCAGCACCTCAACATCAGACTGTCAAACCTGGTTTATCAAATGACAAGGTTTCAGGAGGGAGAGTGAATTGTTTGTCCCAAGGGCCTCCTCTTCCCATTTTTATCTTTAGTATCTCTCCCCCCAAACAGTTCCCAAACGTTTCCAAACTTCCAAGCTTGTCCATGTACAGGCCTCTCTCTCAAAAGAACCACGGAAAGGGAGGACAAATAAACCAAGAAAACAAAATGCATTTATTTCTAAGAGCGCCCCTGAAGAAATTTGCTGATGACCAGTTGGCCAATTTGTAACAAGCGACAATGTAGTAAGAATGACTTCCTTGATTACCACATATTGTTGGCCAGTGCTGCCATCACTGGATTTATGCACACAGTTTCTGCTAATCCACACCAACCTTCAACCTGAAGCTTTAGGTCATGTTGCTACATGTTGTATATGCAATAACTGCACACGTGTGTAATGTATGACACTGCAATCATTCAGTTTGGCTGTACCAAGTCAGTAGCCTGAATTTTCCAAAGCACCCCATCTCACTTGTTTTAACTCATCCCCTAGAAAGCCTTTTATTCTGAGATTTTATGCTTGCACTCTTTAAATGGGAATTTGTACTGGGGAACTAATCTGTGTTTTTATGTGCAAGAGAGACCACAATAATAGACAGTGCCTCCTCTTTCCAGGTTTGCAAACGGTTATCATTAAGCGATAAAACTTTCTCCAGACTAAGGCTGACCAAGCATTCTGCTAGTATTTTAAAAATGAAACCTTTTTTTTAAAAAGAGATCTATGCCTAATGCAGTGTTATTCAACCTTGGTAACTTTAAGTCATGTGGACTTCAACTCCCAGAATACCCTAGCCAGCTGGCTGGGGAATTCTGGGAGTTGAAATCTACATGCCTTGAAGTTGCCAAGGTTGAGAAAAACTGGCTGGCGTAATGAATGGCTTCCTTTTCCCTGGTGACAAGGGAATAAATAAGAAGCAGAAAAGCAGGAGAAGGGAAGGGAAGGATAGGCTGACTGGGTTACTCGGCTTCCTGGCTCAGGAACTCTTTTCCCAGCTCCGTAGCTTTCATCCTCCTCTGTTTATTTCCTCCCTCGGAGGCATCTGTAGACCACAGGCCATCTTGGCTTCTCCAACTGCTACCTTCTGAGAGAGGGAGCAGGAAGCCTGCCATGTTCATCCGTGCAGCCAAGGGGCTCTCCCGTTTCTCAAAGCTGAAACTCCAGCCGATTAGCTACTCACAGGCCTGCAATGGGTGGGGAGAACAGGTTTTACTCCCCCCCCCCCAATCCAGCAAGCACTCTGACAGAGAGAGCAGGCAATGCAGAAGGGGAAAAGAAGGGAAACATTTCTATACATGGCAAGCAGATTATTTTATCCTTGGCAAAGTTTTTCAAAAATTAATTCAAACTCTATCTAAAAACTGTGGGGAATGGAGGTTGTTTTAAAATTTGGTGTTTTAAAAAGAAAAACACACAACTTTATCGACACTCGGGTCTTGCAAAACGGAAGGCAGCACAACTTGAGAGACCTAGAGAGATTGATGTAAACCATGGTGGCCTTACTAACTCATAACTGGCTGCTTACTATTCATCTCCTCCTTTGTGCCCTTCCTTCCTTCCTCCTTCCCTCCCTCCCTCCCTTCCTTTCCATCCATCCATCTACCCACCTGCCATCTACTTCCTTCCTTCCTTCCTTCCTTCCTTTCCATCCATCCATCCATCCATCCATCCCTTTCACAAAGGAAGAAGGAACTTCAAGAAGGGAAGAGGATGGCTCTAAACTCTCTTTGGGTGTTCCTTCTGAGCAAATATTTTCTCCTGGGGGCTGAAAATCAGCACCACAGACTTGGTCTTAATACCCAGGAACTCCCAACAGAGGAAAATTGAAAATGCTTTATTGGAGGGATCTGATTCAGGACTAGCCTTTATAAATGCTGGCTCAGGAAACTGGAAGCGTCGCAGCGAGACTGGCTGGAAAAATAGTGGGCTCCAATGAGCTCTGCGAAAATCCAGCCGGACAAACCGCTATCGGGGGGGTCTTCGGACCGGAACCAAGAGGAACAGGAAAGTTCCTCGAAAGGTCAGAGGCTGCTCTTCGAACCGGCAGCAGGGATGGTGGCCATTGAAAAATGACCGCTCTGAAGCGGGGGCAACCGGACTACGTTTTTTGTGCAGGAGCGGTGTCTGAATGGAGTGCTGGTACTGGGTGAGCGATTGGCCAACTCACAGTTGAAAAAGAAAATTTTTAATAACTTTAAAAGGTGTCCCGGAGCAGAAATGATCAGCTAATTGGCACTTGGGAAAGTTAATGGAGGGAGAAGAAGAAAGAGGAGGTTAAAATACCAAAGTCCAAGAAAGAAAATTTTACAAGTGGATTTTAAATTGGATTTGGAGAAATTAAAAACAATAAAAGAAAAAGAAACCCGAGGGAAAGTACTTTTTATGTGGATTAAAAATATTTTTGATAGTTTTCACATTTGAAGGAGAAGAACAAAGAGGAAGTTAAAATACCAAAGCCCAAAAAAGAAAATTTTATAACTGAATTTAAAATTGAATCAAAAAGAATCAATCAAAGGGAAAAGAAGGAAAGAGTGGAAAGAGATTAGGAGAAAGCTTAGGGAGAATTACTCGAGTAATATTTTTATTTTTATTTATTTTTTTATTTTTATTTAATTTATATGCCGCCCTTCTCCGGAGACTCAGGGCGGCTTACAGTGCGTTAAGCAATAGCCTTCATACTTTTGTATATTTATACAAAGTCAGCTTATTGCCCCCACAATCTGGGTCCTCATTTTACCCACCTTAGAAAGGATGGAAGGCTGAGTCAACCTTGAGCCTGGTGGGATTCGAACTTGCAGTAATTGCAAGCAGCAGATGTTAATAGATGTTAATAACAGGGTGCTTTAAACCACTGTACTACAGGCTCTGTAGATATCTAAAAGTGAAAAAAAGGATTCAGGAGAAAAGATATAATAAATACAAAAAGAAAAAGAAGAAAAAGAAGAAGTTAAAAGAATGGGATAAAAGGAGGAAATTATTAAGAAGTGGAATTTTGGAGAGACCAAGAGAAAATGGTTAAAGAGGGGAAGAATAGGGGGAAGGAGGAAGGTAAATAAGATATATATTAGTAGATTTAAGGGAACTGTATTAATATTATTAATTGTGGGTCAAATAAGTTAAAGGGTTTTAATGTAAGAAGTGAATATGATGATGTATACTGCTTATAGCAAAACAGAATAGTAGATGAAATATGAACTGGCAATGGGGTTCATAATTATGAAGACAAGCTAAATTAGGAGAAAAAATTGAAATGTTAAAAAATGGGAAGGGGATTTTGAAAAATATATACTGTAAAGGAAGAAATAAGATAATTAATTGATGTTATTGTAAGCAATTAGGAATTAAGGGCGGATAGTGATACTGTTTATGTATTATGCATTAAGAAGAGATTAAGATAAAATGTGGATGGTTAAGATAAAGGGTTTCAACGTAAGAATTGAATATGATGATATATATTGTGTATAGTTAAAAAGTGGGATGGGGATTTTGAGAAATATATTTTGCAAATGGAGAAATAAGATAATTAATTGATGTTATTGTAAGAAATTAGGAATTAGGAATTATTAAGAAGAGATTAAGATAAGATAAAGGAATATGTAAAAAGAATATTATGGCCGAAATTGGAAATACGTAAAATGTACTTGGGGAAAACAAAAAAAGAGATGAAATAACAAGATATGGTGAAAAATGAGGATTTTGTGATAAAGAATTATATAAAAGGGATGAATTTGGAAAAAACGGGAAGATTGGAATAGATTATAAAAATTAAGGTGTATAAGATGTGACCCAGTCAACACTCTGTTCATAAAATATGTATGATGCGAAAGAAAAAATTTAATAAAACTTGTTTACAAAATAAATAAATAAATAAATAAATAAATGCTGGCTCTATCAAGCTTTGCTTCTCTTCATGATATTTACCTCTGTCTTCAGAGTCGTCATCTTCATCGTCATCGTCATCTTCATCATCACCCGATGACGGAGATTCTTGGAATAGAAAGAAAAACAGGTGAGAATTCTTTTTGAAAATAACATTCTGAATATACTTTTGCAATCATCAGAACATAAAATTAGTGGGACCTCAGCAAATATTTTCTCAATTAAAAAAGATCTTCTCCATGAAGCTTTATTTTCTTCATGGCCTCATCACATGTCTCCAAATATGGCCAAGATACAAAATGTCACCAGAAATGGATTTAAAGCACAGAATCGTCCTCAAGCAGGGGTTAGACTAGAAGAGCTCTGAGGTCCCTTCCAACCCTGTGCTTTATGTCCTAGCCTCCCCTGGCCTATGCCTTAGAGGCCACCTTTGCTTTTGAGCCCATATTAGACTGAAATGTTTCCATTCAGGATTCAAATTGGCCCACCACGTTCTTTTCCCACCCATTTCCTTTTTATGTTTTCATTCCCCCGTGGATCCTCTTTTCACCTTCTTCTCAGAAAACTGACTGCACAATGATAGCCAGCTACCTGCCTCGCACAGCTTAGAAAAGCAACCTACAAAAGAATAGAATAAAAAAGGCACAATAAAATTAAATCAAAATTGTAAACATTCTAACTTACAAGTTGTTCAGTTAGAGACTTTCCGTTTGGTTAGCATATTGTTGTGATTTGGCTTTCCAAATCTGGAATAAGCTTTAAATAGGGTGGGTTTTTTGTCCATGTTCAGCACAAACATTCTTTTCATGAAGAAAACCATTAGAATTCCCTGCAAACGAAACGCCAGGATACTCAGTCCCAGATTTCAATCTGTATTGTCGCCTGAAACTCTTTTCTACAGCTGCCTATTGAGAACATGTGAATGCGTTTGCTTACAGAGGCTTTGGAAATATTTATTAAGAAACCTCAGCGTTCCTAGGAAGGGTGTGCCAGCAATATATTATTTATATAGTATTTCTTTTCTCTCTCTGTACGGTCACGGTTGCATTAGGTCATACAAAGTAAAAAGGCTTCCAGGGAGCATTTTTTAATTAAGCATTATTTTTCTCGGTTTGAAACAGTCATTTAGAAGCTGAAGCAATTTAAGCTTCATTAAGATGTACTTAAAGTCCTGGGGAACTCCCAGCTTTGGAGACTGATGCTACCAAAAAAGGAGATTTGGTAACCTAGATAGGACAACTTTTATTTTTCTGTTCTTTTGCCTGGGACTATAAGTTACCTCCTCCCCCCCTCCCCCCCCCCCGCCCCCCCATGCAATGTAACGTTTGATTTGCCTACACCAGAGGCTTCCTCTCTGTAGAGATCAGGTTTCAAGAAGAAAGAGAGGATTCTAGGTTGGTTCCGGATCTGCAAACCTTTTGATCCGTCCTGCCTGCCTAGGCTCCTTTTGAATGACGGTACAATTTTGCTGCAAAATGTTTTGGAATAGTTACAGTGGCGGTTGGTGTAAAACAAAAGAATTTTAATTAAGCGTCTAACGGGTAGAAGATCATTAAAGAAAGATCCAAGCTAAAGCTAAAGAGAAATTTCTCGACAGTTAGAATAATTAATCAGGGGAACCAGAGTTGGCCTCCAGAAGTTGTGGTCCTCCTTTACTGGAGGCTTTTAAGAAGAGACTGGACAACCATTTGTCTGGAATGGTAGAGGGTCTCCTGCTTGAGCAGAGGGTTGGACTAGAAGGCCTCTCCAAGGTTCCCTTCCAGCTCTTATTCTGTTATTCTGAATTCGGCTGCCCTAAAGATTTGGAAAAACCAAATCCAGTAGATTTGATGACATCGTTCACTCTCTCAGTTTCTTAATTGAGAGAATTTCTCAAGAAAATTGAGAAATCTGTGAAAACAAAGAGCCCTTCCCGCATGGAGCTGATAAAGTGATTAAATCAAGACTTGAGTACATATTATGGGTGGCCTTCTTGCTATCTTTCACGTCTGAGATCCTGGGATTATCCCACTCAGCTTCAAGGTCTTTGGTCTGTTCCTGATGCCTATCTTCTTCCCATTCCTGTTCACTTTCGAGGGAGTCAGGCGGATCATGAGCGAATCAATGTAGTTTTGGCATGGAGCAACATGGAAAGAAGAGGGAAGGCAGACTTCCCTGCGGTTTCTGCTGACGGATGTGTTTTAACCCATGCGTTAGAACCAAAGCAGCAGAAGCCTTCAACCCAAAGGGCCATAAGTCCCCATGGGAAACCTCCTCGTCATGGCTGGGCAGGATTAATCTATGAACCGGGTTATCTTGGTATATGGCAAGGGTTCCCAGTTCTAGCTGGCCGGACTTCCACTCCCAGAATTCTCTGCACTGGCCACCCCGAGTGTGGAACTCTGGGAAGTAAAGTCTGCGTGAGTAGAAGTTATCCCAGCTGGGAAACACTGGTGTAGGGCATCAAAATGTAGATGATGGGTTGCACAAGGCTGTAAAATAGTGGTGGGACATCAGTTGGGCAGTTGTGACTCCTAAAATGGCCCCATTATTGATCTGCTCGCCATCTCTCTTTCTTTCCTGGAGATTAGAAATGGACAGACAATAGGTGTTTTGAGACAGAGTACACCCAAAGAAATGGATTATCTATTTATTCCTCCACAGAAATATCCCCCCCCTTTTTTTTTAAATGCCCCCAGGGACTCAGATGGAGGAGTTTTAAAAGTTGTAAATTAAACCAAGAGGGTACTTCCTACTAAATTCCACATTAAACGACTACTGTGTGTTAAATATTAATTTGATTCAATCCTTTGCACATTACATGAGATACATGGTGCAGCAACAAAACAGGATTTTGGGGGGAGGGGGGTTATGATTGCATGTTCCCACTGTCCAGCACTGCTCCTTGATGCCGCCTCTCCAATGAAATGTGGAAAAAGCCTTTATTTGCAGTCCCAAAGCTGCTTGTTCAGCTATGACTTTTCAAGGATCCAAAATCATTTATACAGACCTATTTAAGAAGCCAGGGAAACTCATTAAAAGCAGATTATGCTAATGTAAAGCTATTGGTAGAAATTGCAAACTGAGGGATTCTCCAGGGCAGCCAACCCTCCTCAGCCAGGCTCCGAGGGCAGCACTCAGGCCAAGGGGGAAGCAGTGTCCTCCTTACTTTCCTTCTGCCTCCTGACTTTTTACAAGATGGTTTTAAATCAGAGGTCTTCAAACTTGGCAGCTTTATGACTTGTGGACTTCAACTCCCAGAATTCTCCAGCCAGCAGAGCTATTCTGGGAGTTGAAGTCCACAAGTCATAAAGCTGCCAAGTTTGAAGACCTCTGTTTTAAATATTTAAAAAGGGAACATCTGTCTGAGGAGGTATAGGGTTTCCTGCTTGAGCAGGGAGTTGGACTAAAAGAACTCCAAGGCCCCTTCCTTTATTCTGAAGCACCAGTTTCAACATAGCCCCAACCACATCCTCTCAAAATGAACAAGATGGCTGGCTGAACGTAAACTCGGGTGATCCACCATAAAACCTCACCTCTGCCACATAGTACAAGGGTGCCTTATATCCAGCCAGGCCCATCAGAGAATCTGTTTTCTGAATAAGCAAGGGACGGGCATTTTGAAGCCTATATGTGAGATCACTAAGGAAGATCCTAGATGTGTCCACAATGGTTGTTTGGCTGCACGCAACAGCAAAGTTGGGCTTTAGCACTGGTCAAGGTTGAGGCTACAGTCTTGACCTCAGGCTGTTGAGGGCTACAAGTCCCCTGTTAGACTTCAGCCCTCCTGATGCTGCCTCTCCTTCTTTAAGCAGCTGACACTCTGAAAAACTGCAGGCAGCTGAAGAGACTTTGAAGAAATGGTGGGTTGCAAATAGAGACACATATTTCTGCCTCCACTCTGAGTTTGGTTTCTCTTCAGATTGTATAAATCTTCTTCATTCAGCGGCAACAATGGGTTTTGGCTTCTGGTTTGTCTCGCACCATTTACCAAATATATTAAGCTACTGGTTGCTCCAGTTCCAATTCCTCTTGGTCTGAACACTCAATGTGGGGCCCAATCGTTTGTCTAAACAAGGAACTGAAGTGTATATATGCCTCTTCATTCTTTCTGCCTCATGTCTTCATTCATAAACAGAGGACTGTTCCGTTCAATAGCCTTCACGTCGCCTGCAGAATGCGGTTTAAGGCAGAGAAAGAGCCCGGGACGTGGCTTAACTTTGGCCTACCTCTATTCATAAATCTTACATTCAAGGGGAGTCTCTTTTTGCAAGATTTTATGCCTCTTTGTAAAGGATAAGAAGATAAGAGACTGGGAAATTAAACAACTCCAAAATCTATGAAAGAAGGCATAGAGGTTTTTTGAACTACAAGGCTTAGTTATTCTCACCTATGTCCTATCTCCATATTTAATCATTTGGAGATTATTCGGATTCACGTCACTGGATTATAGCAATAATTTTCTTAGTTATGTATATTAAAAGTTTAGATTGTTTTTTCAGTCTTTTGTTTTCACTTGGTATGCAAATTCTTAGGACTCATTCTCGACTGGTAAGTTTGAATAGAATAGAATAACAGAGTTGGAAGGGACCTTGGAGGTCTCCTAGTCCAACCCCCTGCCCAGGCAGGAAACCCGACAGCATGACTTTATTCCATTCTAATGCAAAAGAATGAAGAAGTATTCGGATGATCCAGGTATCTTCTGAGTGTTTGGGGAAAGAAAAAACCTGATGACCCTGAATTTAGCTTCTGGAGGAATTGACAGTGTGAAATTGCCCTCCATTCATTCCACAAGAGTACTTGAAATCAGTTTAGAGAACAACGAGCCTATGGGATAAAGAAGTTTTAATCTAATCAGGCTGAACTCCTGAGAAGTTATGGGAGTTCCTGCTGGGTTGGTGATCAGTTTCAATACTTGTGCAACAATGCAAATTTATGTTGTAAACAGAAACACTAATAACAAATATATAATGTTGACCCTTTTACTATGAAGAGCTTTCATTACGGGGTCATCTACTTCTTAAAATAGCAGGTAAATATTTTGGGGAGAGTAAAATGACTTTCTTATCTTACTTTGCGTCATGTAGATTTTGAAGAAGCTTTTTTAAAACGTGCAGAATTAAAAAACAAAGAGTTTGATTCAGACTGTTTCTTGGCAATTAAACTCAAACTTTTCCTATTCAAATTATTTGCATCAGGTTACGACAAATTATCTGTGGTTCCTAAACCAGTACCCTTTTTCAACAGAAAAGCAATAAAATGTCCTATTTCATTAATGAAACTGATTACTAAAATTAATAAACCACCCTGTAATTATTTACGTGACCTCCAGAACAACGTTATTAAAATGCCCTGCCCTGGTAAACACATGAAAGAATGCTTGAAATATCATGAACTCTACAGTCTTAAAATTAGGTTAATACAATAACTGGTTTGTACCTACAAATTAGGATATCTTGGAGATTGTTTAGTAACAGTTTGAATGTGTTCATGAGGGATATTTTTATGATCCCTGCCAGGTTGCAATGGGAATAAAAAATAGGATTTGAATAACATGTTCAGACATCTACCCTGAATCCCTATTGCCTTCCTTCCATGCTCCACAGTGCATTCCACAACCTGCATGAACATAAGTCTAAATTTAACTTATTTTAGCTTAGAATTCAAAGATGCATAATGTGAAATTCCAGGTGCAGGGTATGCTCCTGGCATCTTTTCCAAAAGTTGCTCTTGAATTCTGCTTTTTAACATGCTGAAGGGGGGAAATATTACAGATGCAAAGGAGAATTACATTAACCCACCTGGCACAGGGATCGTATGTTGGACTAACAGACTGGAGACCCCACCCAAATTACGCCCACAGCCTTGAAGCTCACCAGAGGCCATCATTTCTCAAACCCAACCTATCTCACGGAGATAAATTAGGAGGAAACAGGGCTACTATTTTGAATTCTTGGAAGAGACATGGGTTAAAAATCTAATCAATAAATACAAACGAAAATGAAATCAATTCCAATCCTGCCCATTTCTGGGTCTTTGCTCCTTTACTTACTAAAATGCATTCAATCAATTTAAAAAAATTGTACACTCTACTGTCACTCATAGAAAGAACCGGCTTTATCTGACAGCGTGCAAGAAATCTATATATTAATCCTTTCGATCAAAGCAGAGTTTGACCAAAGTACCAACTCACATCGCTGGGGTAAAACTCTTCAAAAACAAGCCTTTAAGTGGGATCAAGAGACTTGTGCGAACACAAGCATAAGGAATGGCAATAACCTCTGTTTACTGTCAAAAACTAGCTGTCAAAAGGAACCCAGACTTACCAATAAGAAGCGCCATACACAAAGTGAAACAATAAAAGGATTAAAATTCACAAAGAGGTAAGGGAACTGGTTAATCTGAACTCTGATGCAGCCGGATTGGACAAGTGTAAATATTTAACGACTTGGAAGCCTTCAACACTTTGCCCTGTAAAGCAAAGCCAATTGTGCATTTTTCCTCAGACAAATCCGCCAATAAGAGGCAACTTTCCCCTCACCAAACTGCCAGGATAATTTAGCATTAAGGAGGCTATTAAATCTGTGTGTGAAGCAACAGAAAAAGGGCATCACAACAGAACAGGCGTAACAGGCTCGATATCTCCAGCTGGCACAGCCACAACGGATCCTGTATTCAAATGTTATTGTGTCTCTCCTCTCCTCAACGTAGATGATACAGTCCTGGATCTTGCCAGGGTGAGGCAGGCACTCCAGCACAGGACATGTGAAATGTTAATTAGCCAGCGAGACTGAACGGCCTTTCATAGAGACCACCCTGGCAGGCAAAGACAGGTTGTTTCAATAGCAAGTTGGAAGAGGAGTGAATCCAAATGTTCAATTGAAAGACCATCAAAGATCTGATTCAATGTTCCTCCTCTGGCTCCGGATATGGAGAGCCATTTTAAGAGTCACCAGGGAACCCTTATTGAAGGCAAACTTTGACTAAGACCTGAGGTGGAACTCAAACATTTGTGACCATCCCATGACAAAACTAAGAAGAGATAAGACTGACAGGACTGACTTACCTGAGGTTGGTTTTCTTGCAGATGTTTCATTACCCAAACTAGGTTAACATCATCAATGCTGATGTTACTAGCTAGTGATGATGTTACCTAGTTTGGGTAATGAAACATCTGCAAGGAAACCACCAAACTCAGAGCATTAAAGACCCCACAGTCCTCCTCCCCTCCCCCACTTCTCCTCCTCCTCCCCTTCCATTCTAACACTGATGATGTTTCCTAGTTGGGTCATGGAACATCTGCAAGAAAACCACCAAGCTCAGAGAGCACCAAGGGGCCCACATTTCAACCTTGAGTTACAAATATTCTCCTTTATTGCTACTGACTCACCTGTAACTCGAACCGTAAAGTTCCTGAGCATTTCCACTGAATGCCTCTTCTTACAGCTGTACAGGCCTGAATCATTGTAGGACACATTTATAATCCTCAAGAGTTTTTGACCAATGTGAGTCCGGTTGGTAGGTGAAATCCCAACGCCGTCTTTATACCAGAGGAGAGATACAGGTGAGTCCGGAGTATTGCACTGAAGTTCAACTGCATCACCACTTCCAACCACCAACTCTTCCAGGAAACCCATTTCACTTCTTAAATCATCTGCAAGAAAGATATTTTTTTAAAAAGATCATCAGGTTCTCGAGCCGTTGAGATACATTAAATCAGATTATACAGTAGCATTGATAGTGTACCATCATAAGAACATTGACTGATTATGTACTATCACGTCCATGTTGATTCTTAGCAGCCACAAAGGTAGGTATTCTCCAGGACAATCCAATCAGGTCACGGGGTAAAGATCGGTATGTAGGTGAGCTTCTCTCCAAATGATTTTTCACAATTTCCTTTTTAGCTAGCTACTGGCTTCCAAGAAATCTTCGATTGCTTATTTAGAACAATTGACCAGTGGAACAACTTGCCTCCAGAAGTTGTGGGCGCTCCATCACTGGAGGCTTTTGAAGAAGACGCTGGATAGCCACTTGTTTGGAATGGTATAGGGTGTCCTGCTTGAGCAGGGGGCTGGACTAGATGACCTCCAAGTCCCTTCCAACTCTGCTATTCTGTTATCATTGCATCTGCTCATTTTGCTTCTCACTTCAATCCTTATCTGGATTTTTAAAGCTCTTATTAGCCAAACCTGTACACACTGCACCCCCCCTTCCATCTTCCCAACCTGCTTCCTAAAATCAGCTCCATCATCCCCTTCCTCATTCCTCTAGTTGCTATTTCCTATCTTCTATACTATAAATTGCTTTTCCATTCCAGGGTTGATCTGCAGAACCTATGCAGCGTAAGGAATATGATTCTCAGGAATACAGGAACAGCTTTTCTCCCCATAATTAAAGAATTGCCTCTCATGCATGCATTCCAGAAATCCTGCAGTCCATCAAATTTATCAAGAATTTCAGTTACCAGGCTAATATGTCATAGGGCCGTGATGGTGAACCTATGGCACGCGTGCCACAGGTGGCACGCGGAGCCATATCTGTGGGCACACGGGCGTTGCCCTAGCTCAACTCCAGCATGCATGTGTATGCCAGCCAGCTGATTTTCGGGCCTTTTGGGCCCACCGGAAATGGGGAAACGGGCCGTTTCTGGCCTCCAGGGGGGTGGGGAAGACCATTTTCGCCCTCCCCAGGCTCCTAGAAAGCCTTTGGAGCCTGGGGAGGGCAAAAAACAGGCCTACTGGGCCCACCGGGCCATCGCGGGCCAAAAGCGGGGGTCGTGCGGGGGGGGTTGTGTGTGGGTGCATGGGGGTGGGGCTCACTGAATTATGGGTGTGGGTACACGCGTGCTCGACCCCCTGTGCTCCCCCCCTGCTTTTGGCACGCGACGGCAAAAAGGTTAGCCATCCCCGTCATAGGGTAACGTAAGGTTGAGAAGGATCCCTGCCTGACATCCCAATGGCAATATGCTAAATAGTATCACTGTTCAATTACAAGTGTGACCTTGTGTGGTTGTTGTTTTTTTTCATTCATCACTTCCTGAAATTCTACCTCCGGACACACGATCCTGCTTTCTACAATACGTTTTTCAAGATAGGTAGTCAGTCCTTGCCCCAGTTTCAGTTGAGTCTCCGGAGAAGGGCGGCATAAAAATAAAAATAAAAATAAAAATAAAAATAAAAATAAAAATAAA